>OY294045.1:75127396-75220265 GCA_958510825.1 Brachypterus glaber | reverse complement strand
TTTTCATAGAATTTTTACAGAAATACCTTATTAATATTATTAATTATTAATAAAATTTGTATAAATATATATTAAAGGAATAAGTAGAATAAGAGAATAAATTCGAGTATTTTTTTTGAAGTTATTCCCTTTATGAAACGTTCAGTAATTTTTTTGTTAAACCGTAACTATATATTTTGCGAGAAAAAGTACTAAAACAGTATATAAACAAGTATTTTATCCATAAATATTAAAAAAGACATTTAGTTAATAAAATAGTAATTTATCCTAAAATCCTTTAAATTAAATTTAGTGCCTAAATTTATACCTATTATTTTGTTCGTTTTATATTGCAAAATATACTTTTGTTATAATAAATCAAGTTTTTTAATTTTGGTTTTTGTTGTTCATTCAAATAGTTTTAAAAATTAAAATCTTGTATAAGGGAAATAATCCCGCTAAAAAATATTAATATTAAAAATATCTATGGTAAAACGTATTCAGCAAAGAACTTTTACCTCAAGAAGTAATTTCAGACAAATGTTTATGAAGGTGTCATCTTTTTGTTTGTTTATTTACTAACATAAGCGATAAGCGATAAGCTTTGTGGTGTAAAATGTAGATGTCGCTAGTCGACTTTCAGGCTACCTAGTAGCGATGTTGCGTAGTTTCCACCTTATCATGAATTCAAATCATTACACTTAAATTAAAAATGTAAAAAACTTTATTGTGTATAATATAATTATGTTTAATAATATAGTATATTTAAATCTATTAAAATTAAACTACTAGTTCATATAAAACTCATACAGAACTAATGTTTCTTAAAATTTACAATAAAATATCCAAAGTATATGTTTCCAATCGGCAACACTGTACCCCTGTCAGTCATTTTACGACATTAGACTGTGAGTTTACAGATTCTTTCTCTCTCTCTTTACGCGTACTAAGTGTAAACAATAGTCACTCCCCACCAGCTCCTCACCGTAGTTGGTTCACGCTTCAAACAAAGCATACGGTAGATTTCCTCATGCTCCTTCTTGAGGTAAAAGTTCTTTGGTATTCAGCTTACATAAATCTCATTTTACCTGGGGTGAAAAACGTTTTAGTTTTAAAGCTATACAGGTTTTTTTAGTTTCCTCTGTTTTAACTTTTGTGGAGTTAACCTCTTTATACAACTTCCGATTTATTTTATGTCTGAATATTTTATAGGAAACTCGATAATCCCTTTTATAATTTTATTACAAATCTTGATTTACAGCTAAATATTCATCGAATGGATTTTATTGTGTTTTAGGACTTTAGGCTCAATTTAGCAGATTAGTAAAATTTTCACTCATTTGCCATTTAATGGAATTTTTAATTAAAGTGGAAAATGTAATAAAATTTAGGAAATTTGAAAGCTTCTCTGATGTTTAACAGAAATTCTTCTCAAAGTCATGATAATTTTAAGGTTAATTTACCTGGTTTTATCAATTTGTTTTCTGAATTTACGAAACGAGGTTAATAATATATTAGGTTTTAATTAGTAAAACATACCGGGTAAAATTTGAACATAAATACTTTTTTGCAAGACCAACACTAAATTTTAGTTTTAAACCTAATTTTACGCTTTCATTTTCGGGACTAAACTTGCTGTTTTTCTCCCAAGGGAATAAAATCACGGCAACCTTGATAATATTAAAATATTATACATAGAGGAGAAGGTGGTAATATGCAACCCCTGTTTGTTTTTATCTATATCTCGATAAGGTTTTTGATTTTTAACCATTTTTTTGCACTAATTGGTTTAAAATTTATCTGGAACACCAAAAATGTTACTGTTTGTTATACAAATTATAATACTTTAATCAAAATAAACATTTATTAAAGGTAAAACTTTACAAGTTTATGTAAACAACATGAAAAAAAAAAATAACATAAAACCTTATTTTTTTAAAAGATTTTTTTTTTATTATTTAACGACGAAAGCGACATATATAAATATCTTCTTCGTAACCGGAACATTGAGTATGTGCCCATTAAATACACATAATCTAAATTTTACCTCTTTGATCCATCATCACACATAGGGTTCCATATAAACAACAACAAGTAAAATATTCTAACTTTAAATATTTTTTCTAAACGGTTATTTTTCTATTTGATTACAAGAAGTTCCTAAACCAATAAAGCAAAAAAAAAGACAATAAAACTAATAAACACCTTATATTTCCTTACAAAAATCTACAAATAAACTTTCAGTTTTGGTATTTACACATAACCTCAAATATTTCAATGTTTAGCGGTAAATATTAATATCATTTTTCTGTATGATAATTTTTACCCCTCCTAATTGATAATAAACTTCTGTTCACTAGATATCGCTGTCTGTTTCTTACTTAACGGGGGATTCCAATATATCCGCAGCGTTCCATATTACCACATTCTCCCTACTAAGTGCTTTACTGGTACAAAAATTAGGTTTGGTGATGTTTTGTAATAAATTAGCGATTCAAATGAATTTATTTGATTTAAACAAAGAAGGCCTTTAAAAATAACATTGTTTAAATTACCTTAAATTTATCGTCTTCGTCCATTTTTCGAACTGACGTTTGTGTCAACCATATTAAAAACAAATGAATGCTCAATAGCCGTGAAACTGACTTTTCGCAATTCACAGGCATCTTGATTAAATTACGAAAATAAAACACCCAATTTTAGACGCATGGTTTCTTTGAATTTATTTATTTATTTTTTTTTTTCGTTTTTGGTTTTAATAAACCTAGGCCTAAAGGAAAAGTATTATTTTGTTGACAGCGGTATTTTTTTAATTAACTGTTAAAAGTTGGTACATAGGTGTTCTGGGATTTTTTGTAGGTAGATTTTTTTAATATTAAATTTGGTTTGCGAGTCCCAATGTATCAAATTTTATCAGAATAAAAAAAAATATAAATATGGGTGGGCCTATGGGTTATATGGGTGAAGATAAAATTAGAAAGAAAAAAAATTTAAAATATAAACATAAAAAACACGTAAAGGGGTATCACCCTTGGATTCGATGAAAATTCACCCCCACAAAGAGGGTTAAACTACCCCCCAAGCACCAAAAAAAGTATCTCAAGAAAAATCGAGTTAAAGGGATACAGTCAGTTATGTTTAATAAAATGTGAGAAAGTTTGGTATAAAATTCAAGTACCCCTAGTTAACCCTTTGTTTAAGGGGATGTTTAGCTTCTAGAATAATAAATCTTGCTTTTCGCACAAGTTCATGACTAGACCAAAATTTTATCAATTTCAATCGAAGTTACAGATGTTTGAAAAAGAGGCTAAAAAACCTCTCAGTGTAGAATTATATTAGTGACTAAAAAAAGTTATATTTCCAAATTTAATTCAGGCATGTTATAATATACATTATAATGTTATAATATATATACATTATGATGTTATAATGTACAGGGTCACCCAAAAAAAATGGCACTGAGTGTTTTATCCATAACTTCTCTCTTACAACTCGTGGGACCATCAAGAACCCGAAGCGAAAGTTGCTAGTCCACGCCATTTTGGCGGCATAGCTTTTCAGTTTATTTTTCGGATTTTTTACCATTTCTGTGAATTCACTTAGTTGGTAAATCCATAGCACTTTTTGATTGCTGTCCTGGTTTAAATTGACGGGATGGAGTCTGAAATATTGCGAGAGGCAGAAGTTCCAAATTAGCACCAAGAAAGAGGAAAGAGTAAGAAGGAAATGAATGAAAAAATAGCAGCAATTAACACGAGCTATACTTGTCCGATCCCTATACCGTCGCGAAACTCTAGGTCCCGGTCATGACCTAAGGTCCCAAGGCCTTCTACCTACCCACCCACCTTTCTTTTCCGCCCCTTACCGGCTATTACCGTGGTCCAGAGCCCTTAAAGTGTAAATCTGGGGGGTGGCGACCACTCCGGACTGGCTACCGGATCGGCTCGGGTTACTTTCAGGGAATGCCAAGGCTGTTGTTTGCGCAGGAAGAAAAAAAATGTCATTTATCTTTAAATTTGAAACGTTGATACGTCCCAAATACACGAAAAAAAATATTTATTTTTTTTTATTTATTTAGAGGCCAAAATCGGTATGTAGGAGCTCCCTAGAATGTTGACACGCTCCCTGCATACAGATTTCGAAAAAAATCGATTTTAGCCACCCTGTACATGTAACATTGTTACATATAACATTGTCACATGTTTTGGTGCACCCAGTATAATATTTCGCGTATGTAGAAAATAACACAGTAGGTATTTTAGTCTAGATATACTTTGTTGATTCGATTCTTTGTTTTGACGAGATGCCGTTGCGGAGGGTTTTAAACCGTGAAGTTTACTCTACCATGTTTCCGATCTCCTAGTTCGGCCCTGTTCACCATTTTAAAGTACACGGTTCACCTGGGCGATTTTAAATAAAAATTTCGTGAACCACTACATTTTTTGGACTAAAACATACCTGATGACATAAGAAATCAATTCCCATTTGAAAGAAAATCGTAAAAGATACACTTCTTTAGAAAGATAAAACGTTTTTTTGAGTAATAGGGTGTGTCAAAAAATTCCGATTTGCGAAATCGAAAACGCTCTCTGGCTCAAAAGTTGCTCCTTAGTAAAAAACTGTGGCCACTCAAAAATGAGCCAAATCGATTAATGTTTAGAGGTAGCTCAAAGCACTCAAACTTTGAAAAACATCGGTACCTGTTTTTCGGATAAAAAGTGATTGTATATAGAATTAAGGAAATTTTGGAGGGTTTCTTTGGTAATATTTAGAAACAATACTAATTATGAGAAAACTAAAAAAAATATATTTCCCCTTCCCTTAAGTTAGAACATAAACGCCAATTATTTGAAGATATTGCGAAAATTTATGGAAAATGGGCATATTTAAAAGGACATAACTTCCTTAGGAACGATTTTTTGTCCAAGGAGCATATAAACTTTTTCTATGTTTTTAATGTTAAATAACCACTCATTACTAAAATATTTGTTTTTTGCTTTATATTTTTTAATTTTTTAATTTTTGGTTCTTCATGCGTAAAAATTTACTTTTAAATGCATTTATCTTTAAAACGGTTAAACCTGGGATGTTAAACCACAGAAACTTTTTTGTGTATTTTTACATAAAAAAGTATTCCAACCAAAAAATAAAAAAAAGTACACCGAAAAAAGTTTTACGCAAAAAACAGAAAATTCACCCGGTTTCTAATCGAAATTAATTTTTTTTACTCAACTTGAGGAAAAAAAATATGTTTTCTGTATAGTCATGTAGGTTAACATGTATATATGCTTATATACTAATATATAATTTTGCAGATTTTTTATTTAAAACAATTTTTTATACACTTTTAAAAACTTTAAATTTTCGCGAAATCTTCAAATAATTGGCGATTTTTTCATGTTCTAACTTAAGGGGAGGGGGGATATAATTGATTTAGTTCTTAAATTTAATATTGTTTCTAAATATTACCAAAGAAACCCTCCAAAATTTCCTCAATTTTTATCGGTATCAGTTTTTATCCGAAAAACAGGTACCGATTTTTTTTTAAGTTTGAGTGCTTTGAGCTACCTCTAAACATTTATCGATTTGGCTCATTTTTAAGTGGGCACTGTTTTTTACTAAGGAGCAACTTTTAAGCCAGAGAGCGTTTTTGATTTTGAAAATCGCGATTTTTTGACACACCTTATTACTCAAAATAACGTTTTTTTATCTGTCTAAAAAAGTGTATCTTTTACGATTTTCTTTCAAATGGGAATTGATTTCTGATGCCATCAGTTATGTTTTAGTCCAAAAAATGTAGGGGTCCACGAAATTTTTATTTAAATTCGCACAGGTAAACAGTGCGTATTCTACATACGGATAAATTGACGAAAAATACTGCTGCATACAAAGAATACTTTCCCTTTATAGTATAAACTTTATACAAATACAGGGTGGGCCATCTAAGACGTACATTTTTTGGTGTTATTTCTAAAGCTTTTAAGACGGAAAGTGCATATAATATAATATATTATCTGAAATTAATTAGGGTTTATACCTAGGATGTTTTGGTAATAACTTAAGCTTTTATATTGCTTATCAATAAAAATAAATCAACAAAAGGTAAGCTTCACAAATTAAAAACACATTTTGCAAAAATATAACATTTATTCAGATGTCAGTAACTGTCACTTTCTTGATTCCATAGTAACCAAGTGATAATTGCACTTGTGCAAAAATTATCAGATTCATTTTGATCTGATTGGTCAATAAACTAACAATGCAAGGTTTTGATTGGCCTATATATAGTTTGTGAAATAGTCGTTAGAAAATTTCGGGACATTCCGACAGACAAAACCGCCAAAATCATCTTCTGTGCCAAGTTTTTTGAATGTATGCAAATTCATATAATTATCTTAACGTTTGGTATACCAAACCAAACCAAAGATAATTAAAAAAAAGCTGAAGCAAAAATTTATAAATTTTTGATACCGTTCTTTATACGGTTAATATTTTTTTTTAGTTAATTCTTCACTAAAAAAAAAAATATGGAACAACTATTTTTCTGGTTGCTGAAACCAGAAATCTGGCAAGGGCAACAAGACAATTATTGTACAGAACATCTTGTGCTTACCAGATCCTTAAAATCTGGTATGGTATGGTTATGTTTCTGGTAACCACAACAAGTTGCGTTGTTGCCCTTGCCAGATTTCTGGTTGCAGCAACCAGAAAAATAGGTAGTCTGTATTTCAGTGTTCAAAATAATTTGTTCTGAGATTTGTTCTTAAATTTGAGGTACAAAAAGATTTTCAATATTTGTTTTAATGTATTTTAACTATATGTAAATAAATCTGATCAATGAATCTTTATTGTTAATTTTATTGTTATATTTGTAAAATACTTAAAAAAAACTAGATGTTTTAAAACCAATTTGCCTATTTCCTGCAATTTATATTTACCGAATCCGAGTTCTTTGAAAATATAATATCCTTCAAAATTGATATAGTTGATTGATTAACTGGCAAATTTAAATTCAATTTCCGAAAAGTTTGCAATATAAAATAGCACATATCCGGTCCTTCGGGCATTGCAGTCCAAATGCAATTTATCAAATAGGTTAAATATTTTAACACTGTTATGGTGCCGGGTTTAAGAAGAAACCCATATGTGCAATAAAGATAATTAAAAAAGCACAAGAAGTATAAAGGTTGAACGAATTAACTTGTTACAAGCATATCTCAATGTCAAAAAGGGTTTGATTTTAATACTTAATCTAGTTTTGCATTAATTTTCTTTTGGCGATTTGCAAGTTAACTTGAAAAGAACTCCGCACAGTCTTCATATGATTTTGGCTTTCGCTGAATTTGGCTGTTTTTTTGATATATTTTTACACATTTTAAGATCATTAAAACTGTTTTTTTTCGTTTTTAATCGAATGGATAGTTTTGGAGTATATACCGGGTGTTTCAGGAAGGTGGTTCACCCCCTATAACTTTTTTACTTTTTTAGATAGGATCTTGAAATTTTCAAAAGCTATATTATGTATAATTTAAGATTTTTGACATAGTTCGAAATTTTTTGGCACTTACGATTTCGCCGGAAATGAATCGAACTTTCGATTTTTAAATGGAACACCCTATATATTTTTACATATTTTAATTTAGAAATCAATTCTGAGAACAAGCATGTATCACTTGTCAAATTATTATAGGTCATGTCATTTTTTAGTTAAATCTTCATTTTAAATCCTTTGTGTTTTAATGCCAAGTTCTTCCAAATAAACTACTCATGTGTGATATCAAAATGTTCGCAAGAAAATTCTCTTTCATTTTAACCTAATGAGCCACCTTTTTTTTTGAAAAAATTGACTTATGGACCAAGGTATGATTTTTAAACCTTTATAGCCCATCACATTTAGAGTTCTGGGAAAAAATCAAAATAGTATTTTTCTGAAGATAACAACAACAATTAAGCCAATAAGCTAATTTAAGGCACTCTAGATTAAAAAAAAAATAAATAAAAAATTACATGACCTGTCAAAAATTGACAAGTGGCACATGCTTGTTCTCAGAATTGATTTTCGAATCGAAGTATGTAAAAATATACAGGGTGTTTAAAAATCGAAAGTTCGATTCATTTCCGGTGAAACCGGAAGTGCCAAAAAATGTCTAATCCTGTCCTAAAATCCTAAATTATACATAATATAGCTCCTGCAAACTAGTTTATTTAAATAATAATTATTTTATTCAATGAAAAGTAGTTTTAATGTATAAAAACACTATATTGGGTGACCAAATAATATTTTTAAAATCTCGTTGGTTCAACTATAAACCAAAGTCAGAAGATATTCTGACATTTTTGTTGCCACAGAAGTAGTGTCAGAATATGAAGAGTCTCTAATTGAGGGGTATAGAATCAAATGGTGCAATGTCCACTTATGTGAATTTTACACCAGAAGCAAAAAACGAATTAAAACACACTCAATCGGCAAATTTGTATTGTTTTGTATAATGTGATTTTCTTTGACGTAAAATTTCTTAATTTTAATAAGATTTCGATTAATTACGTAATAGTTTTTGAATTATGGTTAATAAATAAATAGACATTGCACCTATTAAAACTTACTAGGTTGTTTAAAATTGACATCTATCAAGAAGAGTCCTATTAATGTGTAGAATTAAAAAACAAATAAACCCAACAGTATTGGAAACTTTATGAAGAAGAAATAATTATTAAACGAGCTTATTCGAAAACTCTTCCGTCTATTCAAAAAGTACATCATTTTCATTTATGTTTGGATCCTCAATGGCTTCATCGGACTCTATGATTCCGCGATAGAAGATTAAATCTTCGTCGATCGACCACTGCTGTCCATATTGACAAACAAGTAATGCATTAGTATCCACTTTTTTTCGGTTTTAACAGTATTCTGACCAACTGATGACTGGACATTGTACTCTTTGAAAGTGAGTCGCATATTTTAACCCTATCTTGTACCCGGACATTGCTAGTTTAGATCCGACGTTTATAACGTGGGATAGAGCGGAAAAAACTGATTTGAATGCCATCTCAATTCGAGAAAAATATGGACATTGCACCATTTGATTCTATACCCCTCAATTTATCTTGGATAACGTACTTTTCATTTTGTGACGTACAGTGTTTGCCTAAAAAGAGGCGTCTGTCATTCATATTTAAACGCTCATTACACCGAAAATAGCCATAAGATTAAAAAACAAAAACAATTGTTCTGATCAATTTAAAACAAAATATCAAAAAATTAATTAAATCCACCAAAGGCCAAAACAACATTTGTATGTTTGAATTGAATTTGAAGATTTTTATCCTTATTTAGGATTGGCCTCCGACTGCGACGGTTACTATATAATTTTATTTCACATTATTCTTGTTTTATACTTTCAAGTTAATTAGTCAGGTGTTTTTTTTTATTAAATTATTTATTTTAAACTTTTAAAACTTTTTTTGTTAAGCAAACCATTTATAAACGGTTTTATTTTACGCTGATTTTACGCTGGTTTTACTATGATCATATAGTCGAAACATGTAGAAGTACAGCTATAAGTATAATAACTATTATTCATGGGACCAAGACGCATCTCTCGACACGTTTTTTATAAAAATTGAACAAGTTTTTTATTGTTTCTCTTTATAAATCCCCGATAATATCAGCCCAAATAGGCGAAACATGGACTTTTATATAATCCATGTCACCCACCGCGAAATACCGCATCAAGACGAATCTTCTGACACCTCAATTGTCAAGTTCGGATTAGGCGTTTATGCTGTACAGAAAATGTCTTATTTATTCTGATAATAAAACGGATAAATCGAATATAGTCGAAACGTGGGCAAATACATCTATAACTATAATATCTACTTATAGTCATGGGACCAAGACGCATCGTTTGATGCCTCGTTTATAAAAATCGGATGAGTTTTTCATTTTTGCTCTATAAATCCCTGATAATTATCATATTATAATAGGCCAAATAGGTAAAACATGGATTTTTATATAGCCTATGTCACCCACGACTAATCGTTTGACACCTCAATTGTCAAATTCGGATTAGGCGTTTAGGCTGTAGACCAAATTTCTTATTTTATGCTGATGATAAAACGAATAAATCGAATATAGTCGAAACGTGGGCAAGTACATTTATAACTATATTGACTACTTTTATTCATGTTACAAAGACGCATCGTTTGATATCTCATTTATAAAAATCGGATGAGTTTTTCATTTTTGCTCTAAATCCCTGATGATGACAGGCCAAATAGGCGGATCATGTATTTTTATAAAGCCATTGTCACCCGCGGCATGAAGACGAATCGTTTGACACCTCAATTGTCAAATTCGGATTAGGCGTTTAGCCTGTAGACCAAATTTCTTATTTTATGCTGATGATAAAACGAATAAATCGAATATAGTCGAAACGTGGGCAAGTACATTTATAACTATATTGACTACTTTTATTCATGTTACAAAGACCCATCGTTTGTTATCTCATTTATAAAAATCGGATGAGTTTTTCATTTTTGCTCTAAATCCCTGATGATGACAGGCCAAATATGCGGATCATGTATTTTTATATAGCCAATGTCACCCGCGGCTAGAAGACGAATCGGTTGACACCTCAATTGTCAAATTTGGTCAAGTCGTTTAGGCTGTAGAGTGGTACAAACATACATACATAGACACATTACCCTCCTTTCTTGGTTAGTCGGGTAAAAATACACTGACCTACAGAGGTTAAAGTTAGCATTTGTAAAAAGCAAATCAATAACAAATTTGTTTTTTTTTTGTGGAAATAAATACTTTATTATTTTTGAACAAAAGCCAATTGATACAATTTGTATTATCCAATTTTTATTTATTTAAATGCATACTCTTGGAAGCTAAATCTATAAAAGTATATTTTTAAATATTTTTTTAAATCCCTTATTTTCTAATTTCTAAAAATAGAGCAGTAGCAGAAACACATTTAAATACAAAACATTTGAATATGCATATCATCTTAAAATATTTTTGGTTTAAGATGTCCATTAAGTTTTTACTGCAGACACCAAACTTCCTGTCAGAAGACTTAGAACATTATAAGGCCAACCTTAATTACATACACCAAATATTCCAGAATAATAGTTATTTATAATACAAGGGCGAAAACTTAAATTTTTCGGTTTTTAGAAGCCGAGGGCCGGCCGATAGGGCCGGCCCGAGGGTAATAAACCTACAAAATCGAAATTTAACTTTTTGCCTGTGTATTATACAATATTTTTTATTCGGTTGTTACTAATTATAATAAATTATTAAAATATACTTAATTTTAAAGTGCAAAGAGTATTTCTTTTTACTGTCTTATTACTTATCTAGTTATCCATGACAAATTGCTGTCCAATCAAATCGCTACAAAAACAACTGAATCGTTTCTTTTGCTTGCGGTTTCATTTTCAAATTAAAAAAGCTATAGCTTGGTGATTAATTTCTGTTAAAATGTGTCTGTTGTGAAAATAATACTTGTGAAACCGTTCTATGAATATTATAAATATTGAAAGTGATTTTACAATTGAAATTTTGTGTTTTTAATTTATTTTAGTGGGTGAATACAGATTAATCAGTTGACATACAGCCTGTTCCAGAACTCGCGTACCGAAATTTGAGGGTATATTAAAAACCCTCTGGAAAATATGAAAAAAATTTAAAAAAAATCCATCTTCGTTCAATTCAAAAATAAGAACGCTTTTTTTTTTTGAGGTTATGTTATGGAAATTTTTTTATTATGTATGAAATTATTATAATAACTGTATCTGGTCAAAAAGAATGGTTAGTTCAAGACTAAAAGTGACCAAAAGGTCATATTTCTTTATAAATATTACAGTAAAGAAAAGCATATTCTTTTAAAAAACTTAAAAATAACAAGTTTTAGTTAGCGGGCGAAAAAAACTTTTTGGCCCTAGGGCCACAAAGTTCAACTTTTCGCCCGTAAAACATGATCAAAAAGTGTCGCTTTAGAATCAATCGAATAAAAATAAGTTTATGCCATCGTAGTTCATTATTGTGTTTTTATTGCTTAGTTACCAACTACATAATAGTGTACTATATGCCCGTGGGGGCATATAGTGCATTTTATGGCCCGCGCGGGCATAAGGTGCACTTTATGGCCCTCGCGGTAAATTGAATTTTCGGATTTTTTAAAAAATTTATTAATTTATCCATTTTTTTTGCAATAATGACTAGTATGACATAACAGTTTGTATCCACCGCGGTTATTAATAGATGTGTATGCCCCCAAGAGACTTACAAACCCGTAAGATCGTCGCCCTCAGGGTATAAACATCTACTTAATACCCTTGGTACATAAATATTGTTCTAACTTATTTAACATGAACTGTGGTAACAAACGGACCAGTCATATATCTTCTTATAACTAATTATAATATAGCATACATAGTTTAATATTCAATAATTTGATTCTTTGGAAATAATTATAATTATTATAAAAATCATTATTTGCATATAAATATAAATACAAACTATGAATAACTAGTGAAACTTAAACTTAATAAGCCGTGAAAATATGTAATGCATTTCATAGAACACTCTTCACAGTGGATAGTTTTTGACAGGTAATATGATCTTGAACTGTCATTTTGACAGAGTACTCGGCTGGTCTTGTTGCAAAGTTCACCAATACCATAACATCTTTCCAGGGGACCTATTCTTGAAAGCCGGGGAGTAGAATGACTGATAGAACGAGTCTTAGGTTGTGATCGTACCCTATTGGTTTTAACACTATGCGTCATATTCTAAGCGTTGTTCTATCAGTCGTTCTACTCCCCGAAATTCAAGAATACGTCTCCAGGTCGAGGCGTTTAGAAGTTAGCAAAATATGACCTTGTTTTAGTTTTGGCCATAGCGCATACAATACTTTTTAGACGACCACAATAAAAATAAAGCATTGAAGTTGAGAATAAATAAATCTTTTAGGTTAATGACATAAATAAAATGTGGATTGTACTTGAACCAATACAAGAACCGAAAGCGTTTTTTCGGGACGAGGATGTATTTTGTAATTATTTCGGTACATGCGTATGAGATTGACTCATCTCTAAAAAAATCAATACCGAACAAATATATATCTATATACTATTTTGCGAATAAAATATTGAATGTGTTAAGTGAAAAGTATTATTATCGTATACGATAAACTGCTAAGCAGTTATATTCACAATTTGTTTTTCGTGTAAAGTATTACAGAAATATTTTGTATATGCAAATGGAAAAGAGTTGTTCGCAAACATATTGTATTAATGCGATTCAACAAAATTTTTGAACAATAATATTTTTTTTATGGATCTATTCGACAAAATACAAATAGAATATAACTAACTCGGAATGTTTTTAATGCTACATATTTTATATTTGATTACTTAATTAACAATTTTGCTACAGTAACCAGTGGCGTACTGATCGCGGCGATTTAATGTGGACGCGAGTGATTTTATTTGAGTTATAAATTTCCCATCTAAATATTAAGAATTTCCCATCTTCTTACCATGCAGAAAAAAATCTTTACCACTGACGAAAAATTTTAACCCCTTTCGCTCCATTGTATCCATGTATGGATATTTTTAGGTATAGCAAATTTTATCACAAAAAGTCCATATAACCTGAAAATCCGGTTGAAGCCGACTTAAAAAAAAAATATCTACAAATTTCTCCACTCCACTCAAAATAATTTTGCACCGATGAATACTTTATTGTACCAATGCTTAAAACTCTTGGCTTTTATGCATAAATTTATTATAAAAACGAATTTTTTTTATTAAATAAATTTTACTTTATGATAACCAATTTTAAGCATTTATATAATAAAAATTTTATTTTCACAAATAAAAACGTACATCGGTGCAAAATCATTGTAATTTTATTGATATCATGTTAATTTTTATTGATATCACGTTAATTTTTGGCTCAGTGTCTGTCAATTAATTATCCGTATTCACAAAAAAATATATAAAATAAATTGTTTTAAGATCTATGAAAATTATGAATTGATGATTTTTTTAAATGTACATTAATAATACTGGCCTACAAAATAAATATATCTCCATTTTGTCAGGTCAGGTGCTACTGTTTTTGAAAAAAAAAAAATATCAATATTTTCAGCCCTGAAAATAAGTTTTTCCAGAAACAAAATACATCATAAGATGAGGATTTTTATTCTATATACCCAGCGATTTCCTCGAAAACATTTTTAGGCTAATAAATTGCTTTTTTAAACAGTTTCTAAAAAATATGAATTTTGATGAAAACAATTGAGAGTTTTTGCAGTTTTGTTGTTTGGATGTGGTTCAAATTTCAAGATGGCCATTCTATTCGTCTGGAATAAAATAAAATGCAGGAGTGCGCAGCGTAGATTAGATCATGTGCGAGTCTCGCGCCAGTCTTGACCGTCAGTTCTCCACTTAAATGACAATATCTAGAAAACTATCATAGTTGTAAATTTCGTTCTGTCCTTATTTTTAAGCTAGTTAATCGCTGTTTTAAATTAATATTAAAAAATTAGGATTAGGTTCAAAAACATGTCCAAACCAAAATGAAATAATTTTTAGCCGCTTATTACACCAAAAGGGCCACTTTAATTTTCATGATTGTAAGTGTTTACTGTTCTTTTGACTATGTATGGTTAAAGTTTCAAGATGGTCGTTTTATTTATTTGTCTGGAATTAATTAAAATGCAGGAACGCCTATTTTGACGAAAATATTAAAAACATTTAAAAATAATTATCCTTTCGCCCCCGCGGGTGTGATCATCAAATTTAATTTCGACCACCTCAAAAACCTCAACATACCAATTTTCAAATTTTTGTAAACAAATATTGTACATTTTTTTGAGTTTTTTAATTAAACCTTTTCCCCGCTTTTCCTCAAACAAAGCGGGTAAATCAAAACAGCAATACAGAGCTTTTACTCAATTTTTTATAATATGTCATTACTCAACGTAATTCTACTTGACTTTGGTGTAGATCACCGGGTTTTGATTTGGCAACCTAGGTGAAGATGACGGGTTTGAATCAGACAGCAGTAAGTATTTTAAATATAAATAAAAATATCATATAAGTTATATGGCCTTTTTACACACTTTTTTTTTGCAGAATTATTTCTAGTCTCCAGTAATACCTAATACATTTTTTTTTAATGCGGGGAATTGATTCGTTACTCCTCATTTTGAGGAGCATTTTCAATTACCGGCACTATAAAATTAGTTAACAATTCTCTCCGTGTAGGTACTAGACCAACAAGGCAGTAAAAAAACGGAAAATTTTAAATTTAGTATAGAAAAGCTTTTCTTTCGAAAGTGTAAATAAATAACCACACATTAAACTAGCTATGTCTATGAAAATATTCATTTTTAATAATGATTTATTAAATATCAATATAAACATATTTCTAGCGGTCTACTTTCATAAAAACTTTCCAGTACTTAATTATAATTAATTAATAGTTAGATACTAAAATTTTATTATAAAATAGTACTCAATCTAATATTTGAAATGAAGGTAATAATTTAACAAGCCGTGATGATATGTACTACGCATTCCATTATATATTATTCACAGTAAATGGTATATTGCATTTCCCAAATACTTAAAAAAGTAATTTTCAAAAAAAATAACAAAAAAAAATCCATTTTTTTAAAAAGATCTTTTTTGAAAAACGAAAAATTTTGAAAAAAAATTCAAGAAAAAAGTTTTCACGAAAATTTTTTAATAATATTTCAATTATTTTTATAAAATTTTCTTTTTGCAAAAACAAAAAATAAAAAAAAAATCTATTTTTTTTTTATTTTTTTAGTAGAATTAAGCCTTATAATAAAAGTAATTTTTCCTGAAAAAGTTACGTTAATCGGAATTTTCTTTCAGCTTTTTTCGATTTTTTTTTAAGTTTAACCCCCCATAACTTTTTTGTTTTTTGGGGGTATTGCTTTCAAAAACAATAGGGATCTTCTCCTCATATATGAGGAAATTTTCAGGAAAAAACAAGTTCTATAGAACTTGATTTTTCCTGAAAATTTCAAGTCGATGGGATTATGCGTTCTTGAGTTATCGTGCTCCCAAAAATCGTGACATCGGACAGACGGACGGTCTGTCAGACAGATGGACGGACATTAAAAACAAAAAGTTGCTTATTTTTTTCATGAAATAAATTTATATGCAAGAATTTTTTGTCTAGGACGATTTTTGAAAATTCGAAACTACCGTATAATATTATTCTAGCGCAGGCCCTGTTAATAATATCATAATAAAATTGTTATTTTTTTATTTTATATTATTTTTATGCTTTTAGACACTTATAGGTTTACCTCTGCCCTACACTAAAATTAAATAAATAAATAATTTATTATTTTATATAAAATAATTTCATTATTAAATTTAATTTAATGAGTATGTTTATTTAGGCCGTTTAAGCACGTTTTGACAATAATATAATTTATTAATTATAGTATAATATGCCATATTATGGCAAAAATTTTAACGAATGATCAATTGGAGATACAATTTTCGACATATATTTTTGGCATTTAGGTATATATTTTAATATCATATTCAACGAACTAATAACTCTTCTCCCTAGAATACGCATACCGTTAAAATAAAGTATCGCCCACATCTCGGTTTGTTTATAAATAAATAGTAGGTATATTCAGGCCTGAACAATAACAATAACCAGTTACTGTTATTGTTGTCTCTGTTAGAACAAAGCTGTGCGAGTAAGACACAGGAATGTATATGTTGGCTACGTTTTTGTCAGTTTTTACGATTGAAATGCCTATTCTAGTGAGAAGAGTTATTAGTTCGTTGATCATATACTATATTCGAAGCCCTCTTAAATAAGATGGTCACCGGATTCCAAATGTATACGCCGTATACCATACGGTTTCATCTAGAGGTTATCAGCAGATTTGGTGTCGCTCATTTCCCAACTATTAAGTCTAAATAAATAAAATTATTATTTATTTTAAATCAAACCTTAATTTCGTGTGGTAAATATTTGTGTGCTAAATATTTGTTGTTACGAAGGAAATATGGAGAGTGACAGTGATGAGGATTTTACACCACCAGACTTGCAGAAAATTGTGCTGCGACCTTGTAAGGTTATAAATTTACTACCTGAAATGTATTTGTTTATTTATTTATTTTTTAAATCGTAGAAAAATCTGATCTCGGTTAGAGGCTTCCATCAGCAAATTCTATAGATCTACGCTCAAGCAGAAATCAGTCATTTTGCGCACTTAATACAAAAATAACTATTATACGTTTCTAATCGATTCTTATAACAAATACATTTTAATTTTGTATTTAAATTGCATCTCGAGTTATAGAAAAATATAAAATAAAAACCAATTTCTTGCTGGTATTTAAAAGCTAAAATAAAATGTTCCCTTTAAGGAATATCATTATAATCATTAACCTTAGGCAGCTTTTTTTATTAATAATATAAAATTGGCTAACGACTTTTTTTCTTTGAGAATATATACCTAAAGCTATAGCTATGTATATGATTTTTTAAGAATATTAAAAGAAAAATATTTTGATACATCATATATTATTTACCTACAAAGAAATAAATTAGATCAAAGGTGTGCCCTTAAGATATTGCGATCTTAATAAAAGTAAGGGTATTTAATTAAATATTCAGCTCGTTGATAATTATATCAGTAGAATTATTATTAATTAAGATGATTTAATCCTATTATACCTTGTTTTCCACCACATAAAAAATATATATTTTATCTGTTATACAGAGCGGTCCAAAAGTCACACCTCTTAACTTTTGAACCAGTTGAGATATCGACTTCAAATTTGGAACTTTTAAATAAAACAACTTAAACTATCTTTTAGCATATATTTAATACTTTCAGCTCTTAAAATGTGGGCAGGGGGGCATGGGGGCACATTTTTTTAAATAGTAAAGGGGGTCGTGTAATACATCATTTTAAAGCTTATAAAATTCTCCATTTAACTCCATATTTTTAAATAAAAAAAAAATTGGGTTTAAAATGGGGTTGAAAATGAATATCAATGTCAAAATTCCTCTAAAAAAAACAAATAATTTTTTAAAAATGCCTAATTTCATCATAAAAAAATGTTAATTATACTTTTAAACTAATTTTAGATGACATAAATAAAAATTGATAAAAAAAACTTAAAAAATCGAATGTTTTAGCACAAAAAATTAAAAAATCAAAACCTTAAAAAACATTTTTAAAAAATTTAAAAATGTTAGTTTAAATAGAGAATTTTATAAGCTTTAAAATGCTGTATCACACGACCCCCTTTCCATTTAAAAAAATGTCCCCCCATACCACCCTGCCCACATTTTAAGAGCTGAAAATATCAAATATATGCTAAGATAGTTTAAGTTGTCTTATTTAAGAGTTCTAAATTTGAAGTCGACATCTCAACTCGTTCAAAAGTTAAAGGGGGGGGGGTGACTTTTGGACCGCACTGTATAAGGCGTATAGTGCAAGAGTGGCCCATCTCACTTTAAGGAAATATCGAGATAATGGCGATTTAAATTTCTCCAATTTTTTAATGTTTGATCTAGGACGCATTATTTTATTTAAAAATTTTCTGTTAGGGTTTTTAGACTAAACCAACATTAAGGTAATGTATAACAAACAAATTTATTTTACTTTCTTTACTTTCTTAGAGAAAAAAATTGGTGGGTCACTATTGCACATTGTGTTCATTTTGGGCCACTATTGCATTACGAACGAGATCTGACCTCCAATAACACGTTTTTTTTTGAGTAGATCTAACCACACATTTTACTTTTAAATTTTAATTATTTTTACATGTTCGTTATTTAATAACATAATAGTCAAAATACCAATAATTATGCTCTGGAGTAGTTAAATAAACGTTTTTTTACCGTTCTTGGAGTAATTACATTTAAAAAGAAAGAATAACTAATGCGTAAACATTGTTCAAGTACCTAAATGTATTTCAGTTCCTATGATCTCAAAGTTGTAAGTTGTAATTATTTTTTATTAATGAAGCAAAATGTACAAAATTGGTAACATAACGCTCCTGCATTTGTGCAGAAAATGAATGGGACGAACAAATAACTTTCTCTATAAAAAAAATTTTGGCTTTTTTAAGAATCTTTCTAAAAATATCTTTATAAATCCTTGGTAAAACTTGCCTTGTTAGCTTTTTTAAGAATAAAATTGACATTTTTAATGATGCAGTTGGCTTTTTCAACATCGCCAATAATATAACCCAGCGAACACCACTATCAACCCATTACGGAACATTTAAGTATCATGTAACGCACTAGGGGGGGAGGGCGAATTTGTTTAAAACGTTTCGCTGCGTTTTAAGGGGAAGATGGGGAAAAATGGTATGTAACATTAAAAAATTATATATAGCCTATAACTGTGGGCCACTCTTGCACTAATAAAAGCGATAATTTTAATAATGCAATCGTGCTTTAAATGCTTGTATAGCATAAGAATTGTAAATTAATTGTCGCATTGATAAAAAAGACATACAAAACGTACGAATAATGCTTTGATAGAATAATGGAGTTATTAATACAACAACATATTGTTATATAAGCGCCAACCACAAATTGTACTAGGTATAGTATAGTAGTAACTAGGACATAAGATAACATCTGTTGTTGTATTTATAACAATTGTATGTTGTTTACCTCTTAATTCTACAGTGCATTAGTTTCAGATGCTCATTTTATGAAAAAATATTGCTGCCAACAAAATAATACTTTCCCTTATAGGCCTGGGGTCATTAATATCAAAAACGAAAAAAAAAACCCACTCCCATTTTTAGCAAAAACAATCCCCGTCTATAACCTTGGATAATCAAGCTATTGTCCAAATTTAAAGTCTTTAGCTCGAAGTTATCGTGGTCACAAATTTTTAAGTTATCGTGGTCACAAATTTTTAAGTTATCTTGGTCACAAATTTCCCTGACAGACAGACAGATTTTTTTTTTGACTGAAATCATATTTTTTGGATATACCTAAAATGTTGAGAAACGTAAAAAAAGAAATAAAATTATCCCAGTTTATAGAAGTGCTTAGGCAGCGCTGTTGTAGTGTTTGCCACAGGAAACACCATGGGCTGGCAACGCATATTCAGCTGGTCGCCATATGTGGCAACTGGGCGCGAAGGGGTTAAGACTTTTTGGAAAACATCTTTATAATTTACTCAGGCCCCTGAATTATTTAGCTAAGGTCCTGCTCTGTGGATAGCTTTTTAATTAGTTAATTATCTAAAAATAAATAATTAATTTTGAAATTTACCTAAGTAGAAATAGGTGTATTTTGTTACTTATTAATATTAAATAGGTTTAGTTTGTGTCAAAATTAGGAATAATTTATGAAGCTGAAGTTTGCAACGTTTTTTTTGCATCGAACATTCAAATAGTATATTAAAGCACTTATTCCATTATATGAAACCAGTACTTAAATATACTATTTGAATTTTCGTGGTAAAAAAACTTCAGGTTCATAATAATTATCCTATATCTTTGTTTTAGTTTAGTTTATTTGTTTATAGTCGTTCGGAGACCTCTGTACAGGGGTAGTTTATACCTTATTAGACTGATTATTAACAAAAAATTAATAATTATATATAATTAATTCAAATATATCTAATAATATAATGGAAGACTTCATGACATCTATGACAGGAATCTATGCATCTTCTAATTTTAAGATTGTGTATCGCATTCGCTTTGCACCGCTCAGGACGCGGCCCGCGCGCGGGTTCAAATCCCGCTCAAAGTGTATAATGGTTTCTTTATAAATTAATTACGACTTGTATTGATTTTAACTACGAATAGGTTATAATCCGCAGGGTTAAATGACGGGGTATACCTCTCAACCTTAAAGGTTATTTAGGGACGCTGAATCTTGTGGTAAATATCTATTCTTGAGATAATGAATATTCATAATTATTTTAACATATAATCTGTGTGCACCTGTGTTTTTATGGTTAAAAAAAACTTGCTTTTTGGATTCAAGGTAAAAGTTAGATTTTGTAGCTCGTCTTTGATTTTCTGACTCACTGTGCTTTTTCGTTAGTCTTTTGAACTACCTTTAACCCCTTCCGTCTCATTTTTATCCAGGTATGGATATTTTTAGGTATAGCAAAATTTACCACAATATCCACAGTTGGATATTCGTAAACGGGATTTTCCATATAAATTTTAATCTGGTATAGGTCCCTATTAGGGATTGCAATCCGGCATCAATTTCAATCCGGTCGGATCCGGCCGAATTTTTGTCGATCCGGCCGGATCTTGTCGCATCTGGCCGGATTAGTCACATCAAACATATATTGCCTTTCCATTCTGAAATTAGCTATATAAAAGATATTCAATTAAGTGTATATTACACTCAAAGTTTATAAAAAAATCGTTTATTTCTTATGAAATCAACTTTGTTTAAACTGTAATAATCAACAATCACGAATTAACAATAAAAATCTAGTATAGTGTAACTACTTTTATTTATCAAAGAGAACAGAAAAAAGTTTAAATATTTACTTTAAGAAAAAAATAAAAAAACGATTAAGTAAGTTACTATTTTTAAAACACATAAAAAACTGAATAGTATTCTTTTAAAAAAATATTTAAATACACTATATAAAGAGAAAAATAAATAAATTTCGATTAAAAGAAACAAAAATTTATTAAAATTTATAAAATACCCTTCTCTGTATAACTTGCATGCAAATATTTGTTAATATTTGCCCCATCAAATATTTGTTAATATTTGCCTGATCAAATTTTTTGCAATTTTTTGCAAAAATATGTTTTAAAGAGAAACTGGAAAACTTAATATTATTTTTAATATTTTAGTTTAACGGATTCGGTGATCGGATCCAGCAAACTCATTCCGGATCCGGTAGACGTTTAATGTTACCGGATCCGCCAGATTACCGGATCCGGTTTTCCGGATTGCAATCCCTAGTCCCTATACTTTGAAAAACCGTCTGGAGCGGAAGGGGTTAAACTACTTCTACTTCTAATACAACATTCTTCTACGTTCTGTCATTTCACCCCTTTACTTAAAGGCTTAGAGTGATTCATTATGATCATTATTTTGAGTCTATGTATCAGATTGAAAATGTTTACTACAACACAATCAACGGCTAATGATTTGTGTTAAATTTGTATTACAATGGAGAATTAACGTTTCGAAAATCGGTATAATAGAGGTATAATTTAGCAAGATTATCGCATAGAACACTAGATAGATCACAGTGGAAGAGTGTTATTGATTTCTACTTAATATCATTTAGTTTTATCATTTTAATACCTACCGTAAAGTATTTTTCTCAAACGCTGGATCTCCTTTTCTCTTAAGGCACGAACTAGTCCTTCAATAAAACGCCGTGTATTAAAAAATAAAAAAAAAACTTCATTTACAAAAAAAAACGAAAGAAACTGGCGTAAATGTTTATAAACTTTCGCTTCAAAAACTGAATCCACATGTTTCCAGCTAAATAATAAACATTCCATTACATATAATCTCATACAAAAATGATGTGGTACTAATTGGGGTTCAAGTGCTCCTGTCCTTAGAAGCTCTGCATTTTGTCTTATAATATGAGTATAAAGTATATTATATTCTGCAGCTGAGTACTGCAGCAGCTGCCCTATGTACACCAACAGTGCTCATACACACAGTTGATGAGAATCTTAATCGAACTATGCGTATCTGATACTATTACTGGCACAATTAAATCGACATTCTTTTATTGGTTACCTGTTTTAAGTCATATCCGACCCTCAAAATTACGTAGAGATCATGCACTTGTAAAATAATTCAATAAAATCCAAAATAATGCTTACCTACTTACATGTTATGAGACGGCATTAATTTAGACAGACTATAAAGAAATCCTACTTTGGTTACAGCAAGAAATTTAGTAACTATTGTATATTCAACTTCAATATGAAGGAGAAGTAAATAAAACAATCGCGCACATTTGTGGTGCTGATTCAATGTTTAAATGGAATACAGCTTCAAGCCAGTACGAAGATCTAAATAATTTCAATATTCCTCTGTAAAATTCGAGTACTTTTTACTTTTTAATTTTCCATACGCTAAACAAGTAACTTCCGCATCCGATTTTTTGTTTGGACTTTTTTTTTTAATTAAATAGGCACTCTTCCATATTTTCAAAACACGTATCACGTTCATAATCACAGCTCGGGCAATTGCGAGCTATTAGTCTTCTTTTGTCATGTTTTTCAGCTTTTATCATAGATACACTGGCGTTGCTTTGTTCTAAAGGGAGGCAGCCGTCTTGCGGTGGCTTTTAATCAGTGGTGAATTTATGCTACGCTCATAACGAAAAACAGCACGCTTATTCCCGTCGTATGTTCATAATAAACTGAAAATAATACGGTTCCACCGTACCCCTTACCCAAATTTTAATTTGCGTGACGTATACGCATACGCGTAATTAATGGATAGCCCCTTTCTACCCTATTAACGGTATTTATTTAATATCTAATAATCTAATTTCAGTTAATTAATTATTTAATAATAATATTTAGTAATCATTTATTTTTCTACACACATGAAAATCAATTAAAATAGATTAAAAAAAGTCGCGGAGGTCCTAAAAGAAGAAAATTTAAAAGAGTTTATCGGATTTATTAGTATAGTATTATTATACTATACTATACTATTCTTCCATAATATACAAAAATGTGTGACCAGGAAGGCACCTGTTCAAGGTAAAGGTCGGTGACGACCCCATCTGTTTGGGTTGCGGGATGGACGAAGAATCGCCCTTCCACTTCCTAGGACAATGCGATCGGTTGGGCAGAATACGACAGGAGATCTTCGGAGTGGCGACGCTCCGAAGAAAGGAGTTGCGTACCCTTGCCTGGACAGATATCGCGACCTTTATAAGGAGGTCCGGTAGGTTTAGGCAGGGAGTAGGGTAGGTATGTGGCTGGGACAGCTCGGCGCTGGCAAAAAGGGCTATAATGGCCTAGTTGCCTGGCTTATAGCCTCCCCACCCTTACTTCTCTTACACGATATTCTTCTAGTTTTTTAAATAGAATTTCAATATCTATACAGTCAAATGCTTTGGAAAGATCCACAAACAGAGCAGGTAACCTGTCTCCGTCGTTTATACCTTCCAGTATCTTCCAGTAACTTATATAGTCTTTCATGTATTATTTTTTTAAAGATTTTTGAAATGTTTGACAATAACGCGATCGGTCTATAATTTTCGAAACATGATTTGTCTCCTTTTTTATAAATAGGTTATTTGTGCAATTTTTAGTTGATCAGGGAATGTACCACGTTTAAAACATAAGTTTATGATGCTTGCTAAATGCTCACAGATGAGAGGAGCTATATCTTTTAGAAGACGAACTGCCTTATCATCTGGACCGACTGACTGAGTATTTTTAAGCGACCAATACCAATAAAGGGAACATCCATTTTTCCACCAAATCTGGAATAATGCTGTGGAACTGAAAAATCCGTCTGGCCGCGGTTAAACAAGATTAAATAGATTAATAAAAAATGGTACGGTACTTTCCCTCGAAAATTCATAAATCCTTTAAATGTAGAAATTTCGTTTATTATTTTAATTACAATCGCCCTGTAAATTTCGAAACATCACATTATAAAAAAAGTATCAATTTTCGGTTCCTTGCACTAATCTCTGTACTGCCCGGCTAAGACAAAAAGTCCTATCTGCAAATTAGATGTTTTGAGATATGGCCAGTTTCACTGTTTTGCACAATCAAGAGAATCATAATCTTAAATCAAGATTATAATTCTCTTTATTCAAGATTATATTAGACTTGGTGTAAGATAATATGATCTTGGATAAAGATAATATGATCTAAAATCAAGATAATTACATACTTGGTTTAAGATAATATGATCTTAAATAAATGGTTTAAGTGGCTTTGATTTAAGGAAATCTCCTTAAATCTAGGACCTCAAATGCCAAGGTCACGGCGGACTTGATCCAAGACAGTCATGGCGTTGAACATATCGAAAGCCATGGCGGCTTTGATTCAAGGTATCCTTTTTTTCTGTGTATATTTAAAGTTCGGTTTTGATCTGGATACGTGCCTGCCAGGCACATGGCAATATAATATACAAATAAAATAGTGAAATGCAGTAGACAAACAAAAAAAAAACAAATAGAATCAAAATGACATATCGATTGAATTTTTAAATTAAAATCTGGTAGACCATGTAACACCATAACGTGGTTTCAGGACATTAATGTCACGAAAAAATATGAAAATGGCTTTTCAACTTCTAGTCATATCCGAGATAGCTAAAGTGTCATTGTTTCAAATAGATGAATTCTATAAAACACAGTTTGTATCTCCGAGAGGGATTCTCCATTTCTTGAAGCTAAGACGAAGCATACAGAAAAATATACCACTCAAAAATATGAACTGATATAAAACTTTTTATTGTTTTAGAAATATCAAGTTATTTGTTTGCAATTTGTGTATATTTTAGTAGAAGTTTAACATTATATGATACATAATCATGATTGATTTTTGACTTAGTTCAACATAAGGGGTTGTCCATAAATTACGTCACTTGACTAGGGAGGAGGGGTGAGCGGTGGAGTGACAAAAGGTATAGTTTAAGTTAATTATTATGGTAAAAGTAAATAAATAATTTAATTAAAAAACAATACTGCTGCCAACAAAATAATACTTTTCCCTATAGGTCCATTAAAATCAAAAACAAAAAAAAAACAAAAATCAAAAAAAAATATTTTTTTTTTCAAAAGGTTTCTTTTTTCGTAAAACGAAAAATAAATTGAAAAACAATTTTTTTTTGAAAAAAATTGTTCTTACCCCCTTACCCCAATCCGATTTTTATCAACAAAAAAAAAATCCCAGCCTAGAACTTTGGATTTTCACTATGGTCTAAATTTGAAGTCTTTAGCCAGAAGCGTTCTTGAGTTATCGTGGTCACAAATTTCCCGGACATACAGACAGATTTTTTTTACGGAAATCATATGTTTTAGATATGAAAAGTCCAGAAACGTAAAAAACGCAATAAAAATTTTTCGAATTTTTTTTGCTAAAGCAATACTTTCCTTGGAGAGAGTAAAACACACTGATTAACTAAAAAGTATAAAACAAGAATAATGAAAAATAAAATTAGAAAGTTTGTTGGGGGCGCCAAGTTTTGTTTTGTTAGAGACCGTCAGGAACAAAGTTTTTTTGAGGGTGAGGACCTTTTTAGTTTAGCTAGTCATCAAAATTTTTTTGTATTTTGGAAATTTCTCAATCAGAAGTTGGAAAATTAATTTTTTCTACGACTGCTTTAGAATGTAAGCAAATACACACACTTTTCAAACACAGAATGAATCCATTCTAGCTCTAGATACGGTATGAATATTCCGTATCAAGTGTTAGAATGAGCACGTATAGTGCCATCTCTTGTTTATAAAAGTAAAGAAAACTGTAGCAAAATTAGCAAAAATATATGTATTTTACCATGGAATATTGAATAATTTAATGCAATTTAAAGTTTTGCGTTAAAATTACATAAAGTTTATTAGTTTTTCTTAATATTTGACCAGTTTTTTATCAATTTAGTTCAAAAAATTAAAAAGGGTCCATCTATTGTTAAATATTTAAATCTGATATCTGTCACAACAATCTGACATAACCTTCAATTTTTTCATTATAATTTGTAAATATGTGCTAAAATTAAATAAAAATCTTTTTTAAGTACTGATTTGATAAAATTATTAAATAACATTAATTGCTTTATTTAAAAATATGTGCTTTATTGTATTTAAAATGTCGAGTCACAAAAAATATTGTTTTTAACCTTGTACACAGTTTAAAGCCATACAGTGTTTCATATTTGCAGTCGAAGAAAAAGTATAGTCTACAACACGTATGGAATAGTCATTCCGCGCTCGCGGGACCGTCATACTCGCCTGCCGGCTGGTATGACAAACTTTCCGCTCGCGCGGAATATTGTCTATTCCATACTAGTTTTAGAATATACTATTCTGCACCTAGAGCAATAATAATAATATTTTCTCTTCTAGTAGGAGAATTTTATAATCAATTGATAACTGAGTTTCCTGAAATTGCAAATATGTACATGGTATTGCTTTTAATTTCTATTGGACAAAATTTAACATTATTTTGATATTGGCTGAAAATGAACATGGCAAATATTATAAATTAATTAGTTAGAATATAAAACAATATTTAGTACCGACAATTTTTAGTGAATAAATTAATTTATTCATTTGTTTTCATAAATGGCGATTTCAACGTCTATTTGTTTTTTTTTGCGGTTAATTAAGATCCAGCAAACATTTTACTTTATTAATGATATAAAAATGTTTAAATAATAAAAAAAAATGCTAAGTGAAAAAAAATAAGGTATAGAAAATACTAATATAGCGTCGCAATCTTTATATTCCGAGATGCGTAGCGTCGGCTATAAAAACAGTCTTCTCTACCTCTTAGAATGTTAGTCACAGAAAACTCTTACGGTATACAGTATATTCCGTAAGCGGATGAAACCTATTTGGGTATATGAAAGCTATTACGTTTTATGGCACATTCGATGATAGGTTTCATATACAAAATTTATTATAAAATATTAAATTATTAGATGACAATTAAATTATTGGATGTAAATTATTGTTTTTTATTAAAACTTTTGGTTATGTAATTTATTAAAAAAAATAATGTATAAAACTTCAGTCATAGAAAAAAAATAGTCTGCAACACGGAATATGCATCATTCTACACTTGTTATAGAATATACTATTCTTAATAAACCAAACCAAGCCGTTATTCTTAAGAAAAATAACATTAGATTAGACAAAAGAGAACGTTAGAGACGTTTAACTAAAAAATTGTGCTCTGTCTCTGTCTACTATGCGGGTATTTTATGAATTTCCTTCTGAATTTTCTACATCAAGTTTCAAGATCTCGATTCGATATTCTAGTCGGGATCCGCGATTTTTCACATAATTTAATTATTTTTCGTTCCGGAGTTTCATGAAATTTCTTCTAGTTCATTAGACCGCTATCAAATAACAATGTATTCTTAAATGATGATTCTCGAAAGCTTTACAAGGTACTGGTGGATGCAAGATGCAAGATTTCGTTTGTAATATTTTAAAATTTCATCATTTGTAAATTTCTTTAAGACATTCTTTACACGGTTGAAATTATAAAATATTCACTGTCTGACGAAAGAGATTTAAGTGGGTTATTTATACTCTTTTTAGAGAATAAAACTTTAAATTAATTAACGAGTTAATTAATTTTATAACAGACAAAAAAATCATGCAATTTTTAGTATACTATTACCCCCTCCCTGATTTTCAGGATATCATATGGCGTTTTGTATTTTTGGCAAAGGCACATCAAAATCCTTTTGCCCCCTGACAAATCTGAAATGTCGTCCCTGTTCAAAAATCACTTTTATACCATTTTTAATGGATTTTGAAAATCTATTTCGCTCGAGAGAATATTTTACCTTTGACGGCATGCATCTTAGAGTCTAATTTTAGGACTGCTAATTTTTTTATATCCCCTCCCTTTTACTATTACGGTAAGCATGCGGATGGTCTGGCGTTTACCTGTGCGCATCGCACTTATACAGGTAAAAAAATTGAATTTTTAAAGGATTCTAGGTCGATTTTTTTGTTTTTCATTGGTTTTTATTAACTTTTAGCAATATAAATTTTAGTTTCGCTATCGGTAACACCGTACCAGACGCTGAGAATGCGACTCTTACGTCACAGCGCGTAAACTAAATACCACTCTGTAGGGTAATTGAAACTTATTTCTTAAGATGTAGTAAATGATTTTTGTTTATATACATTTTCTATATAATAATTATGTATTAAGTCTTAATAAACAAGTTTCAGTTACAGTACAGAGTGCTTTTTAATTTACGCGCTGTGACGTCAGAGTCGCATTCTCAGATTGACACGACTATATCTGGGTAGACGTGTAGATGTGTGTAGAGGTATATGTGAGTAGATATGTGCGTGAGTAAAGATGTGCATGAGTAGAGATACGTGTGAGTAGAAATTTGTGTGAGTAGAGATGTGTGTGAGTAGAGATGTGTATGAGTGGAGATGTGTGTGAGTAGAGATAGGCGTGAGTGGAGATGTGTGTGAGTAGATATGTGTGTGAGTAGAGATAGGCGTGAGTGGAGATGTGTGTTAACGGTAGAATGTTTTCAAAAGTTTTTAATATGCTTACATTATAAATTATAGTAATTGTACGATAATTGTAGGTATCTATACAAGAATCTAATAACACAATAAATAAATAAATACTTTTAATTAAATTCAGATCATTAACAATTAGTTAAGCGGAACCATAATATTTCATTTAGGAGGGTTGGTTTAACATGTGGGAAGTTTTACTATTCAGTTGAATCGAACATGAAATATTTATGTAAGCCTAAAAAAATGGATAGGTAGATTTATACTCTTCGCAGTCGCATGACCAGAAAATTATTATACCATAGTTTCCATATTTCCAAATCGTCAAAAACCCGACCAAACAAAAAAATTAGGTGCTTATATTTTCAGACATTAACACGTTCGCCACCGACGCACAGTGGTATAGAATGTAGCGGTCGCGTTCATAATTATTTTACCGCTTTATTAGTAAAAATAGAAAACTGAATTTAATTTTATTTTGTAGAAGAATGTTTAAGCTTTAAAACGATTTATTGAAAAGTTATTAACAAGCTTGCTGCCGGATGTAATTTGTATAGTGCCCCCAAAGCGAACGTGTAAAAAAAATCAGTATGTCCGTCCGTCTGTATGTCATGTTTTTTGTTAACACGAAATATCCTATCAATATCAGGTAAAATTAGGTTATATGAGAACTTAGTTAAATTAAGTTATATGAGAAAAAAAAAATAGGTGCGTAATTTTTGGCAGACTAACATCTCTACTCTTAATTTCCCTACTCCTTAACGTCCCTACTCCATAACATCTCTACTCTACAACAACCCTACTCTGTAACATCTCTACTCCCCAACAACTCTACTCCGCACTATATGGACTCGATTATCCACTTGACATAACTCAAAAAAATATTTGTCATGATAAGTCACTGTCAAATATGTATTAAGTGTATTAATTAGTGCGTTTTTCTGCATCATTCTGTTGCCACTGGTGCCACTGGTTTGAACGGAATCATCGTTTTACTGCTGACGTTTGACCATTCTCGCCATTCCGACCGAACGATCGGGAAAGGTCCGAATGAAGAGAATGACAGATGTCAATTGTCAAAATAAAAAAATAACTAACTGTTTTCATGTTTATTCTACGCACAAAATTAGGTTACATTTGTGATCCTGCGTTTATAATTAAAAATATGGACGAACTTAAGTACGGAAACAACGGAAAACTGTATTGGTTTAACAAAGAAAGTAAGTACATATACCTAGTTACCCTCATACATTTAATTTTGTTGTACTGGAATAATAAGTACCTACTTTTTAAAAGTTAATTATTTTTTTTGCAAATATTTACTATGGATTAAAATACCTACTTTTTATTATATTACTTAAAATATCTGAACTAAGTTTGGGTCCAGAATCATTTTCACAAATTAGCCTAATAATCTGAAAAATTACTAAATATCTTTGGTTATCACGATCCTTTACATGTAATGTACTGCAGTCCTGAAATATATTTTCAGCATAGATAAGACTTAGTTAGGATTTTCAGAAATTAACCAAAATATTTAATAAAATATCGCTTGTCTTCTTCTTCTTCTCTTGGCCATATTTTGATAATTGACATAATCCGTTTTTGTGCTTAGTTTCATTCTGTTCAAACATTTCCTACTGCAGAATGATCCAGTAAAACACACTAAATTACTCATTTAAAAGTTGTCTAAAAACTACTCTCCATTTGTCCAGATAAAAGTCCAAAGCATAGCAAAACACCCTAATCTGAAAAAAGAAAAGTTATTACCAGCAGACGATAGGGCCTCATGGGCTCGAGAAAATTTTCAATTACAAATCAATTTTGCAGATTAATTTATTTCCAAATGCATTATAGACCTTCAAATAAAACTGTTATTGTAACATCAACATCAATAGAACAATAATATAGTTAAAAATTATACAATACATACCTTTTGATCAAATATCGTCGAATGTTTGAACGCACTTTCTAATCATAAACAATACACCTTCAAAGAGCCCCTTGCACTAAATAAAATTCTATATCCTGATTGATAATGACTGACGCATGCGCATGTGCTTTTTAATAATAATTCCGTACATGCATCTTAATATTCAAATGAAAAATAACTTAAGTTTTGTAGGTGTTAATTAATACTTTAGAACAATCCAAATAATATAGAGCAATTATTCAAAATTAAGTATCGATAAAAAAACTTATGTCAAATTGACAACAAAAATGTAATATCGCCCTTAATATAAAAACGGCATCTGAATATTTATGTCAGGCTTTAAAAGTGTACTAAAAATACTTAATTTTTATAGTACCTATTAAAAAAAACTAGACTTTTTTTACATTATTTTTATACATTTTATTTAAAATAATAAAGATAACACATATTAAGTGTTTTCTTTAATATTTTGCAAGAAACGTGAAATAAATTAATGTACGGAATAAAAAATAGTGACAAACTTAAAATAGTTCTAAGTTTTTCTTTAAAAAATAAGTAAAAAACTGGAAAATAGTGAATTTTATGAATATTTTGGAAACATTTAAAATTTTGTTACATTTGCTTCTGATAACACTAGGCAACAAATCTCAACTTTTTTTTTGCTCCGATCGGAAACTAAATTTTTCTTACTAATTCAAAGGCGTAGAAACCGAATCTGACCTTAGAAAAATTTCAGCACCTAAAATTTTTGAGATATAAGTCCAGGAAATAATGACGTTTATTTTAAATCTTAAAAAAAATTGGATTTTGAAAATTTTAGGGTATATTAAAAAAAAAATACGAGGAAATCAAAAATATGTATTCCAAGGACCTACTGTCAAAGTACGCGAAAAAAAAAATAAAAAGCTTAAAATGAAAGTGCAGAGTTTACTTTATTGCTCTTTTGTGGCAAAACTATCAAATCTCTATAAAAAATTTATAGCACTTGATTTGTAGATTATCAAATTCTCTACAAAAATATTTATACAAATATTTTTTTATTTTGCTTAGTTTGTTCGTAAAAAGTAAATAAATGAAAAAGAAACAAAATTAAAGTACACAGTGTAAACTTTTTTCCCAAAAGCCCAAAAAATATATTTTCTTATCAATTTAAAGGCGCAGAATTCAAATTTGACCTTAAAAAAAATACAGCACGTCTTATTTTTTAAATTTTAGTACAGGCAATTATGCCAATTTAAAAATTTATAAAACAAAATATTGTGTATTTTTTTGTTGTTTTTTTTTTAAATGGTTCTACTTAATAAAAATTGTTCTTTATTACGTAAGAACCATATTACGTAACATTTTTTAGTTCATTTTTGACCCCCTAGTAATGATTTTTGACAATTTTTAGCATGAGTACGTGGCGATAAGCTTGTCCCCTTATGCACCCTTCTTATTACCCTAAACCCCTACTTAGTTTTGTCACATTATCCATTTTTTTTAAATATTTTTTTTTCATAATATCCCTATTTATTCTACCTATGAATTTAATTTACACTGTTTTGTTTAATGTTTATATTTGCGTATACAATATTTTTTAGAGTTACATTTTTCTAAGCTCTATATGATGTATAATAAGACATAAATTGTGTATACTATACAAAAAAGTCTATACTAATACAAGTGGTGTTGATATTTGGCAAAATTTCTATCAGTGTATTGCACAACCCCTGAGTGTAACTTTTTTGATCATTGTAATCAGTTAACGTATTCTCTTACCCAACAAGTTCGTTAATAAAAGAATGGCTTAAATCTGAGCACGAACCAAGAGTACGTGCGGTCGTTGAGGCAAATATCCGGTAATTACGGCAGGCCTACTAGACGGTGTTCTTGACACTGCTATTGTTTAATCCGAAAAAAATCGAGACAATATCATATTGCTTTTATTTATTTCCGCTTCAGCGCTGGTCTATTTAGAAATATATTTATACATAATATATGAGCAGTCATCGGCGAATTTCCAGTGCTCGTATAGGCGCCGCGTCGATTCTATCGTTGACGCGAGGTTTTAAATATTTACATTTTTATTTTCTTCGAAAAACACCGATATATTTACATATTTATAGTTAATATGTATATTTAATATTGTTGTGTGTAACAAATTAGTCGTCAAATGTTTCGATTTAGTGACCTTTATAAAAATTTCCCTCATAATTCGGCAAAATTATTCCGTAAGCCTATGTTTCTGTGTTTATTTTCAACGTTGATGAGTCATAACTGAATTCATTCCGATTAATGTATAATATACATTAATCGGAATAAATTCAGTTATGACTCATCAACGTTGAAAATAAACACATATTATGAGACATTGATATTTCAGCGCTTCCTTTATACTAATAATACAGTCATGCGCGCTCCGAGGGGAGGGCAGGGGGCCGTCGCCACCCCTGGCTTTTTAGATATGGGGCTGTCCATATATTAAGTAACGCGGCTGGGAGGGGGGGTCAGAGAAATTGTTACAGTTTGTGTCAGGGGGGAGGGGGGTCTAGGTAAACATTACGTAACGGAATTTAGTAAATTTAATGTTTATTTCCTAAGCTTGGCAGATGTATTTTTATTTCAATATAAATTACTATTTAGTGGCCCATAATTCCCCTTTTCACACAAAAATTGATGAAACTATGCATATTTAAATAATATTGTAATCAGTAAAAAAACTGTTGACATTGATATTAAAAAAAATCTTACTGCCCTGTTCTTGCGTGATCTTGCCAATGAATCATCGGCGATGATACATTCTCGCGCGGAATGTGAACTCACAGAACACCAATGTGTGTACTATTTTGTGTACCTGTGCATAAACAATATACGTGTTATATGTGACACTCAGTGTAAATAGAGGTACCTAGTATTTTTTCCCTGTGTGATATTGATTATGAATATTTTTTTAAAGTTTGAGTGATTTTTTCGTGTAAATTTTTTTCAAGGTTATGTTATACTATATTTTAGGTTCATGTTTGTTTTGTCGAGAAAAACGAAAAATATAATAATAGTGAGAATACAGTTAAACTTATTGCGAAACAAAATTTTTATATTGTTACGCGTTACACATGGGGGGGGGGGTGTCGGTAAATGTGACAGCTTGTTACACAGGGGGGAGGGGGGGTCAATTTTTTTGAAAAATTGCGTTACGTAATATATGGACAACCCCTATATATTATTTTGTTTTTTTTTAACAATTTTAAAGTGTTTGGTCCTTTAGATTAATAAAAAAATCGCAAATCCATAAGAAACTATTTAATATATCTTATAAATAATTATAACTTGCTTTGAAAAGTGTGAGGTGTTTGAGAAATGATTTATAAAAGTATTCGCGGAAAAATAACATGATTCGCGATCCGAGTTCGAGTGCCGACCATAAATTTTAAGTAAAAGGTTTTTTAAATCTTTTTTTTTATTCTAAGATTTGGTGTTAAAAGGTGTTTAGAAAATGCGTGTCATTAAAAAATTTCGTTTGGACTGGTTAGCAAAAAGGTGATACAACAATTTTAATTAATATATTATATTCAATAATTTGTATACCTGTATATTAGAAATGCATTACCTATATATTTCTAAAAATTTTGTGTTATATTTATTTTGTGTTATTTTTTTAGAGGTTTCCTCTGGCTGTTTGAAGTATTAAAAATAATTTTCTTTTTGAATTGTTGATGTTAGAAAAATACTTGAACTGGAAAATTAAAAAAAAAAATCGCCTGCGGCGCTTAACTTGATATATTAATAGTAGATTTTATAAAATAATTGCATATGAATTAAAAAAAAAAAAGATACTTGTGTTAGTAATGTCACTCAATCTGTTTCTCATTAACCCCCCCCTTAGGAAAAAAGACTGACCCTTTATGGGAATTTAACTAAAAATTTTTGTTGATAGAGTTGTAAACCCGAATAGGCTTGCCCCCCTCTATCAAAAATCCTGCGGCGCCCCTGAATACAATTATATTAACGAAAAAACTTAAATGTATGTCTGTACGTAACGATTGGACTTTTTGTTAAATCTTTTTTTGGTCATAATTTTTTGCGTCCTTTTTTTTATTCTTTTTGGCCAAATATAACTAACATAGTTCATACAATAATATATTTATGATCTAGTTAGATCGTAGACTTAAAATTCTATTTGTTACAAAAATATTCGTTTTCCATTTTTTCTTTTTTTTTTCGAGCAGAAGGATGGACAGTTTTGAAAGTTATGCAAAATTTACCACATATTCGCAACTGAGTCACTGGAGGTTTTATTGAATTTCCAGTATAGGTACCTATGAAAAGCAATGTTATCCCGATTATTTTTTAACGTTTATCAACCAATCATTTATATTTCTGACCACGTGTTTATTTCTGTCCAATCCTATTACAGTTATATTGGGAATTTTCTACCGTAGAAAATTCTAGTGAGAATCGCTGTAGTATTTTGTTTTTCAGTATTTCTCTTTACAAGATTTCATACCTAATACTAATTGATAATTAAATATGAATATATTACTATTTATAATTATTGTTATTACTTTATTATTTACCAAAAAATACCTCAAAATATTTTTTTTATAAAATTACAGTTTTTATAGGTTGACTTTTATGAACATGCTTGCAAGCCTAGCGCAGTACTGCCTAGTCAGTACTGCAGTAAGTGACTAAACTATTGACAGAACCATAATTTGCAATTTAAAAATGGTTTAAAAAGGTTTTAATTTAGCAATTGAGAATGGAATTAAATTAACCAAATCAAAGAATATGCCTGTAAAAATATTAATATAAGTAAAAAAAAATAAAACAATTTATATCATTTTGCGATGATAAAAATATAAAAGTTGGTTTCACATATTGTAAATCGTTAAAAAATAATCTTCTGAATTACACACGATTCTTCGAATTATCGGAAAAAAATCACAGTTTTCATTCAAATTTGCTGTCAAAGGAAATTTCCATGAAAACAGTGAATTTTTAGCGCATAATTCTCAGCCTCTTGTGTAATTATATATGATAATTTTTGACAATATAATTTAGCCTTCAGTTTAAAAGAAAGCTCAAGTTTTTGGATCACATCTCGATCAAACCTTGGTAAAAACAATTGTCTATGTAAAAAGATATTTTATAAAAATTAAAGTTTCTTTACAAAAGTTACTATTAAAATTTAACCTTATAAAAATAACATACGCATGACCAAGGATATGCATTGTTAGTTCGAAAAATCATTTTAAATGTTTGGTTGTATAGCAGTGAAAAACAAAAAAAAAAGTTTTTCCATTCCAAACGCAAATCGAATACAATTTTATAACATAATTGAGAAAAGAGTTCACTTTGTGATTTGAACTCTATTGATTTTAATTATTTGACAAAATGAGGATTTATATTTTCTTTAAATTGCTTTTAACTTGAACGTATAGATGTTTGGCTAATTCATTTCTGTAAAACTTTTTAAGTGAGCTCTGAATTGCTTTATGAGAATTTATTTCTTCTACCTTTACAAGTAATGGAACTTTAAAACTATTGAAAATATTTGTATTGACATTAATTTTATTGCTTTTTATCAATTTAATTTTATCTTTCGAATAAAAGAGAATTAAATGGTTGTTTTAAACGTTGTTAACTTACTTAACTATCTATTAGGGTGGGTCAAAAAAACCAAATATATATATTTTTTACTTTATACTCTGAAAAATCGGTTGCTAGACACCTCTAGAAAATTCTCACCAAATATGAGCTCTTAATTTTGATAAAAAGGTTCTCCGCTTTACAATTTTCCAATTTTTACTCAGTATTAGAAACAAAAATTCATATATCTTTGACAACCGTTTAAAAGATATCAAAGGTTAAAGTTTGATTATTTTAAGAGCTTATGAATTTTATAACTCGCTTACAAAAAATTGTTATGAATTGCGCAATTCATAGTTTTATAGGAAATTAACTGCTCTACAAAAATGGTCTCTTATGATTTGTCGGTTAAATTAAGCGACATTCATCGTCAAACTTCAATGCATACTAATTTTAATAGTTTTTGATGAATAATTCGAAAAATTTCAATTTAATTTATAAGTTTCACGAAAATTTATACAAATTTAAGTTCCTATGAAAAGAGAAATGTTTTAAACTATTTGTCTCGTTTTTTTTAGTCCTACGTATGTTTGGTTATATTGAAAAAAAAAATTAGTGCATTATTTCTAACTCAGAGTTATTTATTAAATTTTGAAAAATATAATAATAAAATAATAAGTTATTACAAAGATAAATTTTATGAAAATATTATTAAAATAAAAAAGTTTCAAATAAACTTTCGAAAGGGAGACTTCTATAAGAGTTACTCTTACGATAGAAACTCAAATTTGTATAAATTTTCGTGAAACTCATCTTTTAAACGCTTAATTTAATCGACAAATCATAAGAGACCATTTTTGTAGATCAGTTAATTTCCTACAAAACTATGAATTGCGCAATTCATAATAATTTTTTGTAAGCGAGTTATAAAATTTAAAAGCAAAACAGAAATGTCTCTTAAAATAATCAAACTTTAACCTTTGATATCTTTTAAACGGTGAGGTTTACGAAAAAAATGTAAGAGACCTTTTTTGTAGAGCGTTCGATTTCCTAATATGAGGAGAGATACTTTTTAACGAACAGTTGTCAAAGAGATATGAATTTTTGTTTCTAATACTGAGGAAAAAATGGAAAATTGTAAAGCGGAGAACCTTTTTATCAAAATTAAGAGATCATATTTGGTGAGAATTTTCTAGAGGTGTCTAGCAACCGATTTCTCAGAGTATAAAGTATAAAAAAATAGTCGGTTTTTTTGACCCACCCTACTATCTATCCATTGTGTTTACTGTTGTTAAGTACTTTATTCAGCTCGAAACAAACAGCCGGATAATGGTATAAATTTCTATACACCGTAAAGCATACAGTTCCATTTCAAAGAGTCAATAAGAATTATGTAAGGAAAAATCCTAGTTTTTCGAAATAAATAAAAAGGATTTACAAGATATAGGGTCGCTTCAACTGGGTTTGGTTTATTTTTGGTTGTTTTTTCCATTACATTTTCCTATTCGCAAAAAAATACTGCTGCCTAAATAATAATACTTTCCCCTATACTGATTTTCATTAACCTTACTCTTAGTTGTGCATTTCCATGGATTATTTATTAAACCAATCAAATTTAAGTAAACAGCTTTATTTATTCAGTTATAGACTTATGAAAATTGCAGTATCTTCAAAATAAGGGACTGTTACTAAGCTAAAAAGCAGTAACTCCAAATAAGTTTTTTATTACTAAATACATTAAAATGAAATTAGAAGGATGTAAAGCATTTATAAAACAGTTTCTGTTTGCATTATTATAGTTTCTGTATGATGCTAGGTTTTCCGGAAACAAAAAAAAACTGCTTCCAACAAAATAATACTGTCCTCTGTAAGTCTTGGTTCATTAAATCCAAACGAACAAAAATTTTAAAAAAAATCAAAAAAATCAAAAATTCAAAATTTATGTTATAAGTTTAAAAAAAAAAATGTTTTTTGAAAAACTTATTTTAACCCTATTTTACCCCCTTACCCCACACCGATTTTTACCAAAAACAATCTCAGCCTAAAACTTTGGATAATAAACCTATGATCCAAATTTTCAGTCTTTAGCTGAACGCGTTCACAAATTTTCCGGAAGAACAGACAGACCGACAGACAGATTTTTTTTAGGGAAATCGTATTTTCTGGATATAAAACGTTGAGTAACGTGAAAAAAAGCAATATTTTTTTTTCAGTTTTTTTTACTTTGCTTGGGCCCAAGGGGAAAGTAAAATTAATTTTTAAATGGAAATTTAAAAATATATTTTTTATATTTTTGGGTTATTTTCTCTTTATCTTGTCACATACTGCTTTTTATTTTAGCGTTGCTAAAACTTTGACTACGAGATACTAAGCTAAAAACGAGTAAGTGCCATTTTCTATTTAAATAAATAATTAATATTTGCCAAACTTGTGTTATAATAAAGGTGCTTTAAACCTAAATTTATACGCCCACTTTCTCGATTCTAGCTATAACACAATGGTGTGGCTAAGACAATTTACTGTTTTTGCCATTATCTCAGTTTTATTAAATTTGGAGTTGCTGCTTTTTAGGGTAGTAGGGCAGTATAGGCCTAGATTCATTAAAATCAAAAACAAAACCAAAATAATAAAAAATAAAAAAAATATATTTTTTCTTTCAATTTTTTTTTTTTTTTTAAAGTTTTTTTTTGCGTAAAACGTAAAATAAATAAAAAGATGTGTTTAAAAAAAATTGTTTTTAATTTTGAAAAACTTTTTTTAATTTTTGTTTTTTTATGTTTTTTTTTTTGTTTTTGATTTTAATGAACCCAAGCCTTTAGGGGAAAGTATTATTTTGAACTATAGTTTGGGATATTGCGGGTGAGCACTGCTCACTGAGCACTGCCCAGTTTCATCTGCGCACTTTCCGCACCGGTTCAGAACTCCGTTTTTTAAAAAGAAAAACAAAGCTATTATAATAATATAATATAACGTTAGTTCTTAATAACTAGGACCTAATTATTTGATTGTAGAAAATTTCAAGATGCTTATACTGCCCTCCTAAAGAGGAACGCGGCATATACACCTGACACATACGGTTTTCGAGGTTAGCATTATTTTACTACGGAGAATAATGGTAATCCTAAGAAAATCTGCGGTAAGTGCATCGAAGATGTTACTTGCCGCGTTCTTTCTATGTGAAATTTTGGTTTGAAAAGAGAAACAAGATAAAGCAAATACAAAAGAAAGCAAATTTATGGGTATTTTAGTGGCAGTCAGACAAAATTAATAGATATATGCATTTATTGTTTCTAAAGAAATATACGTTTCTTATAAGAAGACAAAATTAATATTATTATAAAATATTGATCAATCGACAAATAAAAAAATATATATTTTAATATTATACTACTATTGTTTAATACTCTTGTTGCTACTATTGTTTAATAGTATAGGTACTACTATAGTATCTACTAGTAGATATATCTGTTTAAATATAATTAAATAATAATATAATATAATATAAAAACTGCTGCCAACAAAATAATACTTTTCCTTATAGGCCTAGGTTTATTAAAATCAAAAACAAAAAAAAATGGAAAAAAAAAAATGAAAAAAAAAAAATAAATAAATAAATAAATAAAAAAATAAGAAAATTTTTCAAAAAAAGGTCTTTTTAAAAAAATTATTTTTTTTATTCATTTTTTTTTGAAAATTATTTTTTTTTAAGTATTTGGGAAAATGCAATATACCATTTACTGTGAATAGTATATAATGGAATGCGTAGCACTACATATCTTTACGGCTTGTTATAATTAAGGTATCAAAAATTTATATTGTTACAGAAAATCCTAAAAAATATTTGATATTATAATTTATTTCAATAATTCACTTGCACGCACAAAATAATTATACTTTCAATTAAATTTTATTTTAAATATAGATACCACATAATAACAGATTTTTTAAATATCCAAAAGCATAAATATAATTAGTTTAGATATTATTTCGTTTATTAAAAAATTAAAATCCATGCCAAACTTTTACATAGAAAGAACGCGGCAGGTAACTTCTTCGGTGTACTTACCGCAGATTTCCTTAGGATTGGAGCTTACCGTTATTCTCCGTAGTAAAATAATACTAAGCTCGTAAACCGTATGTGTTAGGTGTACATGCCGTGTTCCTCTTTAGGAGGGCAGTATAGTAAGGCCCTTTCTAAGAACATACTTAAACCAAATTTTGCTGTAAAAATAATTCAGCATTTCGGAATGAAACCCAAGCGAAGAAATTGCCCAAATGAAAAGAAAAGGATTCGATTTTTATTGGGTTTCCTATTACGTGTAAAAACATTATAGTTAAAATTAATTGTACAAAACAATTGCATTTTCCCTGATAAATAGTAACCCTATACCCATTTACCCTAGTACTTGTTCATTTTATTGCAGAAAAACAAATTGAATAACAAACTAAATTACTCTGGTGTATTCTTATGGGAAATGTTAACCAAAGAACATACACTTTCTGATCCTTGCCCAATCCTTGGAAATAAAAACCTGCATAATTTTAGTGATCAAGTTAACGGCTGCCAAACAAAAGACGGTTAGTCTAACCAGAGATCCAGAACTGCCTACTGGGAAAAGGGGTCTATAATTTAGCGTCGGGTAACATTGTTATTGTCGCGTTTGATGTCCTAGACAAACACAGCACAATGGATTGGTCGTATGATTTCTTGCACAATGTTAAAATTAAAAAACGTTGCCAGGCGCTGCACGGTTCACCTGGGCGATTTTAAATAAAAATTTCGTGGACCCCTACATTTTTTGCACTAAAACATACCTGATGACATAAGAAATCAATTCCCATTTGAAAGAAAATTGTAAAAGATACACTTTTTTAGACAGATAAAAAACTTTTTTTTGAGGTATAGGGTGTGTCAAAAAAGACGCGATTTTCAAAATCAAAAACGCTCTCTGGCTTAAAAGTTGCCCCTTAGAAAAAAATAGTGGCCACTCAGAAATGAGCCAAATCGATTAATGTTTAGAGGTAGCTCAAAGCACTCAAACTTAAAAAAAAAATCGGTACCTGTTTTTCGGATAAAAACTGATACCGATAAAAATTGAGGAAATGTTGGAGGATTTCTTTGGTAATATTTAGAAACAATACTAAATGTAAGAACTAAAAAAATTATATCCCCCTTCCCTTAAGTTAGAACATAAAAAAACGCTAATTATTTGAAGTTTTCGCGATTATTTTTTTTAATAGGGCATATTTAAAAGGACATTCTTCTTCCTTAGGAATGATTTTTTGACCAAGGTGCATATAATTTTTTTCTATGTTTTTAATGTTAAATAACCACCCATTACTAAAATATTTGTTTTTGGTTTATATTTTTTTATTGTTTTTATTTTTGGTTCTTCATGCGTAAATATTTACTTTTAAATGCATTTATCTTTAAAACAGTTAAACCTGCGGATAAACCACAGAAACTTTTTTGTGTATTTTTACATAAAAAAGTATATTCCAACCAGAAAAAATAAAAAAAGTACACCGAAAAAAGTTTTAGGCAAAAAACAGAAAATCCACCTGGTTTCAAATCGAAATTTATTTTTTTTTACTCAACTTGGGGAAAAGAATTATGTCTTTTGTATAGTCATGTAGGTTAACATGTATATATGCTTATATACTAATATATTTTTCTCACAATTAATATTGTTTCTAAATATTATTAAAGAAACCCTCCAAAATTTCCTTAATTTTATATACAATCACTTTTTATCCGAAAAACAGGTACCGATATTTTTCAAAGTTTGAGTGCTTTGAGCTGCTTCTAAACATTATTCGATTTGGCTCATTTTTGAGTGGCCACCGTTTTTTACTAAGGAGCAACTTTTGAGCTAGAGAGTTTTTTGATTTTAAAAATCGGAATTTTTTGACACACCCTATTACTCAAAAAAACGTTTTTTTATTTTTCTAAAAAAGTGTATCTTTTAAGATTTTCTTTCAAATGGAAATTGATTTCTTATGTCATCAGGTATGTTTCAGTCCAAAAAATGTAGGGGTCCACGAAATTTTAATTTAAAATCGCCCAGGTGAACCGTGGCTGGTGAATTTAAGACAAATCATTTATTTTCGTGAAAAATTATCGTTTCTAGCAATAAGAATATTAAAAATATGTATACATTTAAATATAATATCGTAGCAAACAATCCACAGGAAAGAGTTTTTACATTTAAAAGCGACAAGATGCAAACATCTCAATACAAATGAAAATAAAATATTATTAATTATAATTATTGATAAATTTTCGTTTTCGTTCGTAAACATAGACTTAATTGTAGCAAAGAACGTCATCAACCCAATATTTATATATTTAAAAATGACCACTTTACTACCAATAGCAGTGAAGGAGAAAATTGGTGGTGGGGAAAGATTTTTTTTTTCATTAGTAGCGCAGTAGAAATACAAAATAACTGCTATAAAGTCCAAACCTGCTGGTCCATTGGGGTTTCTATTATATTATTTTTAAAAACAATTTGTGACATACAGACTGGACAAATAAAAAAAACATTATTTTTAATGTGGGTGCAAGATTGTTTTAAATTTTTTGTAGGAAGATGACAGTTCTGAATTTGACATGCCTCAATGTGTCAGATTTATTCACTTTTGGGTTTTCAGAATGTTCTGTAGAAACATGACTTTTGTAATAATTAATAATTAAAAAGTTGGTACTTTAAAAACTGCAAATTAAATTTTTTCCAAGCAAATAAATTCGACATTACTAAGGTTAATCTAATTTCTATGAATATACTACTGCATCATGATCACTACCCGGATATTTGGTATTGATTACGAGGGGCGCGCGAAAGTTTATTTTTTTATGAATATTCTGACAAGGGTGACACTTACTGAGTATAATGACACAAATTTTTAATTTAATATAAATAAGTTTTAAAGCCATTAAAATGGCTTGTGTGCGTCCTTAACGCACTACCCTAGAAACTTGGATTCAAAATATTCCCGAGCTGCAATTTAATCGTGAGGTACTTTTTCGTTCAACGTGCGAAAAAGATATAGGTTGGTTTCAAAAATGCAATGTTTTAAAGCACATCATCAAAATCTCATAAAAATGACATACAAAAAGTTTTATTTTGATTTGGTGAGTCCAGTTGTAACATTCCGTGAATGAAAATTGAAAATCCTCAGAGTTTATAGAAAACTGGAAGATGTAAAAGTACCAAGCGAGCCCACAAAGAGAATAAAGTATTTACCAAAGGCGTTCGAGAATATAAAATCCAAAACTTTAGTACAGGACAAACATATTTTTAGCATAGATGAAACCACAAATGCTTCTGGTTTAAAGATTTTCCACAATATTTTCAATGGTAGACCTTTTTAATGGCAAAGAAGTTGACTTTTCTAAACTAAATATGCTCTACTAACTTCGGTAGACATAGAACATTTCTTTTCAGATTATAAATATACTTTTGGTAAGAGAAGACGAAGCTTAATAGCCGAAAATATGGAGAGAATCTTGATGATATATTTTTATTTTCAACAATAATATTAATTATGTTTAAAAATATGTGACATTTAGTTTTAGAACATTAACATGTAAATATTTTGTAAAATATACATAATATAGTTTTTTGTTGTTTTACCTTTGATATTTTTATAGTAATAACTCTTTTGTAATAAGCCATTATATCCTAAAAGTATAGTTATTCGCCTGTGTCATAATATTGGGATACACCTCTTTAACGTAATCGTCAAGTTAAGCCACCATGAATAATAACTCTCACGGGATGGTTAAGAAAGTGTGCCATTAATCTTTAAAAACTTTTTTGTTAAATATTAAAATTCGCGTGCCCCTCGTAATCAATACCAAATATCCGGGGTCTGATCATGATAAACATTATATTTTCTTTAAGAATTTAATTGACATTTGCATACACCACAAACAAACATGTTGTACTTACCTGTTATTTGACACAAAACAAAGCTAGATAATTGGAAATTCTTTTGAGTGTACGAGTACACTCGAGTATTGGTGGTGGAGGATTGGTGTAGTATGGGAGGATTGGTGTAGTGGTCTACCTGTACATGACAAGTCTACTACAACTAGCGTGAGTTCGATTTTTTTCAGTTAATTAATAATTGAAATTTGGCGAAGGCATAAGTGAAGCGGACACTCCCTATAAAAACTGGTTCGAAAGTTAGTATAAGCCGGTGTTTCACTCTACTACTAGCCCACACAAGTCCTGGATTTAGGGGATGCTTAATTAAGTAGAATAGTACGAGGTTAAACAAACAAACAGCCATTTGGCGCTATTTAGCGTGAAAAATAAGTAAGTTTATGTGTTACACGTAAAGAAGTTTAAATTTACATTTAGTAGTGTAAAATTTTACATCGTTTATAAGGAAAATTATTATATTATAAATACTTTGTTTTTACACTATTTTAAATTTTTTTATAATATATGACTACTATGGTACGTTAAAATTTAAGCCAAAATTTACACTATTTCTTACAGTGTGCAGTCTCTAACACTATCCTGACCAGTTTTTTAATCCCTTCGAAAATAACTAGGACTACCATCGATGTCGTCGGTAGACCCGGCCAAGCTAAATGCATAAAGAAATTGAAATACCAGCCAATGTCCTTTAACTACCTGAATAAATAAAGTTTGCCTCAGCATTATCTAGTCCCTGAAGCAGAATGTGTCGAATTAAACTGCGCCCCTAGTATCATGCAATATTTGACTCGAGCTAACCTTGACTTACTAGATGCCTTGGAAGTCTCCAAGGACATTTGATTTAATAAGGACATTATTTTAGTTAATGAGGACATTATATGCTGAAATTAATGAACTTGTATACCTTCTTATAATTAATAAACAAATATCGGGACTAGGACTTTAAATAAAAACACTAAGTTTTATGCACTAGCGACGTTTCGTCTTTAATTAAGACTTTATCAAGCTAAAAGAGAGAAAAAGACCTTATGTAATAACACAAAAAAAGTATATAACTTAAAAAAAAAATAAAAAAAGTCTACTTTTTAATCTTGTGCCTAGATAATACGAAAAACATTTACCTTAGCATACTTAAAACACTACATTTAACAAAAATATTATTTAAATAAACAATTACGAACAATAAACAAAACTATAGAACCGTACACGTATACATATTTCAAATTAACTGTATATGTCTTTTATTCCTCTTTCTTATCACAAGAACACCTATATGTATTCTTGGTTGTTTATACATAGTTAACTGTATTTATATGAAAGATAAATACTGAAGGCGTCTTTATATAAAATATAACCAATAAAATAGCAAAAGCTAAATACCAACAATTTAGCTTTTAGCTTGATAAGGTCTTAATTAAAGACGAAACGTCGCTAGTGCATAAAACTTAGTATTTTTATTTAAAGTCCTAGTCCCGATATTTGTTTATTAATTGTTTAATTGAAGGACACTAATATAATTTGATATTCCTTTTTATTATGATCGTAAAAAAGGCCTAGGTTATAGATAAATTACTCGTATTCTAAATTCATTACGCACTCGTGAAGATTCTTTTGTAAGTTGATAAATAAAAAAATTATTTATCAAATTACCAACTGGAAGAAGTTAAATGCGAATCGCCTATTAAGATCTTGTTAGTAGAATATATTTTCTATAATGCTTAATGAACATATATTTTGAAAGTTGAACTTTTGTGCGCTGGGCGATTCAAACGATCTACCAACAATTATACAATGTATATCAGGCGTGGTTATTTTACACAGTGTGAATGAGTTTATAGCCCTGATAAGTTTGCAAATTGACTATTAGGGATTATTTGGTAATCCTAATTAACTAATGGTTAATAATAAAGTGTTAACTCGCATAAGCACGGTTCGCAAAAAAGGTCAAATAAAATAAAAAATTGCCCAAGAACTTTGAAAATAAAATTTGATTCCTGGCCCTTTCCTTAAATAGGAAAAGCAAAAATTAAAAAATCTCAACGACAAATTTTTTTTTTATCGCACTTTTTTGTTTTGAGTATTATAAAATAGATACACCCTGATTTATAATTTTCCCAATTCACCAATATTTGCTACAGTTTACTTTTTTCTGCTTAAACTTTTTACCTGTAACTCAAAAATTAAATTTTAAATAATAATAAATAAATAGGACCCCCGTGGGGGGCCTTAAAGAGGACGAAAGCCTAAATTTTTAAATTTTCCTGGTTTTATCTTGTATGCTCTATTTATATACCAATATAAGCTATTCTAGTAGTATATTAAATATTTTTTTTTAAATAAGGGGGTTTGGGGGGCCTCGAGCCAACTTTCAGATTTTTTTTTAGAATTTTAATGTACAAAAAATATTATAATATAAATATTTTCTAGATATTGTAAAAGAGTGTTTAAAAGGTCGGTTTGGGGGTTAATTATTATATAATATACAGTGCGTGCATTAAGTCTGGAATCACCCGAATAACTTTTTAGTTACAAGCAAAATACAAAAATCCTCAGACAGGTCGATTTATATTTTTAATTCTGCAAATTTTGGTCTAAAAAAAGTTATCAAAATTGGCACCCCCTTGCACCCTCACCCCCCAACTTTTTTTTTCAAATAGCAACCTACCCCTTGTGATACATCATTGGAAAGGTAATTTAATAAGCTTTCCAACAGTGTATGATAAAGCCTAATTTGTTAAAGGGTCTATGAAAAAACGCATGTTTTATTTAAACATTGTTTGTGTGAAATATTACGCATAATATGGTAATTGTTGCCCTATTTCCTACTTGGCACCTTCCTGAGAATCTAAATAAGGTTATTTTAAACTTATTGTAATATTTTATACCCTGTTGAAAAATGCAATTTTTTTTTCTTTTTATTGACCAATTTTATGTTTACTATTTAATCGATTTTAATTCCGTTTTTTTACTGTCCACTGTCAAAGAGCTGAAGGACATCAATTTGAACATTTATAGTGAACTAAAGTTATACTTTACATGTCTTTATAATAAACTAAATTGTGCATTTTATCATTAGCCCTTTACCAAATTAGGCTTTATTATACACCGTTGGAAAGCTTATTAAATTGCCTTTCCAACGAAGTGTCACAAGGGGTAGGTTGCTATTTGAAAAAAAAAGTTGGGGGGTGAGGGTGCAAGGGGGTGCAAATTTTAATAACTTTTATTACACCATAATTTGCAAAATTAAAAATAAAAATCGACCTATCCGAGGGTTTTTGTGTTTTACTTGTAACTAAAAAGTTAATCGGGTGATTCCAGACTTAATGCACGCACTGTATAATATATCATATATAATATATCCTATATATTATTATATATTATATTATATATTATTATTATTATCATATATTATTATTATAAAAAAGATATATAATAATAATATTATTATGTACGCGTACGTGCCAAATTTGGTTTATATTTCTCCTGAAAGTTGTTAAAGAAGTCTCTTATAAGAGACTTACTATATCTAATAATTATATATACATAATTATGTACATAAAATTTCTATAATACATTATGCCTAAAACTTTAAGATCTCTACTCTCTATTATGTTTATTTACCCAGCTTTTAAAAAAAAATATTTTTGCTTTTTTTTGTACTTTTATATTTCAATTTTGTTTAATACAAAATATAATTTCCACTTATTACTTTATTTGCTTTTAATTTATTGCCTTTCCTTTGAATTAAAAAATCCCTTCAAACCTTTCAAAAAAAATTGATTGGTAAAGTAAGTTTTAAAATGTTTTTTCTTTTTCTTCCGATCGTCTGATATCTCTTCTTTAAGCCGAAAGTAGAGATTTTAAAGTTTTAGGCATAATGTATTATAGAAATATTATGTACATAATTATGTATGTATAATTATTAGATAAAGTAAGTCTCTTATAAGAGACTTCTTTAACAACTTTCAGGAAAATATAAACCAAATTTGGCACGTAAGCGTATATAATAATATTATTATTATATATCTTTTTTATATTAATATATAATAATAATAACAATATATAATATAATATATAATAATATATATTATATATTATATAATAATTTTCCCCCAAACAGACATTTTAAACACTCTTACAATATCTAGAAAATATTTATAATATTATAATATTTTTTGTACATTCAAATTCAAAAAAAAAATCTGAAAATTAGCTCGAGACCCCTCAAACCCCCCTATTTAAAAAAAATATTTAATATACTACTAGAATAGCTTATATTGGTATATAAATAGAGCATACAAGATAAACCCAGGAAAATTTAAAAATTTAGGCTTTCGTCCTCTTTAAGGCCCCCCAAGGGGGTCCTATTTGTTAGATATTATTTAAAATTTAATTTTTGAGTTACAGGTAAAAAGTTTAAGCAGAAAAAAGTAAACTGTAGCGAATATTGGTGAATTGGGAAAATTATAAATCAGCGTGTATCTATTCTATAATACTCAAAACAAAAAAGTGCGATAAAAAAAAATTTGTCGTTCAAATTTTTTAATTTTTGCTTTTCCTATTTAAGGAAAGGGCCAGGAATCAAATTTTATTTTCAAAGTTCTTGGGCAATTTTTAATTTTATTTGACCTTTTTTGCGAACCGTGTAAGATAACATCTTATCTACGCATAATAAAAAAAAATAATATACGGGGTAATCAGTACTGGCATGCCAAAATTCAAGAGGTGATTCTACATCCAAAAATATGAAAAAAGTTCCCATAAAGGCTGGTCCGAAAATGAGCCCTAAGGGAGATACGGCTCTTCGAAGTTGATCATATTGTATGGGGACAAAAAAGCACAAATAAAATGTTAATGCTGCAGGGTGATTCTTCATTTAAAACTAAGCAAAAAGTATTCTTTACCGAAACACCTAAATTTAATATTAAGGAAGTGATAGCCTTTTAAAAAGTAACATTTTTGGTGGCACATAACGTTACTTCCACTTTTTACAAAAAATCCAAAAATATATACATAAAAAAGTTTGGGGCAAAAATGTGTTAAGTCTGACACATTTTGTCCGTCTAAGCACGCCTCTGGATAAATTCATAAAAATGAAATTAACATAAACTAATTACGCTTATTAATACCAGTATACTTGCAAAAACTCATCTCTCTAGCTTAAAGAGTACCAGAGTTATTAATTAAAAACCTTATTTTTAGTACAGTTTTAAAAGGCCATAGCTCTCTTAGGGCTCATTTCCGGACCAACGTTAAGGGGCTGTTCATATATTACGTAACGCAATTTTTCAAAAAAAATGACCCCCCCTTCCCCCTGTGTAACAAACTGTCACATTTATCAACACCCCCCCCCCCCCTGTGTAATGCGTAACAATATAAAATTTTTGTTTCACAATAAGTTTAACTGTATTCTCACTATTGATTCGTTTTTCTCGACAAAACAAACATGAACCTAAAATATAGTATAACATAACCTTGAAAAAAAATTACACGAAAAAATCACTCAAACTTTAAAAAAATATTCATAATCAATATCACACAGGGAAAAAATACTAGGTACCTCTTTTTACACTGAGTGTCACATATAACATGTATATTGTTTATGCACAGGTACACAAAATAGTACACACATTGGTGTTCTGTGAGTACACATTCCGCGCGAAAATGTATCATCGCCGATGATTCATTTTCAAGATCACGCAAGAACAGGGCCGTAAGATTTTTTTTTTAATATCAATGTCAACAGTTTTTTTACTGATTACAATATTATTTAAATATGCATAGTTTCGTCAATTTTTGTGTGAAAAAGGGAATTATGGGCCACTAAATAGTTATTTGTTGAAACAAAAATACATCTGCCAAGCATAGAAATAAACATTAAATTTATTAAATTCCGTTACGTAACGTTTACCTAGACCCTCCCTCCCCCCTGTCAAAAACTGTAACAATTTCTCTGACCCCCCCTAGGCACGTTACGTAATATATGGACAGCTCCTTATAAGAACTTTTTTTTTTAATATTTTAAGATGTAGAATTACCTTTTAAATTTTGGCATGATCAACTAGTTAGGATCAACTTGTATATTGCCACGTAACGGTCATGCATGATGGGGAGGCATATCTTCTAAGTTTAGGAAACTTCTTGCTTTGGAAATAGGTAATATCTAAATTAATTACCCCCAACGACGCGCCGTATACATATGCATAACTCTGATACAGAATAGTTTTAATAAATTTTATCCAAACTATAAATTGATCATTTTCTTATTTAAACGCTTTGTTCTTTAACATGGTTTCTTCATAGTGTAGAGTCTATATAGTGGTTCCTTTATAAAAGGCTCTTTTTTAAAAACATTTTTTGTCATTCTACACTTTTTATTATACTCTTCTTGAAGAGTATTATACGATGGTTTTCAAATTTCCAAATTCATCAGAAATTAATTGGGTTATTTTTTTTATAAACAAACTCTTTTCATTAAATTCTAAAATACTTTTTTTTCTTTCTGCCTGTTTTTCTGCATGTCCATCAGCCCTCCGTCCGCAGGATATCTTAAGAAAGGAAAATCTTTGTGAAATGTTTAGGAAACATCAAGTTTTATGAGAAAAATAACCATACTAGTTTTGAAAAAAATCCATTCCAAAATACAAAAACTTATAGGATTCTAGGCGGACAGAACTTAAAACATTTAAAAAAATAAAAAGTCCGATAAATTTAAAATTTTTAAAACGGCAAATAATAAAAAAATGTGAAACTGGTACCTTTTCTAGAGGGGTGGAAAAATGAGGAAGTTTATAAAATAAGATATCAAATTGACTTAATTTTTCCTGTATTTTTGGACCATATCCTTAAAAGGGCATATCAGGGGATTCTTAAGCCGAAAATGCAAAACATTATTTTTTTATTTTTTTGTCAATTTTAATAACGGGATTTTCCACCCGTAAAAATTACTATTTTTGTTATTTATACCGATTTTGGAAAAAATCCATTAATCAGAAAATGTTATAGGGGACGTTAGTTTATGATATGGTATAAAAAATAAATTAATAGATTCCTCAGAGAGAGACTAAACTTCTCAACATTGGCGACTTAAATAGATTGGAATCAAGCAAGCTTATACATGGGATCCTAAATAAAAGTATTAAGTCAAACCAGAATATTCAACAAGCAAAACATGATTACCATACCAGGACACGTGATAACTTAAGAGCACCACTTCGACAGACAAACAAGACGCAGACTTCGCCCATATATGCAGGAATCAAAATGTACAATGAAATACCAGAAAGACTGAAAGACATTCAAAATAAACAATGATTTATTAACTTATTAATTAAACATATAAAATCAAACTAGCTTTATATAATTATAATTTAAGTTCCTAATAGTTCCTTAGTAATTTGTGATATTAGTACTTGTAATTAAGCCTACATAACATATATTTATATTAGTATTACACAGACCTTGCCACCAGTTTTTATAACTGCTTTAAGGTCAGGAATAAATTGTAAATAAAAAAAAAGATCGAAAGCACACTAATATTTTGGGAAGTATATCGAGAGAAAAAGCAGTATATTATCCATCGCCAAGAGTTTATTTTGGAATGCGAAGCATTACATATCTTTAGGGCTTTTTAATTTATTTATTTCTGCATACGACATTTCTAGAATCGATGTAATTTGATGTAAAAAAAATAGAATTATCGAATACAGAAAATATAAGCATTTGATTTATGTATAGAAAATATATTAAATCCTGTATGTGGTGCTTTCTTTAAATATGTTAAAGATTTATGAGAAGCCCTTTGTGTGGCTTGAAAGCTGAGTTTATAAGTTGGGTTACGAGGTTAAACCATATAAATCTAATAAGAATGGCCGGAGATTTACGTTTTGTGTCCCAAAATGTTTGAACTTTATATACGGATTCTGTTTGAACCGAAAATTTAATCCTTAATACTGTATTACCTATGTATTAACCCCTTTCGCTTTAGACGGTTTTTCGAGGTATATGTTCCTATACCAGACTATTTTTTTTTAGAAAAATTAATATGAGATAGATATACTATAATAAAAGTAATATTTATATATTTACACCAAACATATAATGTTTAACAATTTACCAGAATATCCATCCTTGGATACTTGTTTTTTTATTTACATATTATGTGTCCATACCTTTATATTGTATTGTATTGTATTGTATTGTATTGTATTGTATTGTAATGGTTTATTGTCGTTCTAGGACCTATTTTTATAGGTATTTTACACTATATTATAATACAATAAATTTAAATGGGAGAATTATCTCAGCGGTCTAAGACATCGATATAGTATTGAGACAGCCAGTGATCGTGAGTTCAAACCTCACTGGCGCCGATATATTGGTTCGAAAGTCAATTAAAGCCGGTGGTTCCCTCTACTACTAGCCCACACAAGTCCTGGACTTAGGGGATGCTTAATTAAGTAGAATAGTACGAGGTTAAAAACAAACAAAAATACCAGGATATTATTATTATTAGAATATTTACCAAAATATTCACCCTTGGATATATGTTTCTATACCAAGATATCCATACCTGGATATAAATAAAAAACAAAAACTAAATAAAAAATAAAATTGATCCCCCCTAGACATACACTCCCCAACTAAAATCGATTTTCAACAACTTGAGGAGACCGGAAATGAGTAAAGCCTCCAGATAACTTGATCCATACAAATCCGATAATTTGTATCGAATTAGCTGACCAGTAAGTTATAAAGACAGTATTCCAAGAGCCCGACTTTATTCATTTTTCAGTTTTGTTAGGGTAGGAAATAACATGTGGCGCCACCTATAGTATAACGCTGTCAAGTGCACTGAAATTAAAAAATTACACAAGTCTGTGCCGACCCCAGTAGCGCAATGGTAGCGCGTTTGATTACGGATCCTGGGGTTGTGGGTTCGAGCCCCACATAGAGCATGGATGTATAGTGGTGTAAATAGTCGGTAGATGGAACTACGATGACTAACTGTAATGTGGGTTGCAGGTGAAACTGTAAACACATTTCAGGGTGGATGCGAGTTCTGTTGCGGACCGTGCTTCGGAGGGCACGTAAAGATGGCGGTCCCGTCAATTAGGCCATAGCAGCGAAAAACGACGTTAAACAGTAAAACAAACAACAAACATACACAAGTCTGTACTAAATAACAACTATAAAAGTATTTATACTTGATTAAATAATAGCTTCTTTTTCGCTAAGGAATTTATTTACTTTATATGAGTGTATCTTCTTCTTAAATATAAAACAATTTATTCTTTTTTTTTTAATAAAAAATTACTTAAAGTGATTATAACTATGTTTGGAAAACAATTATAAAAGTATATTGGCTTTTAATATTTGTTATACTCATGGAAAGAATATTATACATAGAACAAGTGTAAAATTTTAAGTATATGATTATTCTTGAATATAGATTTGATTATTTTCCGTGTATCGACTTCAAGTTTGGAACATATAAGTAAAAAGTCCAAACGTAAACTATGTTTTTGCCTATATTTTATATCCCTATTTTTGAATTTAAAGTTTTTATAATCTAAGTTGGGTATTTTTTAAGTAATATTGAGTAGCCCTATCCAAATTTGCCCACAAAATATTTTTACCTCCCATACTTTTAGAACAACAGAGGGCTAAAATAATGATGTTTTACCACTTTAGTTTTTTATTTCTCAGAGACTTGAGGTAATAGAAACATTCTGAAGTCAGATTCGGTATTAGCGACCCAGAATTAGTTTAAAAACATATGACTTCAATCAGGGCAAGAAACCGTGTTGCCTTGTGTTATTAATAGTCGGAAAGCTGGTGACCATTTTTATTTTTTTTTTCTCCCAGCTGTATTTTATGTATGTTTTAAAGTACATTCAAATTAATCTGTTTTCGAATTGCTAGGCTCCGTATCCGGTTCCTTTGGGTGCTAGAAGCTCCAGAAGCTACAATGAGCTACTAAATCGATGTTTAACTTGCCTTATCATATAAATAACATTTATATAATGTACATGTATGTAATATTTTAATCTTAAAAGCTATCTTCATCGTTATACACAATAATTCTGAGGCTAAGCGGTAAGAACAGTCTTTAATATGTCAAATAATATGTCACTTATTATGTGATACTCAACATTTTAAAGAAATGAAAATTTGTGAAATGACATTTTGGTTGAATGAAAATTCTTTCGACTTTATAGTATTGTCGTATGTCAAATGAATTTTTAAAGTATGTTTTTACCCCTTGGCCTGCTAAATACTTGTGTAAAACTGTAAAAATAGACTAATCTAAACGTAACAAATGTAATGCATTTGACTCAGTAAGTTAAAAATATATTTTTCGTATACCCCATTTCACCACTTCTTTGGAGCCTCTAGCATCCAAAGGAACCCGATCCAGGACCTGGAACAATCGCCAAATATTATATTTGAATGTACTTTAAAACATATGTATAAAATACAGCTGGAAGGAAGTTATGAAACAAAAATGGTCACCAGCTCTTAGGCTATAAGCTTGCGTGCAGGTCTTATATTAAGATTTTTATTTTAAATTAAAAATTATTAAAATCTAATATACATTTTTTGTTTCAGGTCAGCTCCATGCATTTACGAAGTACCCGCTTGTCAAATTGGCCAAAACAGAAAAAGCAACGTTAAATAAAAGCCAACCATCGCCAAAATTTACAGGCTTATTTTCTAAAGCATTGAGAAGCCTTCTAGCCCTACCCGAAAACCCATCTAAGCAAAAGTTAATGCGATTGGCATCTTATGATGTTACAGAAATTTTATAAGTGGCAAAACAGACTATCAACGAGTATTTCCAAAGTTTAAGTAATCACAAAAGAAATGAAAAGTACAAAAATGCATTTGCGCACAATTTCCCACCCCGTGGGGCAGTGCACTGCAGTGGTTCAAATTATTTACAAAACATAAAAAAAGAAAATAATGCAAAAATATTTATTGAACACAAGAAATTTATGCAGGTTTTTAAAAACTAGATTTTTAAAAGAAAGGGGTTGGAATCATTGATCGTTTAAAGAACGTTTAAAAACTTTTTTTTTAATCAAGTTTTTGAAAGTTTTCATGAATATATTGTTTTTTACTTTTTATTTATGTAATTAATAGAAGGGTTTTAACTTTAAAAACTTGTTTTTTATTTAATTTTATTACCATTTAATTAAATAAAGGGGCACGCGCATCATTATCCCATCATGAAATTAAAATTAAAAATAAATTACTGCACATAATAAAAACTATTTAATTAAATTTAACAAAATTTCATGGATAAATAAAAATGATTATATCCTTTAAGAATATATTTATTTTAGAATAATCGGTTTAGAATTATGAACTTACCATCCTATTTCGTACAAGTGCAATTTAATGCAATTACAACGAACATCGATTCAGACATACCAATTTTCTAAATAACTGTTATGTGTCAGTCACCGTTCTTGGCGCTAGCTAATTGTTAGACAAGCTCCTCAAGCATGGATGTCAGAGATGTTTCAGAATACCGCTTTTAAGCGGTATTGGTATTAAAATACCAATTAACGGTCGGGAGCACGGTTACCCACTACGCACGGTTACCCTAATTTCCCCTACATGTTCCTTAAAGTTTACAGTTACACTACTGTAGTTGAGAGTTAAGTCTGAAATACTCATTTTAAGTAAATTGAAATATTTTTTACGTTTTTTATTTTTAGAAACTTTGATATGAATATTCTAGATATAAGCAATAATTGATTTTATTTCGGTCCCTAAATATACATTTTGCTGTGAAGTGGTTTTTTACTAATAAATGTTTTTCTACTAATGTTATAAAGTGGAAAATTCGGTTATAGCCGAGCAGAGATTATAACTTTTATTATAACTCAGTTAGGTTGGCCATTCAATCTTCTATCGTATTTAAAACATACCCGAGCGGAGGAGCGGAGATTATACTTAAACACCAGTTACCACTTTCATCACTTTATTAGGAAGCTAAGTAAGTTCTAGTGAGATAGTGCTTTGGAAACAGATTAAAACTATTGCTTCTTAACTTAAGAATAATATATTAAATAAATGTGAATAATTCTTCAAGAACATGAAAGATCAATTCTTACTTCTAACCTACTTCTATGCAAAGCCCTTAAATTCTAATTCCCATTATATAGTAGTTTGTCATTAAGTTCTTCTAAATTAAGTTATTTTACGTTTTTTTACAATCATTTTTAAAGCCCAATTTATTGTTTACATTTTTCTTAGTGTAAATATTCAAACTGGTTTGTATAAGTCATTTAAATAAGTTTACAGAATATTTTTCAAAGTTCATTATTATTCGTCAAAATTTCTATCAGTGTTCATACTAACAATATTTATAAGTGTCCAATATTATTTTTAAGTCTGATATTACAAGTCTCAAAAGTTTTAAAAACTATTTTTAATTCAAGAATAATTCTCAAAATTATTTCTCACAGAAACTACATTTTTACTTTTGAAATTGACATGGAGACACTAAGTAATACTGAATAAAATCTGAATTTTTTCATGAGTTTATATAGGATTTCTAAAATGATAAATTGGTCAATAGTTAAATTTATTTGACAAGGCTTTTAGCGTAAAATATTTCTAAAGACACCGACTATATTTAATTACCCCGACAAAAGAGTTTAAGCTCATATATTTGCAAGTTAATTAATATTCATGACATTTGAAACGATCATTTTAAGAATAAATTGTATATGTTTATACAATAAAAACTATGAGTCAACTTTTAAGTTATACCGACAAGGGTCACCGAAAAGGGTCCGATCTAATGTAGAACAAACCGGACTTTGCCGAAGCAAATCTCGTGAAGGCAAAATGTATTTGCGCTATGGTTAAAACAATATTATTTTAAAAATTTTAACACCGTATATAAAATATACGGATCATGACAATTTAACCTTAATTAGCGTATTTTTTATTGATGTATGATTATAATAATTATATATAATATATAATAATGATTATATCAAAACAAAAAGAAAATTGATACAAATCTCAAATGAATGAATTTGACACTTTTTATATAAACTTTTTTTACTTTTTGCTAAATAAACTTTCAAAGTTGAACTTTAATTACAAAGTTCTAAATAATTAATTGAAAAATTGCTATTATGCTTCTGCATAAATTTCTACATCATAATTTTAAAACTTTTAAAAAATGCAATGAATCTTTTACTATGCATACTAGTTTATATTAGTCTTTAATACCTACAGTTTGAGGAAACTTAATTTTATTAATTTTGCACTTTTACCTGAGATTCCACACTTTTTTCAACTAATAATATACTGTTCATAGTCTGAGTCATGTAGGATCAAAGTCCAACTTAGCTAACTTTTGGAAAACCGCAAAAAACTGTAATTCTTAAGATCAGGATTTTTTTTAACCAACATTATAAAAATATTAATTAAATAAATATTACATCAATATATATTTAGAAAATGAGTAATTCCACGTCAACTAGCCCCTCGATCCGGAACTCACCTCTCCGATTTTGCTGAAATATTTCATGTCCCCATAACTTAGTGTTTATATAACCCCATTATAGCGTTTTGCAAAAAAAAAATCGTTGGTTGCCGAGATATTAGGGTGGGTCATTTTTTGCATTTTTTAAAATCGAAAAACAACCATGTAATAAATTCGTAATAACTTAACTTCTATTGAAGTTATAGACTTTATTCTTATTGATTTGTAAAGAGAATCAAATTATGGTCAGGATCAGGATTTTTTTTTAAATTTAAATCAACATCATAAAAATATTAATTAAATATTCCATCAATATATATTTAGAAAATGAGTAATTCCACGTCAACTAGCTCTCGACCCGGAACTCATCTCTCCGATTTTGCTGAAATTTTGCATGTCCCTATAACTTAGTGTTTATATAACCCCATTAATGGCGTTTTGCAAAAAAAAAAAATCGTTGGTTGCCTAGACATTAGGTTGGGTCATTTTTTGCCTTTTCAAAATCGAAAAACAGCCATGTAATAAATTCGTAATAACTTAACATCTATTGAAGGTATAGGCTTTATTCGTATTGATTTGTAAAGAGAATCAAATTATGGTCAGGATCAGGATTTTTTTTTTTAATTTTAATCAACATCATAAAAATATTAATTAAATAATCCATCAATATATATTTAGAAAATATAAATTGAAAAAAAAAAAATAAATAAATTGAAAAATTGAAAAAAAAAACATATGGACAAAAGGACAAGTCAAATTAAAAATCAAAAAGAAAAAAAAAAGAATAGATATTCACGGTGGGCTTTAAGCTTACGGAGATGAAAAAATCCAACACACCATAACTGACAACGGGATATTGTTTCTAATGCTTTCAGAATTACATGTTCGTTAAGAACAAAATCGTAGGTGTAGCCGTTTTTTATTCCATCAAAAATTAGTATATTAGTATATACGTGACCCAAAAAAAAAAAAAATTCAAATTAAAAAGTTTGGAGGTCTCGCCCCTTAAATTTGTTTATTGGGGAAAGAGTTTCATCCCTAAATTTTTTCAAAAACCTAGAGGTCGCTCATAGCCATTTTTCAAAAAATATGTTTGCTTAGCTTTTTTAATTTTTTTTATGGCCCAAGGATTTTTTATTTAAATCTTTTTAACACGAAACGATATAAAGGGATAGTAAATCGCTAACCTCAAAAAAAAAAATTGAATTTTTCTTTAAAAATGGCGGAGCTGTGCCCTTTAGAGTTTGAAAATTCACCACATTGCTTGATTTTAGGTCTAATTACAGGCAAAAAAAAATGTTTTTCATTGTCTTCAAACATTGTGCGTGTAGCCCAATATGTATTTTTTTTTATTTCATGCATATCGTGAAGCACCTAAGACTATAGAGTGCCGGTCTGAGTGAAAATCGCCTGGGCTGTTCTGTAAGGCCAATCCGGCCAGCAGGATGTGTCTGGACACATAAAATTTGTATTCATTTTTGTATTGGATGCATATATTTTATATTATTTTTTTTGCCTAAAAACCGAATTTATCTCTCAAAAGTGTTAAAAAATGTATATATTATTTTTTCTGGATACCCTGTATATCCGATAAAAAAAATATAGTTGTTTTTATGTGAGGACATATTGGGCTACACGCACAATGTTTGAAGACAATGAAAAACATTTTTTTTGTGCCTGTAATTAGACCTAAAATCAAGCAATGTAGTGAATTTTCAAATTTTAAAGGGCACAGCTCCTTCATTTTGAAAGAAAAATTCAGATTTTTTTTTGAGGTTAGCAATTTACTCTTTATACCGTTTCGTGTTAAAAAGATTTAAATAAAAAATCCTTGGGCCTTAAAAAAAAAATAAAAAAAGTTAAGCAAACATATTTTTTGAAAAATGGCTATGAGCGACCTCTAGGTTTCTTCAAAAATTTTGAAAAAAAATAGGGATGAAACTCTTACCCCAATAAACAAATTTAAGGGGTGAGACCTCCAAAATTTTTAATTTAAAATTTTTTTGGGTCACATATATACTAATATACTAATTTTTGATGGAATAAAAAACGGCTACACCTACGATTTTGTTCTCAACGAACATGTAATTCTGAAAGCATTAGAAACAATATCCCGTTGTCAGTTATGGGGTGTTCGATTTTTTCATCTCCGTAAGCTTAAAGCCCACCGTGAATTGTAATTTAACTTATATTTCGACGAAGCAGATACCAGGTGCTCAGGTAATGAATTCCAATAATTTCTAACGCGACAGGACCAAAGATACTACCGCGATGTGTTAGGAAAATAATCATGAGATATTTTCAACGAATGCCTTCGAGGGAGAGGGTCATCTTTAAGTGTAAACAAATCCGTTCCAAACAAATTATGAAGTGCTCTGTATTGCTTTCCCATTTTGAAAATTTTCAAAATTTCGGAAAGCCTTGTAACGTGCAAAAATTTTCAAACATTTTTTTTGTGTATTTTTGCGTCTTATGACGTTTTATGTCGGTATAAATTAATTTCGAGCAAAAAAAAAATGTCGGTCGGTCGATCGGTCTGTCCGGGAAATCTTGTGGGCACGATAACTTAAGAACGCTTTAAGCCAGAGGGGAAAAATACATTTTGTTTAGAAAAATTTGAAAATTGCTATATATAGGTTTTTGAGGTTGCTGAAATTGAAGCTGATAAAAAAACTTTTCTAATTCCATCCCCGAGGGGGTGAGGGGTAAATATTTTTCAATATTATTAATATTTTTTTCAAAATTGGTATATAGGGGTTTTTAAGGTCGACCAATATGAATCTAATACTTTTTTACTAATTTCACCCTCTGAGGGGTGGGGGTAGTTTTCGTAAAAATTGTTATATTGGTTTTTGAGGTTGTTGAAAGTGAATCTGATTATAAAAAAATCTAACTTTACCCCTAAAGGGGCAGAGGGTAGTTTTCGTGAAAATTGGTATATTAATGTTTTTATGGTTGCTGAAAGTGAATCTAGCGGAGGTGAAAATTGGAAAGCTCTTTTACTGGGCAGTGTATATTAATATAAGATTACCAATTTTTCTTAGCATTTCAAGTAAAATAAGATTGGAAGCACGTAACCTGTTTACGTAGTCCATTTGTCGTAAAACAGGGCAAAGTTTAAGTGTACGTCTTTGCATCTTTTCCACAGCCAAAATATCCTTTATGTAAATGGGATTCCGTACGTATAAATTAAATTTTTATCAACATTTTAAAATAACTTCGTTTACCTCTTATGAAATGCTAATAAGAAATTTTTTTGAAAGTGGCTAAAAAAATAGGTTTTTATTTAATAACTCAGGAACCCTTTGAGATATATCAACGAGATTTTGCACGTCAACTAATCCTACCAAGGCCCGTTTTTATGTGTTATTTTCATGTACTTATTTCAACCAGGGGTGTGCGAAACGGGGGGGGGGCTTTAAATGTGGCTAAAAAAATCGGTTTTTATTTAATAACTCAGGAATCCTTTGAGATATATTAACGAGGTTTTGCACGCAAATTAATCCTAAAGACCCATCTTTGTATGTCATTTTCAGGTACTTATTTAAACCAGGGGTGTGCGAAACGGGGGGGCCTTATCAGCTTTTTGTCCCAAACTTTTTTCTGTGTAACTTTTTTGCAATTTTATTTTTGAAATATGATTCCTCCGGTCAAAATACATAAAAAAGGTACTCTTGTTGTAATACTGTAGGATTAACCGTTTTCGAGAAAAATTCATTTGAAGGTGAAATTCCACGGTTCGAGGATGAAAAATTAAATACTAAAATGTTGAAAACCAAAATTTTAATGATGCAGGGCGAATGTACATTAAAAAACCTCATATACAGGTACTTCCAAAAATCAACCCTAATGGAGCTATGGTCTCCTAAATATGTACCATTTTTAAAGGGCTATGGTAGCTTTAAAAGCGTTTTTTCGACCTACATGTATGGAAACTTTTTTTCTTAGTTTTTAATGTAGAATAACATTGCATTATTAAAATTTTGGTTTTCGACATTTTAGTATTTAATTTTTCGTCCTCGAACCGTGAAATTTCACCTTCAAATGAACTTTTCTCGAAAACGGTTAATCCTACAGTATTACAACAAGAGTACCTTTTTTATTTATTTTGAACGGAGGAATCATATTTCAAAAATAAAATTGCAAAAAAGTTACACAGAAAAAAGTTTGGGACAAAAAGCTGATAAGGCCCCCCCGTTTCGCACACCCCTGGTTTAAATAAGTACCTGAAAATGACATACAAAGATGGGCCTTATTAGGATTAATTTGCGTGCAAAACCTCGTTAATATATCTCAAAGGATTCCTGAGTTATTAAATAAAATCCGATTTTTTTAGCCACTTTTAAAGGGGCGTAGCTCCCTTATGACGCATTTTTAGACATGTTTATAGGAACTTTTGGTCATATTTTATCATGTAGAATCACCTGTTAAAATTTCCTAAGCTATTTCAAATACACCCTGTATAGTGATTAAAAAAATGTCAATTTTTTATTGATCCACTTAATTTGCTGAGCAGTTTAGTTTACGCGTATTTCATAAAAAATATAATTGATGGGATTGTTTGTGCCTTAAAATCCTGTAACATATTAGTTTACAAACATAATACCATGTCGTAAACTTGTACTTTTTAAATATTTTATATAATTTCTTATTTAATTGGGTTTGTTACAAATTTGATACACTGGAGGTTAAAGTTATTTAGCTCTCCGTTAACCAGGTAGGGGTCTGACAAAAAGTCCAAACCCCAATGAGTTTATTTTAAACAAAAAACATATTTAGTCTAAATCTATGGACTCATCTATCTTCCTAAAACACTTCAAAGGATCATTCCGTGTATTGAGCTCAGTTCTGAGAAAAACCGTTGCGAAATAGGAGTGAGTGAAAAGAGTGATGTGAGTCTGTGGTTAATGGCGTCCCAAATTTATTTTATCATTTTACAATTTTTTTAAGTTAAAATATGCTAGATATTTTATATACTCGGTGTATTTGAAATAGCAAAGGGTCGTAGCTCCCGTATGACGCATTTTTAGACACATGTTTATAGGAACTTTTTGTCATATTTTATGATGTAGAATCATCTGTTAAAATTTCCAATGCTATTTCAAATACACCCTGTATATTTTTCTAGCTAAAACTTATTTCAGCCAGAAAATTATTTGTTGCTGGCTGACTAACATTATTTATGCATTTGGGGGTAAATCCAGCAAAGGGAGGCTTATTTATATTATGGGAGTTTTATAGTCTTACTATGGAAGTCTTAAAGGCAAATTATGGGAGTCTTATGGGACTAGCTACCCGAAAGCTTTTTAAGGCTAATGCAGACATTTCGCATTCTCTAAAAGCTCCCAGGGGCTGAATATGGGACATCCCATTGAAGCTTATTGTGGGAGCTCCCTGGAAACTCCCTGAGGGTAATTTTTTTGACTGAGACGTTTGTATGGATTACTTGAAACCCTTATGTCACAGCTGCTTATGTTTAAATAAATATAATACCAACCATTTTTTTTTCGCGAAGTTTCTCAGAATATTCAAAAAATGAGTTTTTAGTATTTTTATAATTAAAGTTTATTACATATTTAATACAAACATTTTTATTGAGATAAATGGTGTATGTTATTTTTTTCTGTGTATGTTATATTGGGGTTTAATAAACCCACGTGGTTAATAACGTTATTTTTTTTCCACCTGGTTAACGGAGGGTTAGTTGAAAGAAAATTGTTTTTCATGAAAATATGGTAAATATTTAAATACACTGCCCAGTAAAAGAGCTTTCCCATTTTTCACCTCCGCGTTAAAATGGATTTTTTTATTATCAGATTCACTTTCAGCAACCATAAAAACCTTAGTATACCAATTTTTATGAAAACTACCCTCTGCCCCTTTGGGGTGAAGAATTTTGTTATAATCAGATTCCCTTTCAACAACCTCAAAAACCCCAATACACCAATTTTCACGAAAACTACCCCTCACCCCTAGAGGGTGGATTTAGAATATTTTTATTATCAGATTCACTTTCAGCAACCTCAAAAACCCCAATACACTAGTTTTCACGAAAATTACCCCCCACCCCTCAGGGAGTGGATTTAGAATTTTTTTATTATCAGATTCACTTTCAGAAACCTCAAAAACCCCAATATACCAGTTTTTACAAAAACTATCCCCCACCCCTCAGGGGGTGAAATTAGACAAAAGTAATTATCAGATTCAAATTCGTCAACCCCAAAAGCCCCTATATACCAATTTTGAGGAAAATATTGAAAATATTTTAAAATATTTACCCCCTCACCCCCTTGGGGGTGGTGTTAATTTTTTTTTATTTTCAGATTCAGTTAAAAAAAATGTATTTTTGCCCATTTGCCACCCTTGTCGCACCCCAATGTTCACCAAAAACAATCCCGAGCGAGAACTTTTGGTAACATACCTGTATGCCAAGTCAAGTCTCTAACTTAAAGCGTTCTTAAGTTATCGTGCCCACAAGATTTCCCGGACAGACCGATCGACCGATCGACCGACCGACCGATCTACCGAGCGAATTTTTTTTTTTTTGCTTGAAATTGATTTATATTGACATAAAACGTCATAAAACACAAAAATACGCAAAAAAAAATTTTTGCACGAATACCAGGCTCTCCAAAATTTTGAAAATTTTCAAAATGGGAAAGCAAAATTAGTGACCTTTGACTCCGGATGTGGGGTTTGAAACTTAATTATGATACTTTTTACCTATTTTACTTATTTGCAATTTTGGCGAAGGCGCATTAACCCATGCCATGAATTTATTGAATATGAAATATTTATTAGATAATACTATTATTAGTCCAGTTAAGTTATTTTTACTGAAAAAAATTGCAAACAAAATTGTCACGTTTTCGCTTGTTAAACGAGATTATTAGTAAAATGTAAAAAATTCACTCGCTAGAAATAAAAAACCATAATTTCTGCATATGCTAAGCCATAATAGTTATTTATGGTACTATTGGGTAAAGTAAGATATTGCCCATGAGAAAATTAACCTGCGAGGCGTCAGCCAAGCAGGTTAATTTTTGAGAGGGCAATATCGGTTTACCCATGAGTGCCATACAAGGTTTTATCCAATAAATAGCTTAGGAATTTTTATTAAAAATTTTAATGACATTTACAAGAAAATAATTTGACAAGTGCAGTTAAGTGGGTAAAATAAATAATTATCCACTCAATAAAGTAAAAGCCACGCGGGGGTTATTATTTAAAATAAAGCTGGTAATTGTCTTATTATCTGTATGTATTGGATAAATAAATAAATTTGAAACTAAATGCATTTTAAAATACCTGTAAATCTGTATGAATATTTAGAAGACAGTCCCCGATGGGTTAATATTGTTTTATGTTCTTTCTTATTTGCTAAAACATCCTTTATGATTGCTTGATGACTGATGACTGTTTCAAAGTAATTTTTTAGAATTAATTTTTAATTCAAAATCTTTCCCTTAAATATAATTTTCTGGTTTGTAAAAAAAAACTCGGATTTTTTGGCAGGTTTTAATGCGTCACTTTATTATATCGCTAACGTTTCTCCCCTCTTTGAGGGCTTTATCAAAGCTGAAAGATAACAACTATTGTTAATAATAATAATAATGATAATATATAACAAAAATATTTTTTTGACTGTATTGAATCACATTTTCAGGTAAAATATGTAAATTTCTTACCTAAAAATTATGTGAGCGTAGTATATATATATATATATATATATATATATATATATATATATATATATATATTATAAAATTGAACATTATGGACAAGGAACCTTTTACAACATAAAAATAAATATTACATTACAATATAAAAATTGGTTTACACCATGTCGAAAAATTTGTAGGCTAAAAGCGTCGTTCGCAGTAAAAAACATGTAACATGTTTATTTTTGTGGGTCGAACCCAACATTAGTCAATTGTCTGTGGTAACATCGATCAGAAAGTACGTATACCTCCCCCCCCTGCTTCACTGATGAGATGAAAAGAGGGATATTATCATTATTATTATTATTAACAATAGTTGTTATCTTTCAGCTTTGATAAAGCCCCCAAAGAGGGGAGAAACGTTAGCGATATAATAAAGTGACGCATTAAAACCTGCCAAAAAATCCGAGTTTTTTTTTTACAAACCAGAAAATTACATTTAAAGTTTGGCAACCTATATGGTATTTACCTACAATTTCCCTTAAATATGTTATTACAGTAATGTGTATATATAATTTTAAATTATAATTTATGTCTAGCGTGTCTCCATATGCCGTACATGTTACGACATAAAACCAAAAATAAATCTAATTAATCATAAATTAAAAAAGGAAAATATTATTGGCGCAACAGAATGGGCCCGAGAACGAAAAAAGGCTTAACAAAGTTGGGCCGAATATGTTTTTTTTTTTTAATACCGAAAAATAGATTATACCGAGGATTATATTGTTAAAATTAATAATCTCGATTTTAGACTTCGCTATGTTTTCAACGATTTCAATTGTGATTGCATTTTTAAATGCTTTAAACTAAAAGCTTTTGTTGTTTTTTTGCAGGTTTGGTGCTTTTTAACCGACTTCCAAAAAGGAGGAGGTTATCAATCCGACGTGAGACTTTGTTTTTTTTTTTGTTTGTTCCCGCATAACTTTGAAACAAATGAACGAAATTTAATGAAATTTCTTGCAACTTAAAGAGGCTATCATGAGGTGGTCCCGTTTTAATTTGACGCTCGGATAATGCCGGGTAAGCCGGATAATTAAGATAAATCTAATAATTTTAACGCAATTTCACTTAAAAACGGCTTTTTCTATTACCAACCAAATTTTTAGAGAAATACGGATAACTCGGATAAGCCGGATAACTTGATTAAGGGATCACTCAAATATTGCGGCACACTGAAAATCTTTTAAATTCCGCTAAACTTGATTCTTTTGACCTGTAATATTAAAATACCAAGAGAAAATCATAAATTTTGTGATTTTACCAAGGCTTTATTTGATTATTACTTAATGCTTAAAGTTTAACAAGATTTTCTTTAGTATTTCGTTTATAATAAGGTTGGTTGGACTCTTGGTCGCTGAAATAAAAATATTACTTTTATTTTTTAGAAATTTATCTTTAAGATTATGACGTGTCAGCGCACTAACAGCTTGCCGAGATGGAAGGTCAATTATAATTTAGCTTAGATGACGTTACAAATCTGCAAGTTCTGTGTCTCTAAAAAGTAAAAAATAAAAACTTTTCGCAAAATAAAATGAACCGACTTCTGTGTCTCTAAAAAGTAAAAAGTAAAAAATACTTAAGTCGGTGCCAAACAATAATAAAATAATGAAACAACAATTGTTAGTAATAAATTTGGGGAATGGTGAAATTGGCACCGATTTAAGTATTTTTTATTTTTTACTTTTTAGAGACATAGAAGTCGGTTAATTTTTTTTGCGAAAAGTTTTTATTTATTTATTCAAATGGAAAACTACGCTTAGGTTCTTAAAAATCGAACGATCGGCAGTCCTTGCTTCCTTATTTTTTCGTTCATTTAACTTTTTTGCCGTTAAAATACCTTTTGGCTGTGCAAAAGCCTATTATGTCGTACAAATACCTATTTCGTCTTGCGAATACCTTTTTTGTCGTTCATTTAAATTGTTTGCCGTTCGTTTACCTTTTCTTATCGTTCACTTACCTTTTTGTAGTTCGATTACTTTTTTTTGTCGTAATTAATACTTTCTGTCGTTAAAAAGATCTTTTTTGTCGTACGATTTATAGATTATAAAAACTTTTTGCAAAACAAATGAACCGACTTCTTCTCTAAAAAGTAAAAAATAAAAAATACTTAAGTCGGTGCCAATTTCACCATTCCCTAAATTAATTACTAACAATTATTTTTTCATTATTTTATTATTGTTTGCTGTGAAATTGGCACCGACTTAAGTATTTTTTATTTTTTACTTTAGAGACAGCCGACTTCTTCATTTTTTTTTTGCAAAAAGGTTTTATTTTTTACTTTTTAGAGACACAGAACTTGTAGATTTGTAACGTCATGTAAGCTAAATTATAGTTGTCCTTCCTTCTCGGCAAGCTAGTGACGTCACAACGCACTGTTAGTGCGTCATTATCTTATAGAAAAATAAAAGTAATATTTTTATTTCAGCCCCCAAGAATCCAACCAACCTTATTTTAAACGAAATACTTAAGAAAATCTTGTTAAGCGTAAAGTAATAATCAAATAACGCCTTCAGGTATCACAAAATTTATCATTTTCTCTTTGTATTTTAATATTACAGGTCCAGAGAATCAAGTTTAGCGTAATACTTGCGTGACCCCTTAATTAAGTTATCCGGCTTATCCGAGTTATCGGATATTTATCTAAAAATTTAGTTGGTAGTAGAACCAAATTAAGCCATTTTTAAGTGAAATTGCGTTAAAATGATTAGATTTATCTTAATTATCCGGCTTACCCGGCATTATCCGGGCGTCAAATTGAATGTCCCCTTTAAGTTGAAAACAGTTTCATTAAATTCCGTTCATTCGTTCCAAAGTTATGCGGGAACAAACATAAAAAAAGTCTCACGTCGAATTGATAACCTCCTCCTTTTTGGAAGTCGGTTAAAAATAGATTATTTTTCAAAATTTCTACCTACCAAAAACATTAGTGTTTATGTATTTGACATTAGTCTTTTATGTATTTACTTACCTTAAAAACTGACGTGGAAACTAAAGAAAAAGTTAGAATTCAACGAAAAGCCAATTTCCCGTAATGCACTTCCAAACTAGAAGCTAGTACTAAAGTAAAAAAGCATTTCAAAATACTCCGTTTCAACAACATTAAGGATCCGAATATACAACTTGTGTGTTTTTTATATAACAAGTTTAATTAATAAAATCTGTATTGGTTAACGAAAACATCGAACTATGTACACTAAGGTATTTAATAAAACACGATTAATAAAAAGGTTAAATCCTTCATCATGCCAAATTAAAAGATAAAAAAATAAATTATAATCTGCCCCACTTTATTTTAAAATTAAAAGAAAAAATTAAAATATACCTATATTTTTTTTAAGGCACGATATTTTAAATCTGTGCCTAATTTGAGTTAAAAAAAGAAATTTGGCAACCACCAGAAGAACTTACAGAGAATTAAAGCCAAAGATTAGTCATTGTCACTAACAATAAACACTCACATAAACAAAACATTATTTAAACAAATAAATAACAGTTAAAAATAAAATCAAGATTGATACATTTTTGGAGAGTCTTAAGTTTATTTAAAAACTACCTCCAATATGAGCAAGGATCATCAAAAATATAATTTTTTATATATACTTTTTTATTTCCAATAAAAGTTCGAAAACGACGAAAATCCATCGTCGAAACGTCACAGCAAATTAGATAACAATTTTAGTCAGATCCAAAGCCCTATTCCCCAAAAATCAAAACTAAATTATACAAATCGGGCAAAAACTTTCAATTCAATAAAAAAATATATATCAGTTTTTATTTTGAAATTGAGTAGGTTATGCTATTTTTTTAAGCACTGATTTAAATCTATGCATTAACCCCTTCACAGTGCAGTGAAAATAAAGTTTCGTTCCAAAAATGTGCTGAAATTTTTTTTTTTTTTGAAAAAACATGATATTATCATATTGTATGTTTTTGAGTCGCTGAATCTGAATCCGAGGTCGGAATTTAAAAGTTGGCGTTCAAAATGACGGATTAGATTTTTTAAAGTTGTTCGGATTTTCTTGAAACTTGTTACTCGGCGGTTTTTGGGGCCGCTGATTACGAATCTAGTGCCAGTTTTCCAAAATTCAAAATGGCGGAGCCAATATGGCGGATTAGATTTTTTAAAGTTGCACAGCCGGTGCTTGAAACTTGATACTTGGGGGTTTTTGGGTCGCTGATTACGAATCTGGTGCCAGTTTTCCAAAATTCAAAACCTAGCAGATATGGCGGATTAAATTCTCCTAGAAACTTTAAAAAATCTAATCCGCCATATTGGATCCGCCATTTTAAATTAAAGAAAACTGGAATCAGATTCGTAATTAGCGACCCCAAAAAACCCGTGGTGTTACAAAATTATGGAAAATAAACCAATGGTAAACTAATAATTTTAGATGCTGCTATAGCGGTCATACACATTAATGGCACGAATGGCCTCAATAGAGGTCAATCACTGTGAAGGGGTTAAATGCAATTTTTTTTCAAGGCATAATATACCAGGCACAATTGATTAAAAATTAAGTTTTAATTTATTTACAATTTGAAATGAAGTGGGGTGGATCTATTTTTTTTTGAGCGAGCTGAAATTTTCAAAAATTTGTCTTTTATAAAATACCCTAACCTACACGTAACTTGAAAATTGTTGTTTTCAAAACACCGTTAAAGGTGTTACAATAATAAGATTTCTTTTTAGGAAAAAGGTAAGTTCTGATGAAGATTCACTATAGTTTACAAAGCTCGATTTTATTTTTCCCACAAACAAAACCATTTACCTAGTTTGTGTTTATATCAATGTGTTATCGGAAAAATTCGAGCATCTCGACGCGTCGGAATAGTTTTTAGTCTGTAGCTACATATACCGGATGAGTGTTATTTATGTCCACCCCTAAAATTAAAATTAATCCTTATTCGATAAAAACAAAACTTTGGTGAATTATATAATTTTACATTGGCTATAAAATGACGGATTCATTTTTTTGTTTTACTTCTGGTTTCGCCGGAAATGATCTTAACTTTTTATTTTTAAATGGAACACATTGTATATATACATAATATATACAATACAGAATTAATTTCTGAGTTCAACCATGTATCATTTGTCAATTTTTGACAGAACATTTTTTGTTAAACTTTAATAGTTATTTTTTTGCCGAAAATGATACCAATGTATCAGTCTTTTAAGAAAAAAATATGTGATTTAATGGTGCTAGGGGGCCATTAAAAAAATGAGTTTTATTGAAAAAAATGATTTGCCTGGTTTTGAAGAGCTTCAAATTGATTTATTATTCCATGAATCTATTTTCTAATCATCGTACAGAGTGATATTGGTAGACTGACAGTTGCGGGCTGCTGGCCCCCTTCAGTACCAAGAGTCAACTCTGCACGCTGATTAAGAAAACGGTTTTAGGCTTTATTCGCAAAAGGAATATAGCCATTAGATTGATGTAGACTTGTGCGCCATCTATTGCTAGATGTAGACAACTACTCATACCTCTCCTAGTCTGGAGACTTTGAATGGTAGCAAGTTGAAGACTTTTTGTGTGTGTGTCTCAAGCACATAGTACCACTAACGAAAATAGAAATAAATTAATATTTTTATAATTTTGTTTAAAATTAAAAATTTCTGTCATTGATAGCTTCAAAATCAAAAGTTGAGGTCATTTTCGTCGAAACCGGAAGTGAAGCAAAAAAATCAAATACGCCATTTTATAGCCAATATAAAATAATATAAATCACCATTATTAAGATAATTTTCGGCGAAACCGGAAGTGAAATAAAAAAAATCAAATCCGCCATTTTATAGCCAATGTAAATCATAAAGTTTCGCTTTTATGGAATGAAAATTAACCTTAATTTTAGGGGTGGACATAAATAAAACTCATCCGGTATGCGTAGTTGTCAGGTTTACGATAAAACAAAATTGTTAAGGAATTTTTATTCAGTATTAATTTTTATTAATTATTAACAAATAAACTTGGTAAACAGTTTTTAAATAACTCCTTTTCATTTTGATTCTTTTAAACAAAAATATATTCGTCTCATTTAGCCCAAAATTTACCCTTAAAACGATATCTTTTGCATTTAATGCAAAATTATGATCTATACTTTACAGCGCCAAATTTTTAAAATATATCCTAGACAAAAAAATCGTAAGATCCAAATGTATTTTAATAAAAAATGTCCCTTTATCCGTCTGATATCATGTTTTTACCACGATAACTAAAGGAGAAATTATTTCTGTGAGAGGAATAGGAACGGTTTTTGAAAATATCCGTTTCAAAAAGAAAAAATGTTACGAGGAGTCAAACTTTTTAAAAAAATTAAAAAATAGGACATGTTTAATAAACTCCAAAATTTCAGAAAAGATTACGTTGTTACACTTATGCTGTCAGAAATGCTTATAAGCATGCTTACGCCGAATGCCGCTGACGCTTATCAGCGTTAAGCACATAATGGAGACATTGTTGTTGGGTTTGCTGTTGAGTAAACAACTAAAGGTACGTTAAACACAAAAGAGCACGAGGTTTAGATTTTTTCTTTCTTTTGAGTTTTTGTGGCCATGCAAATAATTTTTAAAAAGAGTTGGCTTCCTAGAAAACCTACCATTTTTGCATTGGCAGCGAACGTGTCAAATAAAAATACATATACTTACCAATTTAAAAAAAAATATTGATAAAAAAGTTATAAGAGGCGGTATATCTTAAAAAATCAAAGCAATTTTGAAAAAATAAAATAAAATTTTTTTTAAAGGGGTATAAAATGTAAAGTACGCGCACGAGATCAAAGCAACTATATTTTGGGAAGTTTTCTTCAGTAAATGCAACATACTATCCACAGTGCACTGTGAAGATTATGGTATGAAATGCGAAGCATTACATATCTTTACGGCTTGTTAATTGTTAATTTCTTAACGTAATACTTGGCCACATAAATGCAAGCTTACCTAAAATATTTATTCGCTTCCGTGTTGAATTGCAAACAGTAATTCGTAAGATCGCAATAAAGTGCCGTTTAATTGAGCTTGTATTTTAATACGATAATAAAGGTACTTTACAAATTCGTATTATTGCGTCACCGTGGTTAAGAATTATCAAGCGGAAGAGGAGGAGATTCTCCTCTTCCGCTTGATAATTCAGAAACATTAAAAGAAAGGACTTTTTAGAGATATTCTTACTGACTGAAAGGCACAACCTCGCAAACAGTTGTTTATAAAATGGTCAGCTGATAGAATGGCGATTGGTGAGAGCGAAGAAAACAGGTAGAGTTGTGACGACCTGGTCGCGGCTACCCGGTCGTGATTTTTGGAGGAAACCGAAGCTTTGAAAATCAGCATTTAGTGCGACTTAAAAATAACCAGAACATGGTCCTAGAGGGGGGGGGGGGTTTAAAATACAAAATATAAAATGTTATATTCTTGAATTAAGAAAAAAAATGTAAGAAATCCCTAGCGCCGCAGGCGAAGTTTTTACATTCGATGGTCTATTTTAATTTATAATTAATTAAATATAAAATTTAAAAAAATACAAGGAACTCTAGCGCTGCAAGCGAAAATTTTTACGAATTTTACGCCTGTTCTACAAATTTTCCAATTATTTTATCGGGGGGGGGGGGAGTAATTAATCTCATTATCCCCGCTCCCCCTGTGGATCCGCCACTGAAAATAACTCTTTTTTTTTAAACCCTTCTATTTAATTTACTTAATATTATGTATATATTTGTCCTCAAATACATATTATGTCTTCCAGTGCATATTATTCACATATTTGTCCTCAAATATGCCTCAGGCTATTTCGTCCACTTAAAATAAACTTGGATAGTTTGGGTACACGTGCTTATCTCGTTTGACAATATAATTTTATAAAAAAATTACCCCTCACCTCTGATATTTAAATAACTCTTTTTACCCACGCAAGATAGTTTGAAACCAAAATAATAATAATACTAATAATAATAACACTAGGCAACAAATCGCAACTTTTTTTTTTGCCCCGATCGGAAAGTAAATTTTTCTTACTAACTCGAGGACGTAGAATCCGAATCTGCCCTTAGAAAAATTCCAGCACCTAAAATTTTTGAGATATAAGTTCAGGTAATAATGGCGTTTTTTTCAAAATCATTAAAAAAAAGAGTAGAATTTTAAAAATTTTAGTATATATTAAAAAAAAATACGAGGAATTCAAAAATCTATATGTCAAGAACCTACTGTCAGAGTAAGTACGCGAAAAAAAAAAAAATAAAAAGGTTAAAATGAAAGTGCAGAGTTTACTTAATTGCTCATTTGTGGCAAAACTATCACATTTTTTGTCATATTTTATGATGTAGAATCATCTGTTAAAATTTCCGACGCTATTTCAAATACACCGTGTATAAATGTTTATATTATTTCTTTTATCATAATGAATTTCATGCTGATACACTACGTAAAAGAAGAAGTACCACATCATATACGCCTTTGATATGCAATATCTGTTTACTCTCATGTAAAATAGTTTTTTTTTTGGTGATTTTATGATTTTAAAAAATACATTATTTTAAGCAATAGTCGGCTGTGGTAAAAACCTTGGTAAAAACCTCGGTAAAAACACAAAATCAATTTTCCCGGTGTGACAGTTCCACAGATTAATTTAGTGTCTAGTGTCCATCAAATATATTTGTAAAAATATAGTTATATAACGTCATCTAAAGGCTCTAACGGTCTAACTCCAAAACGTCATATTTTTCAGGAGACGTAAAAAACGATTTAAAACTTAATTATAGCAATTTAGAACTTTAAAACTAGCTTGTTCACAGGTAAAAATGTTTGAAATGTGTTAATGTATTAAAAACTTTTCATTGTTATCTATTTTATATAAATTATTTGAAAATTAAATTTTAACCACAGAATCTAAATTCACTAATGGTCTAACTCCAAGGGAAGATAAAGGAGGATACCTATCGTATTATATCGCGTAATATTATTACAAAAAAATTATATTTTTATATTTAATATATAATATTACTACTAGGTAGGCATAATATATATACATTATTAATGGCAATATTTATAATTATCATCAAACAGTAAATTAACAAATATTTGAAACGGGATCCCCTGTTGTCGATAAATAGTTTGACATTAGTGACAGTTCTCATTTAATTGTTTTCTCACAATCATATGATGTAGTTAGACACTTAGCGACTTAAAATATTTACATTTTTGCATTTTTTGAGGCTGATGGTTTAATGCAACTTTTTTTTTTGAAGTTTGTTGGTAATCAGATAATGAAGCAAATTTGATAAAAATCTCATTTTTGAAAAATTTGGAGTTAGACAACTAGAGCCTTTAGTGGACGATAAGTATTAAGGGCAGTAAGTGCATTTTACCGGTTGAGGATTATTTTGGAGATTGAGACGAAGTCGAAATCTCCAATACTATCCGAATCCGGTAAAGCACCTAAAGATTATTACGGTTTTTGCAGGATCCAACAAAATAAACATCAATAAGATTTATAAGAGTGAAATTAAAACGTAAAATTTATTTTATTGTAAAAGTCAAGTCGGCAGACTAACATCTCTACTCTAAATTTCTCTACTCCCTAACATCCCTACTCCATAACATCCCTACTCCATAACATCCCTACTGCATAACAACTCTACTCCGTAACATCTCTACTCCATAACATCTCTACTCCGTAATAACTCTACTCCACACTATTGACACTCGATTAGCCACTTGTCTTAACTCAAAAGAATATTTGTCATGCTAAGTCACTGTCAAAAATGAATTCAGTTTATTAATTACTTACATATTAGTGCATGTTAAGAGAACGCGGTCATTGTTGCTTTTAGAATAATTCATTTATGATTGTTCTAGATTTACATTTAAAGATGAACGTTTTCTAGGAAAAAAATAAAATAATCTAGAAGAAGAAGATTCTTTGTTCTTTGAACTGCTCATTTATTATTAAGTGGCTAATAAAGTGCATATAGTGTGGAGTAGAGTTGTTACGGAGTAGAGATGTTATGGAGTAGAGATATTACGGAGTAGAGTTGTTGTGGAGTAGGGATGTTATGGAGTAGAGATGTTAGGGAGTAGAGAAATTTAGAGTAGAGATGTTAGTCTGCCGTCAAGTCAGTACCTTTGAAAAAATTTAACCCTAACAACGGGTTGCTACGTATAATAAACAATGCTAAATTCCTAATTTTGTTTGACGTTTATCATGTGTGCCAATTAATATCTCTAAAATAAACATTTTTTGTAAAAAATGCGCCAAGATGAGCTTTAAGTTGCGTGGAATATAAGATGTTTTGCAATTATACCCGAAAAATCCAAGAATCAGTGTGAAAATAATTGAAAAAAATTCAAAACATGTTGCAGTGAAAAAAATATGTGAAATATAGAAAAGTTACTGTTGGCTTATTAATAAATAATTATTTCGTTCGAAGAAGAAACCTAAATAGTCCAATAGCGTTTAATAGTTATTATTCCAATGGCGATTTCTCCCTTTAGATTAGACAAGGACAAAAGTCTACCCAAAAAGGATAGAAGAGATACATACACTCCCACTTCCACCCAATCAAACAAATTCTGTACTTGTTCTTTGTCGAACAAATACAATATTTACTTGGCCGGGCGAAAAGTTTAACTATATTATTTTTATTAAAGAAATTACTGGCGCCATCTAAATTTTAGTAGAATTATCTTATTCTACAGATTCACATAAGCTATGTTCGTTCGTGCCGCTCAGTGCTACACTTTCCGGCCAACCAAATAAATACTGTATTTGTTGTATGAAAAACAAATACAGTATTTATTTGGTTGGCTGGAAAGTGTAGCAAAAATGAGATAGAGATAGGGTAGACGTCTTTTGTTTCATAATTCTAGTTGTAGAGAGCTCCATTGTACTGTTATATTTAACTTTAATAAAAACTAATTTAAAGCTTTAAAAATTAAAAATTAGATTATTGTTTACTTACCGCCTCCCGATCGGTAAGTAATTTACTTACCTATCAGAAATTTGTAAACATAACCTACTGCTGTCATAATTAGGTTAGTAAATACGTAAAATTACCCGATCGTACAAAAAAGTATAAGAAGATCGACATTTCAAAAGCTGATTCTGCGAAAAACAAATCTGTCTGTCGCGACAGACATGTCGGTCTGTCGTTTCGGGTAACTTGCGACTTGTTAAGGCCCATTTGCACCAACGTTTAAACTGAGATTATCCCGACTAAACTGAGTTTAAGTCAAAAATGCTGCGTTCTGATTGGTCGAATGTCAATTTAATCCAAGTTTAAAGTTAAACCATCATTGGTGCAAGTGGCCCTAACATGCTCGCAAGTTGTGGGTATGTTAACTGGAAAACGTTTTGTGAAGACTTTAAATTAGGATCCTAGATTATTTTTAGTAAAAATTGTGGTGGGTAAGGAATCAGAGGGTTGGCATTTTTATTTTGGACATGGCGAAAACTTTTGTTCTAAAAACTTAAAATATTTAGTGATTTTTTCTTTTCTTTTTTAATTGTGGTGGGTAAGGAATCAGAGGGTTGGCATTTTTATTTTGGATATGGCGAAAACTTTTGTTCTAAAAACTTAAAATATTAAGTGATTTTTTCTTTTCTTTTTTAATTAATTAATTTTTTTTTTAAATATTTGTGGCATTTAATATTCTTTAATGAGCTTTAGTTGAAGGGTTTGTTGGTAAAGGTCTTTCAAACAACCAAGCTAGTCACGTTACTATCGTGTGCTCTCTCCCACTCTATATTTATAAACGGCAAAGTGGGAAGGATATATCGTCGGCTTACAAGTAAAGAGCACTAAGTCCAAAAACATGGTTTTGAGATATTGACAAATTTAACTTTCATTGTTGTTTTTTAATTTTTGTAATAATTGTTTTTGGAAAAAAACTACCGCAAATTGGAATGACATGTTTGGACATAATAATGTCCCATTTGCAGTTAAATAAAGAAAAATTGAAGTAGATTAATTTAACTAAATTTGAAAAAAGACATGGACTTAGTGCCTTTTACTTGTAGGCCCACGACGTCGGCTTACAAGTAAAGAGCACTAAGTCAATAAAATAATATAAAAAACAACTATTTAAAATTAAAACCCTTCTATTAATTAAACGTACTATATAACTATAAAGTAGAAAACAAGATATTTACATAAATTTTCAAAAACTAGATTTTTAAAAGAAGGGTTTGGACTTTTTGATTGTTTAAAGAACGTTTCCAAAATTAATAATAATAATTAATTAGTATTAATTATATAAAACTGCTTACTATGTCAGAACAGTTTTCAGAGACCATCGGCTGTGCCGGCAAAGAAGCATCTCCGAAAGTCAATAATTATAATGAATCATTATTAATTATAAAACACTTCACGGTGCATTTCTAAGGGCTGTTTTCCGAACTTGCCGCGAACTTTAGTTTTTTTTTATATTCTTGTTATTTCTGTTCTGTCTCTATTCCATCAACTTTAACATAGCAAAATTTGAATGCGTTTGTCAGTACAATAAATAACGCAATATTGTGTCATATAAATGATTCAAGCAATCATATTTTTGTAAATTAACTCTTTTTAGAAAGTCGCTTAGTGCAGAAACATTTGAAATAATCTACAAGTAAAACGCACTAAGTGCACTAAGTGACTTAGTGCCTATTGCCAGATAAAATTTGAATCAAAATCAAATTGGTGCGTTTTGTATAATGGGTAACTCCCTTGGCAGTCCACCTAGAAGTTAGTTCGGTTTACCTATACATAGATCATCAAAAATTAATTACAGTGACATTAAAATCCCATTTTTGCAAAAAAGTGACTTAGTGCCTTTTACTTGTAAGCCGACGATATGATCACGTGAGACTCTTGGTTATTTGTAAGACGTATAAAAGCATTATTTTACGTTTTCACGAGGGTGGCGCCTCGTGTAGTACCTAAGCTAGAATGACATTCAAAATAATTGCTCCTCCTGTTTATAGTTTATATTAGTTATGTAGGTTATACCCTCTTGTAGCATGCTAGCAGTTTTGTTCTGTATATATTACCCTACGTTTTGGGAGGATTAATTTTAAGGGATCTTAAACACGATACGTTAGGTTTCATTGCTAATTAGGCTAAATTATAATTAATATTAATCTCTTGTTTTCAATTATATTTCTAAATATAACCTATAAAGAGGTTTTTTTACGTTTTTAATGCCTTGGCGTGATAAGCTGTTTCATTTTTTACTTTAATAAGAAATAAACTGAAAATGATACGGTTCCTCCACACTGCAGGTACTTTTTTGCGAAAATATGCCGATAAGTCTTGAGATTTTGATTTTATTGCTATTTTTATAATCAGTTTGCGTTTATTTTCGGAGATTATAAAAAAGTAACTCCCAAATGTAAATTTTGACGGGCTTTCGCCAAATAAAAAAAAAACTAGGGCTTTGTGATTTTTTTCGGGGAAAATCAGTAATGGCTTGTTGTTATGTTTGTAATTTACTATTATTAAACGTACAAAATCGTTAGAGCCAAGAAAATAGAAAAACGTGGCACAGAAAAAAATTATAAGGCTCCTCGTTTCGCACGCACGTGGTTAACTAACTAAGTTCATAAAAATGACAAAAGGTAATAGGTCTTATTAAGCTTAGATCATATGAAAAGCATTGTTGCTATAGCTCCAAGGGTTTCTATATTATTAAATAAAAACCGAATTCCTTTAGGCCCTTTGAACGGGGCTTAGCTTCCTTACTACGCATTTTTCATATTTTCTGTTGAAGAATCACTCGTTAAAATTATTGACGCTATTTTAACTACACCGTGTATAATATACACTGTATTCATATTTTTTCCGTATAGTTAGTTATATCATAGATGGTATTGTCTAAAATAAAATACCAGAAATGGAAAAATGATAATAAAATATTTTTTCTAATTTTATTTTACCATTACCACAGAAATGGAAAAAATGATAATAAAATATTTTGTCTAATTTTATTTTACCTTTTTAGGTGGTTTTGATTTTTTTCCCATTGTAAATAATAAAAAAGCTTTGTTCAGATTTTTTTTTACACATCTATTAACTAAAATTTACTGAAATCTAAAATCCTTTCGAGAAAAACTAAAATTTGTTTATATAAGACTGTCATAAGACCAACCGTGACGTACGCATGTGAAACCTGGACACTTCTTAATTTATTTATTTATTTATTTATTTATTTATTTATTTACCACTATTTACAGGATAGCCCAATTACAAATAGGGAATAAAAAAGAATATAAAAATATTACTTAAAAATACATAAAAAATGAGATTTTAAAAAGAAGAAAATAGAAATTTAAGTTATAAAAAAAAGATTTTTTATGGTAGTGATGTTACAGCCGAATATATCGAATATTTCACAAAACTGATTTGCATACTTACACATCTGATGTAATGGAGAGTGGCTAAAGGCATTTGTTCGAATGTTTGGTAGATAAAAAGTCGTTTGAGATCTTATTGGTAAACGTGGAACAGAAAAATTAATTAAATTTAGTATTTCAGAACAGTCCAATGATCCATGAATTATACTATGTAAAAAACATAAATAAGTCGTAATTCGGCGGTTTTCCAAGCTCATCACAGAAAATCTATTGTAAAAAACCTCGTTAGATGTACCTATATCAGGATATACTCCATCTAGTTTAAAGCAAACGTACTTTAAAAATTTTCTTTGAATATTTTTAATTTCAATTATGGTTATTTTGTAGCCCGGTGACCAGATGATAGATGCATAATTTAATTTAGATAGTAAAAAAGCATTATACAGTAAAAATAAAGTTTCAGCTTCATGAAATTCTCTTGAGTTTCTTACAATGCAGCCCAGAATTTTATTGCAGGATGATACTAAACTTAAAATATGTTCCAAGAATGTTAATTTTGTGTCAAAAACAACTCCCAAGTCTTTAAATGAGTTTACTCTATTAAGAATATCGTTGTTTATAGTATATAAGAACTCAATGTTATTTTTCTTTGTAGAATAAGTAGCAACATTACATTTTTTTATGTTTAAGTATAATTTATTTCTAACGCACCATTCATAGAGTTTATTAATGTTTTCTTCAAGTTTTCTGCAGTCTTCTAGATTAAATATTCTTAAAAAAAGCTTTAGATCGTCAGCGTACAATAAACATAACACATCAAGAATATCGACAATGTCATTTATAAAAAGAATAAAAAACAAAGGTCCCAACACTGACCCCTGTGGTACACCGGATGTTACAAGGATAAGAAATGATTTTAAACCGGAAAATAAGACATACTGATAACGATCACCAAAATATGATTTAAAAAATTTTAACAAGTCCACAGAAAAAGAAAAGAAAACATCAAATTTTTCAAGTAAGATATCATGTTTAATTCCTTCGAAAGCTTTTGTAAAATCCGTATATATTACGTCAGTTTGAAAACCCAAGTGTATGGATTCCTTTAAAAATTGTGTAACACAAAACAAGTTAGTAGTCGTTGATCGATGTTTAACGAATCCATGCTGTTTTTCAGAAATTAAGTTTTTTACATGAGCATATATACGAGAATGCAGGACAATTTCAAAAACCTTGGAAAAATTGTTGATTATAGTAATCGGTCTGTAGTTTGAAATTTCAGAACGATCTCCTTTTTTAAAAATGGGAGTTATCTTTGACATTTTCCAACACTCTGGAAACACACAAAGCCTAAGAGATAAATTGAAAAGTATTTTTAATGGTAAAGCCAGCACCTCAGCACAATCTTTTAAAATAAAAGCAGGAATGCCATCTGGACCACTCGTCATTTTAGGCTTAAGCTTTTTCAGTGCTAAACGAACTTCGTTTTCCGATATATTGTTAATTATAAGACTGTTTTGATAATTATTTTTTAATTGAAATTCAGGCTGTACATTAGACTTTAAATTAGATGCAGGATATGATGCCTCAAAAAACTTCCCAAAAGCATTTGAAATATTTTGAGGGTTTGTGTAGGAATTACCTTCATAAAACATTTCAGTAGGATAGCTACTATTCTTGGTACTCTTTATGTGATTCCAAAATTTTTTTGGTTCATTTTTTATTGAAGTCTCAACATCATTCATATAGGTACTGTAACTATCATCAATATTACGTTTAATTGAAGCACGCAAATCTTTAAATAAATTTAGTTGTTCAATATTTTGAGTTCTTTTGTAATTTTTCCAGACCTTATTTTTTAATTTAATATTTTTAATAATAGCAGAATTAAACCAAGGAGGGTATGTGTTTTTTCTAGTTTTAGATTTAATTTTAGGCACACACTCATCAAAAATATAAAAAAGCGTAGAATAAAACTCTTCACAAGCTGAGTTTACATTTGAATGCTGAGATATAAAATTCCAGTTCGTTTCATAGATTTTGCGATATAAAGTTCTAAAATTTGCTTTTTTAAAATTATAGGAAAAATTTGATTTTAAAAAATTTGACGTGCAGCGTTTTTTTGAACACATAGGAATTTGAATTACAAGAGATGGGTGATTTTCATCTTCTTTAAGCATCACATCAACCGCTCTATCTACAGTGCAAGTAAAGTTAGACAGAACAAGATCTAGCATTCTGTTTAAATAGTTACGTGTTGTGTTTTGTTGTGTAATATTTAAAAAGTCAATTAAATCCAAAAATATATTAATAATTTCAGATCTTTTGTTTTCATCTAGGTATAAGTAATAGTCTGTTATGTTAAAATCGCCTAAAATTAATACATTTTCATTAAAGTCTATATTTAACGAACAAAATGCTTCAAAAACTTTTTGATATATGTCACTATTTGACTTGGTTGGAATATAAAGATTAAATATATTATAAAGAAAGCCATCTATTTTAATTTTAACACCTATAATATCTACACATTTAAATCTTTAAAGTTAGAATTACTTAAGTCAATTTTTGTGGCTTGATTTTCTCTTTTAACTGCTATTAATGCTCCCCCACCTCTGTCCACACCTAAAAGGTCGTATCTCCTATCCGCACGAAAAACATTATAATTTAAATTAAAAACCTCATTATCAGGTGTATAATCATGCAACCAATAATGTCAAAATTGGTGCTAACAAGGGATTTTTTTAATTGACTAAGCTTAGTATTTAAACCCCGCGTATTTTGATAATACACAGTTAAATTTTGGGTGGGTTCTGGTAAAAAACTAACGGTTAATTCGACTGATGGTTGCTACTTAAGGCCCAAATTGGATTTTAACTTTTGTAATGCTTGTTGGTAAGTATTACAGTTTTCATGATCCCAGGCAGCATGATTAACATTGATATCGGGATTTTTGTTTTTTAAACTGCTACAGTTGACACATTTACTATTTTTTACCTTGCACTCATTGATAGCGTGTGCACCCCCGCATTTTGGACAAGACAATTCTTTTTCACAAGACTTTGACATCTTAAAGATGAACAAGAATTGTTAGAAAGTTGGGAAGAAAAATTCTAAGACGGATATATGGAGGAATAAAGGAAAATGGTGAGTGGAGAAGAAGAACTAACGAAGAAATAACAAGCATATACAGCGAGCCCACGAAGGTAAGATCCCACCGAATTAGATGGCTAGGACACATACAACGACCCCAATAACAGAGTGACAAAGTTTATACTACGAGCAAGCAGAATAGGAACTAGAAGAAGAGGAAGACCAGGAAAGACCTGGAATATCGCAGTTGAAGAAGATATTAGAAAATTAGGAATAACCAACTTGACAACACTTGCAAGAGACAGAAGAAGATGGAAGGAAATTACCAAACAAGCCCTAGGCCTCCATGGCCTCTAGAGCTAATTATTATTATTATTATTATTAACTAGATCCATCGTAGGGATAAGTAAGTTATTGATTAAAACAAAAGTCCTATTTCCCTATATTTTATTTATTGCTTTTCCAACCTAGGTTTCAATCTTTTCTATGATGATCTTAGCTAGAAAAGATTGAAACCTAGGTTGAAAAAGCAATAAATAAAATATAGGGAAATAGGACTTTTGTTTTAATCAATATTTTTTTTTTACATTTTGACCTAGAACTGGAAAAAATGACATTTTTGTGTAATTTTATTTTACTTTTCATGTGGTTTCTATATTTTTCTTCTGATGTAAATGATAAAAACAATTCGACCAAAACAAAAATTTAACCCCCCTTTTCCCAACCGATTTTGCTTAAATACGAAGTTGTCCAAGATAATATAAAAATACATCTGCATACCAAATGTCAAGTCGCTAGCTCAAAACGTTATTAAGTTATCGTCGATACAGACAGACAGATATATTTTTTTTACTTATTTTGATATTTCTTGACGTTTTAAGAAAAAATAAGACTATTTAAGCAAAAAAAAAAAGAAAAAAAAAATATTCTTTTATAAGAAAGTAAATTTTATACTAATTTAAGAAATAATGATTCTACCAAATATCTTTTTTAGTGAATTTAAAAAACCTTTGTCTGTTGGAAGTAGAAAATTGCGTTTTCAACGCAGTAGGAACGACAACAATAAAAGTAAATTATTTTTTAAATTGAGAAGAAAGGTATCTTAAATAAGGGTAAAATGTAGAAAAAAAGTGTGATTAAAAGAGTTATAAAGATGATAAAAGTCTTAATTTAAATAATGAGAAGGCGTTGAGTAAGTAGTTACTGCCGCGTTAGAAATAAAGGCTGTAACTAAAAATTTAGAATAGTTAAAAGCAAAAGATTTCTTTGTCCACTTAATTTACTATTAAGATTTCTTTGTCACGGTGCAAAGTCCAAATTTACTGCACCAAAATTCACAATACCTCCGTAAATAAAGATGTAATTAAATTCTACAAAAAATGCAATTAATCTTTTTCTTTTCATTAAGTATATCGTCGTGTTACTTTCTCAACCTCTTGTCTCCAAAAAATTAATTTTCGGTTCATTGCACTAATTATTTTTGTACATGATGACTAATGACTTATACCCTAGTAACAATTTTTGTCAAGTCTTGAGCAAGTCCGGCCCAAGATTCTTGATCAAGTAACTGCATCCAGATTTTGACAATTCTGGAGCAAGATACTGTCGACAGAATTGTCAAAGATTTGCTATAGATACTTCGTCAAGATTCTTGGACAAGACAAGAAGGTAGCAAGAAAAATTGACAAGAAATCGAAAAGCGATCTCTATCATGATCAAATCGTACTTGTTAGAGTAGATCAAGATTCTTGTCCAAGAATCTTGTGAAATTGCTTGTCAAATTGCTTGCTACAGACTTGACGAACAGACTTGATAAAGTACTGCTAAACGCTCTGCTTCCAGAATCTTGCTAAAGTCTTGCCCAAGTCTGGATACAGAAGCAAGATACTGTCGACAGATTCTTGCTCAAGAATTGTCAAAAAATTGCTACAGATACTTCGTCAAGATACTTGGACAAGTCTTGAGTAAGAACGTAGCAAGAAAAATTGACAAGAAATCGAAAAGCGATCTCTATCATGATCAAATCGTACTTGTTAGAGTAGGTCAAGATTTTTGACCAAGAATCTTGTCAAAGATCTTGTCAAATTGCTTGCTACAGACTTGACGAACAGACTTGACAAAGTATTGCTAAACGCTCTGCTTCCAGAATCTTGCTAAAGTCTTGCCCAAGTCTGGATACAGATTAATTCTCTTGCTCAAGAATTGTCCAGTTCTTTACAAAGAACATTGTCAAGTACTCTGGTGAAGAAACTTGTCCAAGTTCAATGTTACTAGGGTAGATGCTCCAATTAATTATTCCAAAATAGACCAACTTATATAATTATATATAAAGTTATTGAAATAATTAATTGGTGTTTAAATATTACCAGTTATGGTGTACAGAATTTATTACTGCTAAAACAGAAAATTCATTTTTTTGAGATAAGGAGTTAATAAATTAAAATGACAATATGAGCTCATTTTTAAAACAAGTCTAAAAAGTTAGGAAATGCACTTGTTGCATTCTGAAAATGAGCTTATTTAATTTAATTATATTTTATTTTCAAAAAGCAACAAGTCCAAATAGTTAGGATATGTGTCCTAGAATGTTTCCAAAATCTCTTGGGGGTGATCAGATCCCGTCAAAATAATGTCATAAGTTCATATAAAATTTTTGGCTACGGCCCCCCTACTCTGAAATATTTGCCCCCAAGATGAAATAGAAAAATCAACTTTTTTACTTTTTAATATTTTTTAACTATGTTTTCAGGGTTGTTTAAGAAAACTAATTCGCATCGAATGATTTTAACGGAAGTTACTTTAATGAGATACAAACATTTTTAAAATAATTTATATCATTTTTAAAATAATATTTTTTTTGATTAAAAAAGTACATTTTTCTTGGAAACGGTTCATTTTATTGAATTTCGCGTAGAGTACTTTTTTGATCTAAATTGCTCACAGAATGTAAAAAAGGTAATGAAAAGTCTAAAATTTGTAACCCTAAAAAACTTAGGGGTTTTGAACCATAGCGGAAGTTCGCCCCTGACTTTTCTGATAACTTTCAAAACTTTGGTAACGTATTGACTAATAATATTTTTTAAGTAAAGAAGATAAAGCAGATAAGTATTATTTTAAACGCAATACCTTACCAGCGCATCTAAATAAGTGCGCCTGATAAGAACATTTTAATATATTTTCTATTTTAGATTCTTTCTTTTAATTATAATTATCTTTTTAAAGATTATAAATATCGATATGTTAAAACTTTGGCTTCTACTTATGCATACAGTTGGACCCACAAAAAAACACAAGATTTAAATATGCTAAAATGTCAATTTTACTATTTATTTGCACCAACGATGGTTTAACTTTAAACTTGGATTAAATTGACGACCGACCAATCAGAACGCAGTATTTTTAACTTAAACTTGGTTTAGTTGAGATAATCCTAGACAAAAAGTTGGTGCAAATGGTCCTAAGTAAGATTTTAAGAAATAGTTTAGATTAATTTGACAATTAATTGTCAGTTTTTTTGAAGTTTATTACAGAAAATGCATTCGAATAATGTCGAATATTAAACAAATAATAATAATAATAAATAATAAACTGAAAAAACATTTAGGATATTTAATCAAATCAAAAATTAAAACACAATATTTAGTAAATCTTATGAAAAAATAAAATTTTGAACTCTACTAACCAAACATATAATTTATGAAAATTATGATTTTCGTTTAAAAAAAGGTTTTTCTGGAGGTTTTTTTTTGCTTTTTTAATCTTGGAACTATCGATGCGGCGACGGGCGATGGTTTTTGACCCAGGAAAATTTGTATTGTTTATAGCATGCACCGCTTCTTTTAAATGGTATTCTCTCAAATAATTAAGTAAATTTTCATCCTGTATTTCATTTGATATCTTCTTTCTTTCCGAGTCTGCACGCTCTTTCATCCCCCATCTATTTTTTCTTCATTCTTAACCATTATTCTTTTTTCTATGATCTTAACACAACTCTCCGAAACACCTTGCCGCAATTAAAAGTATCTATAGAGATCACTAGCCACAATCACTTCCTTACATCCTGCTTAGTTTGAGATTTCTTTACATTTCTTAACGCATTTCTAATTACTTTATAATTATTATAAGTAATTTTGACAAATATTGTCAACATGACAACGGCTTTGTTTGTATTGTAATTATTGAATTTACGCAACTAAATTTTCAATCTTGTTTTTTTTTCAGATTCAACTGTACATCGTGCTCTCATGGAACCGCTCTATTTCTCATTTTAGCTCAAACTTAAGGCAGTAGCTTAAAAGCTAAATGAAATTTTGACTCGTCACTCTAGTCCGTGCAGTTGAAGCTGGCTTAGGAGAAAAGTAAAAAAACGTGCGAATTATCTCATCTCGACGCCTTATGCAGATTTTAGTAGTGAGAACTTTAATTACATCGACGCGTCGCGACGCTCAACTTCATGCCAAGAAATTGTCGCGTTATATCGCGCATATTTCACTCTACAAAAATAACAGAAAAGACCAGAATATGCTTTGCATTAAATGGTCAACACTTCGCTGTGGATCTGTTTTCTCATAAACCTTTAAATAGGACCATATGTCAAGTCACACCTAATTTAAAAGTTTTTTTTTTTATTTTGATGATAATGAGACAATTACCAGCTTTATTTTAAATAGATAAACTCAATAATAACCCCCGTGTGGCTTTTACTTTATTGAGTGGATAATTATTTTTTTTACCCACTCAACTGTCACTTGTCAAATTATTTTCTTGTAAATGTCATTAAAATTTTTAATAAAAATATGAATTCCTAAACTATTTATTGGATAAAACCTTGTATGGCACTCATGGGTAAACCGATATTGCCCTCTCGAAAATTAACCTGCTTGGCTGACACCTCGCAGGTTAATTTTCTCATTTTCTCTCTCTTACTTTACCCACTAGTACCATAAATAACTATTAACCACGGCCTGATAAATAGGCCTATTAATCACGGGTCTGTAAAAATAAATCGTATAAAATTTAAAACGACCATGGATAAAGTATAGTATTCTACTCGCGTATAATAGCTATTAATCATTCGGGTGATTAGGTCACTCGCCTTTCGGCTCGTGTCCCAAAATTCACCCTCATTGATTAATAGCAATTATTATACGCTCATTAAATAATATACTATTGTAAACACATACACTACAAAAGTATTAAGCCGCTATCTAGTCACGGATTAGGTATTAATTTAATTTAAGAAAATTAGTGGGTGGCTCTATCTTCGGAATGAAAAATAACCTTAATTTTAGTTAGTTAAGTGTTAATGATTGGATAAACTAAGCTTTATTTTACTCTTAATTTAAAGTTAGGTCTCTTTACTTTTATTCAAACGAAGAGTTTAAAACTAAAAACTTTTAAAACGCCATATGCTTTATATTAGGAAAGGGTGGTTTTTATATACTTATTAAGAAAAATGTAAAATAGGTATCCACATTGAGATTAAATTATTCTAAGTTTTAAAATTTAAAATATTAAATTAGATATTATAAATTAAATAGTTAAAAGTCGAAGAGAAGGTGTTCATTTTCATTTCATTATGTTATTCAGGTTCTGGATTAAGTTCCGTTGGGTGCTAGAAGCTCCAAAATCTGTGGAAAAGAGGTACCTTGAAAATCATTTTTTTTACTACTAGCCTTAATTAGCACCTTTTTTTGGGATTCGTAATATACTGTGAAATTAAAGTTAAACACCTAGGGCTAAAAAACAGGCAAGTTATGAACAACTTTTTACAAAATAAACTGTTTTCGCCTATATATATATTACCGTTTTTGCAACAAAACATTATAACTTGATTTGAGTAAAAAATGCTTTTTTCCCTTAAAGAAATTATAAAGTGTTATACATCATTGAATTTAAAATTTACTGCAATTAATTAATCTGTAAAAAAATAGTGGGTTACTATGTAAAGAAAAAAGGGGTTGGCCCTTAGGAGTTACGTCATAGGGAAGTAGGTTTTAATAGGGTTGTTAATAGTTCTTTAAGATCCCATTCAGGATTCTTTTTTGCATGCTTTTCTTGATCATGTTTTCATATTTTATAATAAACGAGGTAGGTATGGGCTGTGTAAAATTGTAGAAGACCCTGTATCATAAATTGTATCTAATTTATGCCAAAAATAATTTTAACCAATAAAGGGATTTAAACGCTGCAGCATTATAAATTATATTTAAAATTAATATGTATAGGTAGCGATAATTTAATGTTAAAATTGTTATGCTTACCTATAATTAATTATTCAATAAATAGATAACAATAATATTACTACTTTATCAAAAGGTTTTAATAATTGGGGAAAATAATATTTGTTTTCACTACAAAGTGAATAAATAAAACGTTGACACAAAATATGAAAATAAAATGTCGTGTTCAATGAACACTCTTTATTAAATACCTACGTAAGGCGTAGGCAAGGCTGTAGCTATGAGGGGGATGGGGGGAGGGAGTCTAATAAAATTGGAGTTTTCAAACCCAATAAATTACAACTTTTTTTGTTGAGAGTTTGTTAAGAACGAAAGGTTGTGGACCTTTTTTTTCAGTCATTAACTTTTTTGTCAAAGAAAAAATTTTTAGGCTAAAAAAAAGTTTTAATTTTTGACCTTCCCTTCCCACGAACGTAGGGCAAAAAGGCGTATTAAATAAAAAAAATAAATTATCTCTTTCCAGGGGATAATATATTGCGTTTTCTCTATTTCATATTTCTCGATAGTGGCGTTTAAACCTTGGAAAAGTATGAACTTGTACTGTCAATTTGACATATGAAATTTCAGATTTTTACATCAAGGCGTTTAATAGTTGGAAAAATATGTCTTTTAACCCATTTTAACAGGGAAGTCCAGTGCTCTTGTTTCAAAGGGCACCATACCAAATGTCATGTTTCTATGTCAAGGCGTTTAAAATTTAGCAAAATATGATATTGAACATGATTTTGAGTCGTGGCGTTTAATAGTTCGTAAAATATTAACCTTAAACTGTTATTTTAACAGGGGCGTCGAGTGGTATTGTTTTAAAGGGCATTTTATGAAGTATTCTTAACCGACTTCCAAAAAGGAGGAGGTTATCAATCCGACGTGTGACTTTTTTTATGTTTGTTCCCGCATAACTTTGGAACGAATGAACGGAATTTGATGAAACTTTTTGCAACTTAAAGAGGGCATTCGTGAGGTGGTCCCGTTTTAATTTGACGCTCGGATAATGCCGGGTAAGCCGGATAATTAAGATAAATCTAATCATTTTAACGCGATTTCACTTAAAAACGGCTTAATTTGGTTCAACTACCAAACAAATTTTTAGAGAAATATCGAATAACTCGGATAAGCCGGATAACTCAAATATTACGGCACGCTGAAAATCTTTTAAATGCCGCTAAACTTGATTCTCTGAACCTGTAATATTAAAATACCAAGGGAAAATGATAAATTTTGTCATTTTACCATAAGGCGTTATTTGATTATTACTTAACGCTTAAAGTTTAACAAGATTTTATTTAGAATTCCGTTTAAAATAAGGTTGGTTTGACTCTTGGGCGCTGAAATAAAAATATTACTTTTATTTTTTAGAATTTTATCTTTAAGATAATGACGTCAAACGCACTAGCAGTGCGTTGTGACGTAAGCAACTTTCCGAGATGGAAGGTCAGTTATAATTTAGCTTAGATGACGTTACAAATCTACAAGTTCTGTGTCTCTAAAAAGTAAAAAATAAAAATTTTTCGCAAAAAAAATGAACCGACTTCTGTCTCTAAAAAGTAAAAAATAAAAAATACTTAAGTCGGAGCCGACTTCACAGCAAACAATAATAAAATAATGAAAAAATAATTGTTAGTAATTATTTTAGGTAATGGTGAAATTGGCACCGACTTAAGTATTTTTTATTTTTTACTTTTTAGAGACATAGAAATCGGTCATTTTTTTTCGCGAAAAGTTTTTATTTTCATATAAATATTTTTCCATCACTAATGATATGAAGTGGAATTTATCATGGAAAAAAAATGTTATGTTAAATTAAGCAATAGTAACTATAACTTACTCATTTAAGTTGGCCATCCAATCTTCTAACGTATAGTTAAAGTGTAGCCGAGCGGAGAGTATCCTACCATTCATCACTTTATTAGGAAGCTGTGAATTCTAGTGAGACGAAGCTTTGGAAACAAACTAAAACAATAGCTTTTTAACTTAAGAATAATATATTAAATAAAGGTAAAATTCTTCAAGAACATGAAACATCAATTTTTACTTTTAATTTCCACTTCTATGCAAAGCTCCTAGATTCTTATTTTCATTATATCGTAGTTTGCCATTAAATACTTCTAAATTAAATCATTTTATATTTGAGATTCCAACTATTTACTATATTTTCAAAGCCCAAATTATTGTCCACGCAGGATTTATTTGGATATGGCCAATTAAATTATTTGGTTGTAACAAATTTTATTTGAGTCAAATAAATATTTTAATTTTAAAATGATTTATTAATGGGAACAAAATATTTTATTTAACCAAATAATTCAATTAGCCACATTCAACCAAATGTTTTGTGGACACAAATAAACTGTTTTATGAGTGCACATTTTCCTCAGTGTAAATATTCAAACCGGTACGCATAAGTCCTTTAAATAATTTTACACAATATTTTTCAAAGTTCATTATTCTTCGTCAAAATTTCATACTAACAATGTTTACATGTGTCCAAAATTGTGTAATTATTTTTAAGTCTGATATTAAAAGTTTCAATATTAAAATTAAAATATTGAAAACTATTTTTTAATTCAAGAATATTTCTCAAAATTATTCGTCTCAGAAATTACATTTTCACTTGGCACTTTTGAAATTGACACGGAGACACTCTGTATGAAATTGAATAAAATCTGAATTTTTGCATTTTTTTATGGGATTTTTAAAACGATAAATTAAGTCAATGCTTTACAAGGCACTTATCGCGGTATTTTTCTAAAGAAATCAACTATATTTAATTAACCCAACAAAGAGTTCATATCTCATATATTCGCAACATAATTACTATTCATGAGATTTGAAACGATCATTTTAACAATAAATAATATTTGTTTATACAATTAAATCTATGAGTCAACTTTTAAGTTATACCGAAAAGGGTCCGATCTAAAGTAGGACAACCGGACTCTGCCGAAGCAAATCTCGGAAGCCAGAATGTATTTACGCTATGATTAAAGCAATATTATTTTAAAATTTTTAACACAATATAAAAATTTTATTTTATTTAATATAAGCATCATAACAGGCACCAATACCAAATTTTATGTTTCTTTGTTTAAAAAGCAAAGTATGACATTGAATTGCCAGTTTTACAATTTTACTGGTACCTGAATAATTATAATTATTGGTCTTGTTTTAAAGGGCATCCAAACCAAAGGACCACGTACATTCCTTATGGAAAAGTTCTTAACTAACGGATTTAAAGTCTTCATTGACACAAAGCTCTAAGTCTTAAATTTGTTGT
>OY294045.1:75081102-75127196 GCA_958510825.1 Brachypterus glaber | reverse complement strand
GCATGTATTTTTAGACAACTAAACTGATTTTAGATAATTTCAGACAAAAAAATAAAATATATATTTTTTTAAAATGATTATTTGCTATTTTTTCTCTAAAAAATGGCTTTTTATGTGGCCCATGATTTTTAAGCCTGGTAGAAAGTTTTCTTTCACAGTAAAAATGCACATCGTATAAGAATTTTGCCTGATGGATGCTATATATAAAGATATTTATATACTTTAATTACTAGGTTTATCAAAAAGACGTAAAAATGTTCACCATGTCTAAATCTATGATGCACTCCATAACAAGTAAAATTCGGAAACGCCTACTTTTATTGTTATGTACCTAGTATGTATCTGATATGTAGCATGTTATGTAGCTGATACATAACTTGAGGCGGAATTGTTAAAGTCCAAGGACTATACATGGTCTATAAAAATTACATGTCTGCAACATCACATAGAACAGTGGTTATGTACCTGATATGTTCCTGCCATGTATTTGTGTTGACTGGGTAATAAATATAATCGTGTCTGTAATAAATATAATCGTTTCCAAATTATTTTTAACATTATTAGTTTTCGTGTCCCTTATAATATAAAGCTTAAATCAGTATAATTTGCCACTGTTACCAAATATCTTATAATGTATAGCGCAGAGCCCACTAATTTCTTTCCGTGTAGGGTCTCATATAATAATATTTTACATAAAAATACGTCAGGATAATCATAAGATCTTTATTTTTCTTAACGACGCCACAATCATCATAATAATCTTACTCGTTTTCCTACTCTAGTTCTTAATCTACACTGTATGTTTTATTGTTAATTTAAACAAGAGCGGTAAGATGTCAGGTTGTGGTGTTGCCAGACTTATACACCCACAATTATTTTATTTTGATTTATTTTATTAAAATAAGAATCTCCTGAAAGTTTTTTTAAAAAATTATTTTTTAACCCATATTAAGTTATTTATCCGTTGATGCGGTGACGAATATCGGCTGTGAATTGGTGTGTAGCAGGTACAAGTGTAATGGCGTTTATTAACAACCCTCCCTCAAATGCGTAACAACCGGATGTAACACGTGTTTATACAGATACTCAGCCACCGTGACATAAATAAAAGGGTGAACTTCAGATTTAAACTGTGTTTAACGTTTGCCGGAAAATTAAGCAATATTGTATATACGGACGCTAAAACGCCTTTACATAAAATAAAAATATAGGACGTGAAATAAATTTACCCTAAGGCTAAGCTTATGAGCAAATATATGTATATATAAATTTTGGATTTGGTTTATGCATGTATTATAAAGGATATTAATTAAAATTTATTAGGGTCCAATGTAAAGCGATGAGGTAAATATTTGCAGCGCGACAAAAAAGAATGAAAAAAGAAAATTAATTATCTCAAAATTTTTATACTTGTAGATCTAATATTTAATTATTTTGTTATAGGTGAGTCACTTCAAAGTACAAAAAACAACTTCGTAAGAAAATATGTAAGTATACTATAAGTGTTATAGTGTAATGCTGTTGCATCTGTGCAGGGTGGTTAAAACTTGATTGCTTAAAGCTGTATCTCAGTAACAGTAAGAGCAATTTAAAAAAATATTTTTGTCAAAGCTTCTTACTTACTATTGATGATAAAGCTACAGTATCATTTTCTTTAAAAATATAGTGTAGGCCTATTATACTGCCCTACTACGCTAGAAAGCAGTAACTCCGTTTGTCGCATAGCAGCGTTTTTTAAAATATTATATCAAGGTTGACGTGAAAACGTCGCTAGGCGATAAATGGAGTTACTGCTTTCTAGCGTAGTGGGGCAGTATAGGTCTATAATTTATTTTATTTAATATTATTTTAATAGGGATACTAACTTAAATTATTATTCTAGAAACAGTAAATTTTTTTAAGCTTATTTTTATTTTATTCCATTTTGGAATAAAAACACTTTTTTAAACTAATTTAATTATTACCTGCTCACCTGTCTCCATGGCGCCTCCTATATATCAAATATTTACCAAAAATTTATTTGGGTTATTTTATTTATGGATTACAAATTTCAAGTTGATATCTTAAGCCGTTTAAAAGTTCAAGGAGGGCGACTTTTGACACGCACGGTATAATTATTATTGCGAAAATATTAAAAAAATATATTGGTAACTTTCGAACGAACTGATCCAGAGACTTTGTATTTAGTTGACGTCTAGGTACTAAGTAAATTCATACTCATACTAAATTTCATGTCTCTAGGTCAGTATACTGATAAATTTCCAATAAGTTTTGAACCTATACGTTCAAAACTTATTGGAAATTTAAAAAACGGGTTTTATATCACTTTGATCAAATTACCCCAATTGGATTTTTAGAAAAATGAAACCTTATTTTTTCCTGTACGTGAGAAACAATTTTCAAAAAACCGTTTGCCGAGAACTAATCTAGAAACTCAGATATAGGGCTTAAATACATACGAACAGACGAATTTTTTGTTGTGCATATTTCGACCCAAAATGGTCTAAAACGTCAAGAAAAGTGAAAAAACATGATCAAAATTTTTAACCCAGCATGCACAAATTTTATACTTTACAGTAGTTTGGGCATGCCAAAGTAATAGACACCCTGTATATAAAGTTAGGCCGCCCAAAGAATTCACAGGTTTTTAAAGCATAACTTGTAGTAAAAACTATTGATCTAATTTTAGTCTTTTCAGAGATACAGTCCATTAATTCATGAAATGCAAGAAAAACAGGCCTCGGTCAACCGAGAATGCAACCCTGGAACTAAGTATCATAATTAATAATAAAATTACAGCCAAATCCGCGGAGACATTTTCCTCAGTAAATGTGCTGGGTCCATTAGCACACTTATTGTCTAATGTAAATAGTATGGCATATAAGAGGTTAGGGGAAAGTGGGGGAATGGTGCGCACCTAATCCAAACTTGATATCATTGGCATGAATGTTATAGAAATGTCATAAGTGACAAAAGAAACCTTACTTAACAGACTATTAACGACTATTATCAAAATTTAGGTAGCTTTTACCATAATCACAAAAAAATGCAAAAGCACAAAATTGCATTGCGCACCATTTCCCACCCCATGGGTCATTGGTACGCACTTGTTGGGGAATTATGCATAAAATATAAAAAAAGAAAATATTTATTAAAACAAGATATATAGGTTTTTAAAAGCTTGATTTTTAAAAGAAAGGTTTTGAAATTTTGATCGTTTAAAGAACGTTTTAAAACCCTTATTTTAAAATCTAGTTTTTGATTTTGTTTGTTTTCTACTTTTTAGCTATACGTTAGTGCCTATCCACAGGCTCTTATGCGAGCCTAGCATAACGTTATAAGCCAGCGCACAAGATACATGATGCCACATCAAGCCAATCACGACATCGTATTGTTATGTATTTTGCTAGTTATGCGAGCCTCTGGATAGACCTTTACTTGTAATTAATAGAAGGTTTTTAACTTTAAAAACTTTTATTTAATTTTATTACCATTTAATTTAAAGAGAGGGCACGCGCATCCCTTCCGCATTATGAACTTAATCACTTCACATAACAAAAATAATTTAAACAAAATTGTATAGACAAATGCAAAATATCATATCCTTCAAGAATATATCTATTTTAGAATAATCGGTTAAGAATTATGAACTTACTATTCTATTTAGTACACGTGCAAAAGACAAGCCCCTCAAGCATGGATCCCAGAGATGTCTCAGAATACGGCTTAATATGAATTTCCGGTTGAGCGCACGGTTATCCACTGCGCACGGTTACAACTAGAATTATGAAACAAAAGACGTCTACCCTATCTCTATCTCATTTGTGCTACACTTTCCAGCCAACCAAATAAATACTGTATTTGTTTTTAATACAACAAATACAGTATTTATTTGAGCGACACGAACGAACATAGCTAATGTGAATCTGTAGAATAAGATAATTCTACTAAAATTTAGATGGCGCCAGTAATTTCTTTAATAAAAATAATATAATCGCCCGGCCAAGTAAATATTGTATTTGCTCAACAAAGAACTAATACAGAATTTGTTTGGTTGGGTGGAAGTGGGAGTGTATGTATGTCTTCTATCCTTTTTGGGTAGAACTTTTGTCTCTGTCTAATCTAACGGGAGAAATCTCTATTGGACATTGATTTGCCTTTTCACGGAGCAAGTTGTATGCAAGTTTGGTGCTATATATTGCAAGGTAAACAGTGCTGCCAACCAGAAAATTTTGACGTGTCTCTGCGTTTGTTGACAAAAACATAACCTAGCATTTGCGTTTTTAAGAAAGTTTCTTAGTTAGACAGCCCGACCTATTAATAATAATTATTATTATTAACATGTGCAGTTGCTACTATATTAGTAAAATGAAATCGATTTGGTAACTTTTTATCCAGGTTGGTACCACGAAAATAACCATAAAACTTGCGTGAAAATCGCCAAAAGATAGAACATGTTCTAAATAATTTGATGGCACGAAAATGGCCTCAAACTTGCCTGAAAGCATGCGCAGACTGAATCATTCATGCAATAAACTTGCGTGGCATCAAACTTGCGCACAAATTGCTCCGTGTAAAGTGGCTTTAACGAGAAAACTCGACATCATATGAACATAATTTTCAGATTTAGCTGGCCGAAGATTATTAGGAATGATAATATATGACATATTATGTCTAGTATTCATTTTTTTTGTTGTTCAGTGTTATCGATGGCAGATATTTGAAAAAGCATAAATTAAAAACAATAAACTTCTCGATAAGCTTCCCATTGTTTAAAATACAGAAAATTCAAAAATAACAAAAAACTTGTATATAAAGGGAAAAATTTCGCACACCTCTGTGTTTATGAAGTGAGGGGCGATGCGGCGCGCCGCGGCGGGTGCATTATTCTATTGAAATGAACTGACGATACTTTTTTAAGGATAACAAAAGCCATTTTTTTGCTGCTTTAGGCTATTTAAAAATCTTCGCACCTTGTTACCACAATGCCTTAGTAACAAAAAACATAAAATATATACAACGTAATATAAGCAACTTTTATAAAGTTTTTAAGACATTTTTTTGTTGAGAGAAGAAGTTTGGCTTTTTTAATACTTATTTCTCACAAGGTAATTATAAAAAAAAGTCCTTTCTTAAACGATCTTAATACAAACTATTGGCGTCTTGAAAATTTTAAAATATGTTTTGTATTTATTTTTTTTTAATGAGTTGTTTTTAAAAGTCTGTTTTGATAAGGATATCCGACTATAAACACCTTTGAAAGCACAGTGCGACACGTTAATGTTAAAATAAAACTGACAAAGTGTAAATTACACTGATAACTCTGGTCGACAAATCTGAAGATTTCTCTAACTGAGATTCCAGACATAGGTTTATACTAATTTTGGGTCGCTGAATCCTTACTTAACTTGCAGAGATATGTTTAAACCTATTTTTCTCGAAAACTATTGACCTTTGATCAAAAGGTCCAACATGTTTTTTACGTAAAATTAATCAATAAATAATAATTTTTTATCGAAATAGTAAAATTCTTAAACATAAATTTTGTTGGATAAGTATATCACAGAAACACTTTAGAACGCAAGCCTCTGACATACACACAATTGTATTTTTGGGTAAGTAGGGGAATAAATAACTTATATTACCACTATTAACCGTACTTAATTTTAATGTGATAAGTTAAAGCATTTTCTTGTAATTACAAAATCGATTTCCCTAATTTTAACTTTTTTTATGATATAAAAAAATCTGAGGCTGATGGAGACAAACGGCCTTCGGATTTGGATTCAGCGACCCAAAATTAGTATAAACCTATGTCTGGAATCTCAGTTAGAGAAATCTTCAGATTTGTCGACCAGTGTAATTGAAGCAGTAAGTGGATGAAGGTATTATGTAACATGTTTTAAAATTTGGAAAATATTATTGATATATCGTCAAATTCCTCCATTTATTGTAAAATTAAAATTTTCGAAAAATGTTATATATCACCTTCAATGAAGGTCCTTCATCCACTTGCCACTTCAGTTATAATTTGTACTAGTGCATTTATCACCTTGTGGGTTATGAAATAGTTCATCAGAATATCCTTCTCAAAACCCTTTGTCCAACTTAAATTACACAGGCTAGAAAAGATTTTGTGGTCGGATGTTCTTTAATTTCTGGCTAAGTTAAGATCCACTGACTACCAAACAAGCATTTTATTGTTTCCATCGCGTAATTTTTTTAGCTGTAAGCCAAGCCAAAAATCTCATTTAATTTTAAATGTTTTGCGACTCTTACACTGATAAAAAAGATAATTTTGATTTATTTGGATATGGCCAATTAAATTATTTGGTTGCGAGTAACAAATTTTATTTGGGTCAAATAAATATTTAGTTCATGCAAAAAAATATTTTAATCTCAAAATCTTTTATTAATGGGAACAAAATAGTTTATTTGACAGAAATAAAATTTATTTGTCACAACCAAATAATTCAATTGGCCATATCCAACCAAATATTTTGTACACACAAATAAACTGTTTTATCAGTGTATAAGCTCATAATCACACGCATTTGGCGTGTTCTTATAGGCCCATAAGAGGTCTCTACTTTTTTTTCTTTTGGGTTGGTAACAGACTTAAGCCTATCGCTTGAAGTTTTCTGTGCAAATGTCAATGTCGCTTTAAAGTTTAATTTTTTATAAAATTTTTGTGTTTAGGTTATTTTTTACCATGTTAAAATTGTGGCATGGTTAGTTGCAGTGAAAAAGAGAAGGGATGACTTTAAAATATATCAAAATATAGTTTGTTCTTGGAATTTTAAACATGGTGTAAACTGTAATGCCAACCCAAAACAAAAATCCCAAATCAGTCATCAATTTAAATGTAAGTTTTTTTTTTAATTTTAGAGCAAAATATGAAACTAGTACTTTAATATACTATAAGTTGGATATTGGTCTACATCAACATAATCAAAACAAGCCATTTTACACATTTTTAATAAGATCAAAATAAAAATAAAATTTTAGTCCTTAACGATTTTTTTTTAATTCAAAATTTTGTCCCTAGTTTTTTTTTCTGGTCCACTGTGTAGTTGTTCAAAACCCTTACGCAATGGACAAAATGGAAGTTATAGTCGAAATCAACAACATCATAAACTTTTATTTGGGACAAATTGAAGATAATTAGGTCCATATTGACTGGTAAAAATGACATTTGTCTTTAGCTCTTAAAATGGCCAGGAACATACTTTTGCTAACCCATTCTGAAAATTTTCAAAATTTCGGGAAAGCCTTTTTAACTATTTTTTCTATTTTGCGACTCTTATAAGCTCATAATCACACGCATTTTGCGTGTTCTTATAGGCCCATAAGAGGTCTGTACTTTTTGTTCTTTTGGGTTTGCAACAGACCTGGCCTGGCCTACGCTTGACGTTTTCCGTGCAAATGTCAATGTCGCTTTAAAGTTGAATTTTCTACAAAATTTTGTGTTTAGGTTATTTTTACCATGTTAAAATTATGGCTTGGTTAATTGCAGTAAAAAAGAGAAGAGATGACTATAAAATATATCAAAATATCATTTGTTCTTAGAATTTTAAACATGGTGTAAACTGTAATGCCAATCCAAAACAAAAATCCCTAAATCAGTCATCAATTAAGATGTAAGTTTTTTTTTTAATTTTAGAGCAAAATAGAAAAAACTGTATAAAGCACTCGTTTCATAACACGTTTTTAGCGCACTAGTACTTTAGAAAACTCGCCGCAAGCGGCTCGTTATCTAAACTTGTACTCGTGCGCTAAAAACGTATGTTATGAAACTAGTACTTTAATATACTATTAATTGCGAATTCTTACTTAGAGAAGCGCATGATATGGCAACATCCCAAGTAAGAGAGCGAAAAAGAATAATCCTCATTGGTAAATTTTATAGTCGCGATAAATTTTTTGTGCATTATGTTATGCTATGTTGATAAATTTACTAAATGTAATAGTTTTTGATAATTATTTAGTCATTTATTTTATGTGATATTGTCATTCAGCTCAAAAATTCCTATTAAAACAATATTCTTCTTTAAGAAAATTGTTCGAGTGTAAAAATTTCGAAGCAATATGCTTCTGATATTCCAAAACAAAATTGTCAATATTTCAACTTGCACTTAGGATATTGATGTTATCTTACACTGAGAAAATAATCGTATCCTATTGTATTGCTTTTCTCTGTATTATTACTAATCAAAATTTTGGTATTATTTACCGATTGTTATTTTACTATAATATACTTTAAACTAGATTAATAACACAACTTAAAGTACACCTTACTATAACTTTGATATCCTTTACCAAGGTTACAGTAATTTTTACTGGAACATGCTAGTATTAGTTAACACACGTTGCTTTGGGCCAACACGTTGTGTTTTGTTATTGCAAGATATTAATAATAATAATAATAATAAAAAATCGTACTGATTTACAAATAACATTTAGTATTAAATACGATGTTTTTTTTAACTGCGAACTGAATTTATCCCTTTTATATTTTTTATCTCGTTTGATCGTTTGAAAATCTTAACAAAGCTTACGAATTCTTAAAATTATAAACATATTTCTTATGTCGCCTTGTTTATTTTACTTTTACTAAGTATACAAGTGTACGATAATTCTTCTGTGGCTATAATTGAAATGTCATGTTATAAAAGAATTTTAATTTAACGTCATCCACCATATTACATGTAACTCAATTATTAATTGAAAAATGTCAGACAAAAAGATTGTCCCAAAAAGCATTTATTATTTCCCTTAACAGATATATAAAATAGAAAGTGTGTACTCATCTGTATGTATGTTTGACGAACATTAATTTTTCTAAATTTTACCGTTTCCGAAATGGCCTTGTAAAAGTGTAGTAACTTTTTGTTAGAAGTTTCTTTTTGGCAGAGAAGCGGGGAGGGGGGGGGGGCAAGCAAAAATTTCCCAACTAAATGGTAAGGGATTTCTCAACTTTTTTCAGAAATTTTGAAAAACCGGAAAGAAAAGAAAAAATAACCCCAGAAAAAAATTTGATGACTAAAAAAAAGGTCCTCACCTCGAAAAAAAAGCTCTTCTGAATGAAAATTTTTTCAATACCGAACTTAACTTACCCACCAAAAGTTTTGATGACTAAAAAAAAAGGTCCTCACCTCGAAAACAGAAAGAGCTCTTCTGTGAAAATTTTGGACTGGTTAATCGAACGAAATGATTTTTGACTTCAAAAAAAAACCTCATTCTCGTGCACTAAGGACTAAAGTCGCTTACTCGTTACGAAAACTACTAATTACATGTATACTAATTACTACTACATGTATACATAGGACAGTGAATTTAAAAAAATGTGCTTTAAATACAATTCTAGACAGCTTTTAAATATCCGCCCATCTGTATGTCTCGTATTATTTTCCGCGCGATAAGTAAGAACTATCCGATCGAATAAAATTTAGTTTTCCTTTTTGGGTAAAAAAGTCCAAACCAAAAAGTGGCTCAAGAAACATTATACATCGATTCACAAATAATATCGACGATGTGGTTTTTAGTTTGGGTTATTACTTAATGTTTTTTTCTCACTACCAACTAGGTAAGTTGACATTACTTAATGAAAAAGTCGACAGTAATTAAAAGTACTATATCGAGCACACTTAGTGATAGATGAAATCAATACAAACAAAACCGTAACTAAAGACAGAAAAAACGATTTACCGCGCAAGGACACTAAGTGTCCTACACTTACCGCAGGAAGACATCTAGACACAAGACTAATATTTTTAATTTTATAGAGTGATTTCATAAAAAAATGATTTCTTGAATTGTAACACATATAAATGTCAAAAATATTATTAATAAAATAAGATTTTAACACCTTGGTAGTGTGAAAGTTTTTTTTTTTGGCTTCGGTCGTTTTTATGGACCTCAGCTTTGCTTTGGTCCACAAAATACGACCTCAAACAGAAAAATTCACTTACCTCTTCTAGGAGCGCAATAGTTATTGGCGCTCCTAGTAGAGGTAGGTGAATTTTTTTGTATAAGGTCGTATTTTGTGGACCGAAGCGGAGCTACTATATAATGGAAATTAGAAATTAGGGGCTTTGCATAATAATAATAATAATAATAATAATAATAATAATAATAGTAATAGTAATAGTAATAGTAATAGTAATAGTAATAGTAATAGTAATAGTAATAGTAATAGTAATAGTAATAGTAATAGTAATAGTAATAGTAATAGTAATAGTAATAGTAATAGTAATAGTAATAGTAATAGTAATAGTAATAGTAATAGTAATAGTAATAGTAATAGTAATAGTAATAGTAATAGTAATAGTAATAGTAATAGTAATAGTAATAGTAATAGTAATAGTAATAGTAATAGTAATAGTAATAGTAATAGTAATAGTAATAGTAATAGTAATAGTAATAGTAATAGTAATAGTAATATTAATAGTAATAGTAATAGTAATAGTAATAGTAATAGTAATAGTAATAGTAATAGTAATATTAATAGTAATAGTAATAGTAATAGTAATAGTAATAGTAATAGTAATAGTAATAGTAATAGTAATAGTAATAGTAATAGTAATAGTAATAGTAATAGTAATAGTAATAGTAATAGTAATAGTAATAGTAATAGTAATAGTAATAGTAATAGTAATAGTAATAGTAATAGTAATAGTAATAGTAATAGTAATAGTAATAGTAATAGTAATAGTAATAGTAATAGTAATAGTAATAGTAATAGTAATAGTAATAGTAATAGTAATAGTAATAGTAATAGTAATAGTAATAGTAATAGTAATAGTAATAGTAATAGTAATAGTAATAGTAATAGTAATAGTAATAGTAATAGTAATAGTAATAGTAATAGTAATAGTAATAGTAATAGTAATAGTAATAGTAATAGTAATAGTAATAGTAATAGTAATAGTAATAGTAATAGTAATAGTAATAGTAATAGTAATAGTAATAGTAATAGTAATAGTAATAGTAATAGTAATAGTAATAGTAATAGTAATAGTAATAGTAATAGTAATAGTAATAGTAATAGTAATAGTAATAGTAATAGTAATAGTAATAGTTATAGTAATAGTAATAGTAATAGTAATAGTAATAGTAATAGTTATAGTAATAGTAATAGTAATAGTAATAGTAATAGTAATAGTAATAGTAATAGTAATAGTAATAGTAATAGTAATAGTAATAGTAATAGTAATAGTAATAGTAATAGTAATAGTAATAGTAATAGTAATAGTAATAGTAATAGTAATAGTAATAGTAATAGTAATAGTAATAGTAATAGTAATAGTAATAGTAATAGTAATAGTAATAGTAATAGTAATAGTAATAGTAATAGTAATAGTAATAGTAATAGTAATAGTAATAGTAATAGTAATAGTAATAGTAATAGTAATAGTAATAGTAATAGTAATAGTAATAGTAATAGTAATAGTAATAGTAATAGTAATAGTAATAGTAATAGTAATAGTAAAAGTAATAGTAATAGTAATAGTAATAGTAATAGTAATAGTAATAGTAATAGTAATAGTAATAGTAATAGTAATAGTAATAGTAATAGTAATAGTAATAGTAATAGTAATAGTAATAATAATAATAATAATAATAATAATAATCTTTATTTCACAAATTACATCAATTATACAACCATGAACTATAAATAATTACAAAACATTTATGCATAACCAACATGAAAATGAAAATAGTCAAAAGAGAGAAAAAGAAACATAGTACCTAAATATATGAACTTAATCTATAACATTTACATTTAAATATTCTGACATTGAGTACGGCTCTAATTGAACCAATAAATTAAAAATTTGCCTCTTGAACGAGGAGAAGTTTAAAATAGATTTGATACTGTTAGGTAACTTATTAAAAACAATAACACACATATAAAAACTACCTTTTTCGAACTGTACAAGCCTATGACGCGGCAGATTTTAACTAATACATCTGTCCCGAGAAGACCTAAAACTACTAAAAATACTTTTGTTTTTAAACATAAAAGTTAAAAGCTCATAAATATAAAGCCCAGTTAAAGTAAGAATACCATTTTCTTTAAAATGACCCCTACAAGAACCATTGTACTGTAGACCTAACATTGTGCGTAAAGCGCGTTTTTGAATTTTAAAAGCATCCTCTGCGTTCGAACTCTGACCCCAAAAAGTGACGCCGTATCTTAGGACTGATTTAAAGTTTGCGAAATACACCGATTTTAATGTTTCAAAATTAACGTACGATTTTAACACCCGTAGTGAGTAACATGTAATATTTAATTTTTTACACAATTGTGCTAAATGTAAATTCCAACTTAAATTTTCATCCAACATTAATCCCAAAAATTTAGTGTCTCTGGCAGTATTCAAAAATGTGTCGCCAAACGGCAACACTTCAGGGGTGATAAAGTTCGAACGAGAGGTTTTAAAAACTACTATATTAGTTTTTCGCGATTTAAAAGAAGTTTATTTTTCAAAAGCCACTGTAAAATATTTTTTTTTTACACATTTGTTATACAATAAAATTAATTCATGAAAGTATTTAGCCCCCATTAGCAGGTTTGTGTCATCCGCAAAGTTAATTAGGCTACAATTTAAATTAAAAAAGCATTTATGATGTCATTCATGAAAATTATGAAAAGCAAAGGACCTATAATACTTCCCTGTGCAATGCCGGTGCCCTCCAAAATTGATGGGTCAGAAAAGTAATAAACTCCATTTTTAACGACAGCCACTCTTTGTGATCTTCTTGTTAAGTATGATTTTATCCACCGCAGTGCATTTCCCCTCACACCGTACCTCTCGAGCTTTTGTAACAAAATGTCGTGGTCTATTGACTCATAGGCCTTAGTTAAATCTAAAAATAAGGCAATAATGTACTCAAAATTTTCAAACCCGGAGAGAATACCATGCGCAAAATCATGCACGGCGGTAGTTGTGGATCGATTTTTTAAATATCCATGTTGGCCTTCGTTAAAAAGGTTATTTACTTCAAAAAATTCAATTACTCTTCTAGCCATGGCTGTCTCAAAATTTTTTGAAAAAGCTGATAGAAGGCTTATAAGTCTATAATTTTCAATTTGACATGGATCATTCTTTTTATGGAGTGGTTTTACTAACGCAACCTTTAACTTTTCGGGAAATACACCATGAACCAATGAATTGTTGACAATATAAGCAAGAAGTAGGGCTTAGAAGTAATAATTGATCTTTCATGTTCATGATAGAATTTCAACTTCACAGGGTTACAGCACTTTCCCCTAACCCATAAATCGCCCAAAACGTTTTATTTTGTAGCCCTGTGTTTTAAGTTTAATGCTAATTATTTTAAATTCTCCACTCTACAAAGAATATTAATTAAATAATAATACCTATACTTAGAGTTAGAGAGAAATAAAATAGCTGACGTGTTAGAGCTTAACAAACTGATTTAGAATTCTAAAAATGCACAGAAAATATAGTTCTTGCTGTAAACTTTAATTTTAATAACATTTAAAAGAGGGTATTACAATAAAGTTTAATGAGTTTTAAAATTTGATGACAAAATTGGAATGCACCATAACCTTAAAGCTAATCTCCGTTAAAGGAGTATTATATTATAATCCCCGTTATAAAATACGAAATTGGAATATATAATTTTATATGGCAGTGCATTTAATAAATATTCAAACGTTGTTTACTTTAATAATATATTATCTTTTTGAAATACTAAAATGTGCTTTATTTACGAGGTATCGTTTGTTGCAATTTTGTTTTATATAGGTCTGTTGCGCTTGTTATAGCCTTTGGCAATATCAATTATTTTTAAAATATAAATATTTGCATCTACAAAAAATTACATAACCTCAAATAATGTAAATAAGATTGAACATATTACTAACATAATTTTAACAGACAAGGCATAGAGAAGGAAAGAGAACCATTAGTCCAGCCTGCGCAAGATTATTTTGTGACAGAACGGGGCAGCGAAATGACGTAACGCAATATATCTGACCTTGCGCAGCACGCATCTCTATCAGCTGTGAAATGCTGTCGGTCGTAAAACAATTCATCACCCCAGTATTCATTTGTCTTATCTCCAAAAATCCCCCAGTAAAAATCTTAAAATGTCCAAAATAGACGAATTATTAGTAGTTTGTTTATACTGTCAGTACTGTCTGATCGTCGTTTGTTTCTGTTCATTTTTCGACTTCTACTGTGTTTTAATTGTTTTTTTGCTGCATTTGTTTATAACTTTAAACCTAACCTGTATTGTTGCTTTATGAAGAGCAAAGGGTCAATCCCTGGTGTACTCAAAGTAGGTGTACAAAATCCCGAAACTCACACACCTCGAAGAATTCTTATAAAATAATTTTAAAAAACTATTTCGACGTTTCTTCGTAGATATTTATTGTTTTTTGTTGAATTTTTTACAATTTTTATTTGACACACAAAACTTTTTAAGGTTAAAAATACCCGTCAAAAACAACAATAGTAGTGCGCATGTGCAAGTTTATCTCAGATGCGCTAGGCACATTTATCACAGTATCCCGCAACGGCTTTGGAGGTCTTTCCTTGTCTATGAGACAAGGGGATAAATGTCAAAAAAGAATTGCTTCAGCCGTTAAAAGAATTATCCTGTATGTCACATTAGAGTGGTCCCCAAATTTCAAAAGGAGTTTAGGAACAATTTGAATACTTGGGTATGTAAACCCATACGACAATATATTTTGAACAAAACTCGATCGCATTACGGATACGACCGCACGGTGGTTGAAAAATTTGCGATTTCACTCATTTTACGAGATTCTTTATTTTTGAAATTCCTAATCACCAGATTTTAAAATGTTAAACTATTATAATTTTAAATTGTTGTCTAATACGTGTTTTTAATTTTTTTTTAATTTGACATTGATAAACCCTTGGTAAATGGTAGTACAGCGGGTCTTAATATTAAAAATGGGGTCATTTCATCACCCTTTCTCATTTATTTTCACTTACCCCGTCTAAAGGGTTTTAAAATGTTAACGGGCACAAGGCTAAACTTCCACCTGAATACCTATAGGAAAAGCCTGCAAAATTTTGACCAAATCCAAAAACGTTTAGAGGTCGCGCAAAATCGATTTATGTTAAAAAACAAAAGATTTTACCACATTTTTCGCAGCATCAAAGGAAAAATATCTTTAAAAAGCGTTCAAACGTCAAATTTTGACAAAAATTTCCAAAAGCCAGTTGGAACAATTATTTTTTTTTTAAATTTTGGGTATATACAATAATCCGCCATGTTGGAAAATGGCGTTCAATTTGTAATATTGCATATAACCTAAAAACGAATTATCTGATCAAAAATATTCGATTGCCAGGTAAAAGGCACGCTTGCCATATATATGTATATACCGGGTGTTTCAGGAAGGTGGTTCACACCCCTTAACTTTTTATTTTTTTAGGTAGGATCGTGAAATTTGCAGGAGCTACATTATGTATAATTTAATATTTTTCGAGATGGTTAAAAATTTTTTGACACTTCCGGTTTCACCGGAAATGAATCAAACTTTCGATTTTAAATGAACACCCTGTATATTTTTACATATTTTGATTTAAAAATCAATTCTGAGAAGAAGCATGTGTCACTTGTCAATTCTTGACGGGTCATGTCATTTGTTATTTAAATTTTCATTAAATCTATAGTGCCTTGAATTAGCTTATTCGTTTAATTTTTTGTCTAGTATCTTAAGAAAAATACTATTTTGTTTTTTCCCAAAACTCTATATTTAATGGGCTCTTAAAAGTTCGAAAAACATACTTTGTTCCATAAGTATTTTTTTTAATGGAAAAAGGGTGGCTTATTAGGTTTGGAGAGAGAGAGAATTTTCTTGCGAACATTTTGATGCCACATTTGAATAGTTAATTTGAAAGAACTTGGTATTAAAACCCCAAAGATTTAAAATAAAAATTTAAATAAAAAATTACATGACCTGTCAAAAATTGACAAGTGACTCATGCTTTTTCTCAGAATTTATTTCTGAATCAAAAAATGTAAAAATATACAGGGTGCTCTATTTAAAAATCGAAAGTTTGATTCATTTCCAGCGAAACCGTAAGTGTAATTTTTTTTTAACAATCTCGAAAAATCCTAAATTATACATAATGTAGCTCCTGCAAATTTCATTATCCTACTTAAAAAAATAAATAAGTTAAGGGGTGTGAACCTTCCTGAAACACCCGGTATATACATATATTTAGCCACTGTGTCCTGAAAAAAATAAATAATGCATTTTAGTAACATTCTTCTACCTGGCAATCGGATATTTTTTGATCCGATAATTCGTTTTTAAGTTATATGCAATATTACAAATTAGACGCCATTTTCCAAGATGGTGGATTAATGTATATACCCAATATTAAAAATAAAAATTGCTTCCAACTGGCCTTTGGAAATTTTTGTCAAAATTTGACTTTTGAACACTTTTTGAAGAGAGTTTCCCTTTGATTCTGCGAAAAATGTGGTAATATCTTGTGTTTTTTAACATAAATCTATTTTGCGCGACCTCTAAACGTTTTTGGACTGGGCCAACATTTTGCAGGCCTTTCCAATAGGTATTCAGGTGCAAGCTTAGCCTTGTGCCCGTTAACATTTTAAAACCCGTCAGATGGGGTAAGTGAAAATAAATGAGAAAGGGTGATGAAATGACCCCATTTTTTATATTAAGACCCACTGTACTATCATTTAGGAAGGGTTTATCAATGGTAAATTTTAAACAAATTAAAAGCACGTATTAGGCAAAAATTTAAAATTATAATAGTTTAATATTTTAAAATCTGGTGATTAGGAGTTTCAAAAATAAAGAAGCTCGTAAAATGACTGAAATTGCAAATTTTTCAACCACTGTGCGGTCGTATCCGTAATGCGATCGGGTTGAATTTTTGTTCAAAATATATTGTCATATGGGTCTACATACCCATGCATTCAAATTGTTTCTAAACCCCTTTTGAAATTTGTGGACCACTCTAATGTCACATCCTATCTTTTATTCCCGTTATAAAATACTAAATTAGAATATATAATTTTATATGGCAGTTAATTTAAATATTTAAAGACTGTTTAATAATAGGTATATTACCTATACTATGGTTCGTAAATACGTGATAGTGACTCACACCTTCTCTCTTTACGTTTCGTTCCCCGCGCGGTCTATACTTTAAATATGAGTCACTATCACGTATTAACGAACCATAGTATACTCGAAATATTAAAATATGCATTATTTACGAGGTATCGTTTATTGTTTATTTTATATAGGTCTGTTTCGATTAATATAGCATTGGGTGTACCAGTTGTATAAAACGACTTGGTTTTAAAATATAAATTTTTGCATCTATAAAAAACTACATAACCTCAAATAATGTAAATAAGATTAAACATGTTACTAACATCCTTTCAAGAACAGACAAGGAAATAATAGTAAAAAAAAAATTAAAATTGCTTCAGCCTTTAAAAGAATTATCATGTATGTCATTAGGGTGGACCTTATTTTTTTATCAGCTTAAAATTTTCTTTTAGTTGTAACTAGAAAGTCCCGAAAATATGAGAGTGATCAAACTTCTCCAAGGGTCTTAACTGGGTCCCTAAAAATCGTACAATTACGCAAAAATCGTAAAGAGTCGTTAAAAAGTCTTGTAATTTTTGTATAAGTAATAAATTTAAAGGACTTTTTTCCTTTAGAGCTTACAAAATTATGTGCCAAATTCCAAAATGATCCGCCAAAGTTGCCTCTAAGACTAAAAATTACGAATGTCTACCATAAATGTGAGTCAAACGGTAAACAAACATTTTAAAAATGTATCAAACCGGACTGAATTTATTTTTATTTAATGCTTTCTAACAATTACACAGGCACACAAAAAAATGTACTTTACATGTGACTAGACCTTATGGATTTTAAGCCGCTGAATCTGAACCTTATGGATTTTGAGCCACTGAAACAGAATTTCCCCTAGATCCCACAGTCTTCAACTAGCCTAGGGAAAGACAATTTTCCACGATTTTTTACGCTTAGCTGCGGCCTTAGATTGGCCAATGTACGATTTTACCATCGAAATTATCTTTGGATTTAAAGAGGCTTTCTGGCGGGCAATATAGGATCAATGAAGTTTTGCCAACATTGACCCGTCATATGCGGCCTTAGGGCGGCTAATGTCTCCTCAGTATGTAGGTCCAATGTGGTTTTGCCAACGGGCGGCCAACGAACCATTGTTTGATGGGTTAGAACTCAAATCAAACTAATATTTGATGTTGATTTAAGAAAACAAGAATCAAAGTTTGGTAAAATTATTTAAAGTAAATTATATGTTAGAAAAAGAATGTAACACTTTAACAGCTATATTTATTGTTATGAAATGACATTATAGGTTTTTTGTTATTAGAAATAGTGATAATAATAGCTATTTTCATGATCTGTTGTCTTTAATAGCAATTTTTCTTGTCCCATTCAATAATACATTGTTCTTCTATGGGATAAGTTAAGTTTGTTTTTAAATGCTTGTAGTGTTGGTAAAAATTAATATTATTCAGGTTTAACACTTGAACTGATTTCTTTTGTTTACAAATATGATAACTAAAATAAAATTACATATAAAACATTAAAAATAAAAATTTGGCAGCCGTTTAAAAAAAGTGTTCATGGGTATCTCCCACTACATTCCTTGAAAAATGCGTAAAAACTCTGTCGTTATAACGCGTCATTGAACGAAGTCATCGAGAGACAAGACTTTAAAATTCATGAGCTTAAAAAGGACCCTCATAACATCGAATTTATATTTATAATACTCTCTGATACAGAAGTCAAACAAGTTGCTATGCTGTAAATAATGCATAATATAAAAAGTCTTCTGTAAAAATCGTAAAAACATATCAGCTTTGTATAATAGTCTTATATCTACACTTTTATTACATTATAATATTAAACATAAAAAAGCAAATATGGGAAAAACCTAAAGAATTTATACAGGGTTTCTCAGAACTAACGAAAAAAAAAAACATTTAAAAAAGAAGAAAATAAAACAAGGTTGGGGAAAAAAGTGAAAAGCCGTTAAATAGACAAAAATAACATGAAGCTCATGTTTGCAACGTTTTTTTGCATCGAAAATTCAAATAGAATATTAAAGCACTTATTCCATAAAACGTTTTTAGCGCACTAGTACTTTAGAAAACGGCGCAAGCGGCTTGTTTTCTAAACTTGTCCTCGTGCCCTAAAAACTTATGTTATGAAACTAGTACTTTATTTGAATTTTCATTGCAAAAAAATGTTGCAAACTTCAGCTTTATAAAATAACATACGATACGATATTAAAGTTAAATCACATACAAAACCTAGTTGCTATATTTCAATGGATTTCTGAGTTATTAAATGAAAACCAAATTAAGAATTTCTGCAACCTTTTTTATGTTTAACTACCTTTTTTGGACTTTTTAGTTAGTTAGTTTAAAGATAATTCCTTTAGTATGTTTGAAATATGATTTGGATTAGTTTATGTCCCAGATTTTTATTCAATTTTAAATTTTAGATTTCATTAATTTATTTTATTTTAACTTATTATTGTTTTCTTTTTGTTTAAATTTTTAAGATTTTATAAAAATAATATAGTTAAGGTCAGTATGACATTTCTAATAATGTGTACTCAAGTTAATTTGTTTATATATTTAAAAAGTAAGTTTTGATAAAAGGAATTGTACTATGTTCAACCTAATTTTTATTATTTGTAGCTTGAAAATGACTATGTTAAAAAAGTCGAAACAATTGTCCCTGTAATGTTTGTTTAATAGACAATAAATATTTATTTTGGAGAGATAACATTTTTTCTATGTTTTAAAAACCAAATTGTTGGAGCCTCTTTTAAAGAAAGCTCCTTACAATCTGCGGTCCCGTTTTTGGACATTTTTATAGAAACTATTTTAAAATTTATTTATGTGAAATCACCCCTTAAAATAAGGTGCGTTAGTTCTGACACCCTGTTTAGGGAGAAAATGTGCTTATTACATCTTACCGAAGATATCTATTTTAAAATTCAAAAGGATTTAAAGTTTATATTTAGGCACATACATAAACAGCAGAGATGAAGCTTTAGTGGATTAGAAAGTTGCCAACACATACAGTTATATATTCGAGTAATAAAAATGCTAAAAAATACAATGCCATACCGCAGAACAGAACCGTAACTAAGCAATTTTCTAGGTAAAAATTATGACAGCAGTAGCGTGTGTTTACAAACTGCTAATCGGTAAGTAAATTACTTACCGATCAGAATGCGGTAAGTAAATATTAAATTAATTTTCTATCTATATAGTTTTAAATTCTTTTCATTAAAGTTAAAAATTGAATAACAATTAGAACATTAATTGCTAAACTTTATCGGAGTATTTAAGTTTTTTCTTGGAGCAAAATAATTATTTATTAATATTAATCAGTAACTTTTTAATAATATTTTCTCATATACACCATGTTTTAAAAACTTTGTAAGTATCTTCATACCGATATTTGGACTTTTCCAGTATAATTACAAAACATCCAATGTTACAAACATCTTCAGGCTCAACATGATCGTCTTGTTGCATTTACCACAAAAACTGTTTATTTTATTTTATTATTAAGAACAAAAAACAAACGCAGACGAAATCAACAATATTGTCACGAATACGGGTTCTTTGTGTCACGAATAATGGTGCTTCCTCTTAATTTTGCAGATACGGGTTTTGGGGTTGAGGTAATTAAACTCTTATTTATAAAACTTAACTCTTTTTACCACTAGGTTTGGGGGATGTCAGTCCCAATGGGCACTGCCCACGTTGGGGACTACCCGACTATCGACTCTATCCAATCTGATAATCTAATAATTTTATAATCCTAATCATTTGATCTAAGTATCGTATTTATACCACGATGTTTTACAAACAAACCTAGTTTATTTAATTTCAATGTTAGTTTACAATAACACTAGAATGCTTGGTGTGCAAAACATCTGTATGTAATACAAGGTACTAATTTATAAATAATAAATAAAATGGTTTTATTAAATTTAGGTAAAGCTACCTAGCCAACTCTTGACAATATAGTATTGTTTAACTTTTACAAATAGCGTTCAACTAGATGTGAAAAAGGGAATACAGTACCTTACAAATAGCGCAGTTAAAAGCTCTGTCACAAAATAACTATTACAAATGGATGGATCTTTCGGATAGTATTGGATATCTCGACTTCGTGTCGATCTCCAAAATAATTCTTTACCGGTAGAATGCACTTACTGCCCTTAGTAATGTTACTCGTACCATAAATAACTTTTTTTTAATGTAATACGTGTGTTACTAGATTTTTTTATTGCTTTGTATGACTTTCTAAAACAAACAATAATCAATCAGTCCATCAATTAATCAATCAATCAATTAGTCAATAACCGTTAGAATAATAAAATTTTGCTTTTTTACAAAGACAAAACAAAAATATTAACCATTCTATTTTCAAAAAAAAAGGAAATACCAAAGGCACAACTCTAAAACCAGCGTTAGAAAGTCTACGTTAGAAAAATATGGACACTTGGGTACAATTTTTTTCTCTTAAAATTTAATTTGTTTTTTATTTTTGCTCTTGGGATAATAGTTCCGGGTCCAAAGTATTCACATATTCCAACTATTTCATTTAAAACGTTATTTTAGTAGCGGAAATTGGTCTGGGATATGCCATTTTTAGTGACTTTTCGACACAAAAAAGAAAAACTCAAAAAGAGTTAACCAAATTTATGTCGCCAAATTGACAAAACTATAACGCTCCTACGATACTAATACATCATTAATAATATTAAAAAAATTAAACTAGTAGAAATTGAAACATTAAAAACTTGTGCTGAAGTTCCAGATAGACTAGTGGCCACAGTTGGTAGAATTAACAACATATGTAGGTAAAAAATATTTTTAACGATTTTTTTGTGTATGTAATTAACATACTGGATAAAATTGAATATTTGTTTTTGATTTTATTTAATTAAATGCTAAATTATTGTGTCGTTAAAATTTATAGGCCAATGTTTTCATAATTAAATATTTTGGTTTAACTAATTTAATTTGTGATTTTTATTTTATTATCAATGACAAAAACGTTTTATTTAAAAGTTTATTAAAACAAAAAATTAAGTTTTAAAATTTAGCAGTAGGTATGCTGTCTAAAAGGCAACTTCGGCCAAGCCAAAAAAACGTCTTAAATGTAACAAAACATGTTAACAACAAGATTTTTTGGCATAATTTTATTATTTTTATTTATTTATTATTTTTCGTTTTTGGCAACAAAGCTAACGCTCTGTAGCCACCTTCAAGTTAACTCTGTTGGGACAAGCTATTTTTTAGTTGAATTTTTACACACTCTCAAAAGAGCCAACTTTTAAGTTGAATCTTTAAACATTTATATTTTTTATGTACAAAAATTGCGTCAAAAAGTCACCATAGTGCTTTATCGTTATTGTTAATACCTACTTTTAAAATTTTGTTGAATGCGCATTTTAATGTATTTTACACGCATGCATGCCAAAGAACAATATCAATTTATATAGATTTGGACATGCTGAACACGATGCCGGCCTATTGGACTTTTTCAAAATCTTCCGCTTTTTTTATATGTTCTTTTGTGAATCATCAAAATTTTCCGTCAGATGTAAAGATTTTTCAGAGGTTTTTATTTTTATTCATCAAAACCTTTTTTTAGTAATTTAAATTTTCCAATGCAAACGCTTGCTTCAGGGCTCCGTAATGCTAAGGCCGGCCCTGAATAAAGATCTATTCTGTTGTAAAATACAAGGGTTAGATCAAGTTTCATTTAGGTAATACGAATATAAAAAACCTAAAGTTTTCTTTTAGTCATATTGGTATTTAGGGGTTTTTGAGGTTTCTAAAACCAAATCCATTATTAAAAATTTAAAATAGCTTATCCAAAAGTCCAATTTTAATAAAACTGGCATTTAGGCGTTTTTGAGGTTGCTGAAACCGAATCCAATACTGGAAATTAAAAATTCAAAATAGCTGAGGCTTAATTTCGTTAGAGTTTGACAAAAATAAAAAAAAAAGATCCGCCGTTTTTAATTCGCCATCTTTAATTTAGAAAATAAGAGTATAGAACCATTCTCATAAAATACATTTATACCAAATCTTATCAAAATCGGACATTTAAAAAAAAGAACCTCCCTTTTGTCGCGGATTATTTTTTTTTCAATATAATATAATATTCAAAATCAGTATCTAGTGTTAAAAACTTCCGTATGCAAAAACTCAAATTTTTGTCACTTTTTTTATTCCTGGACCCCGACGCCATAATCTCGTCTGAAACTTCTCTCGAACTAATTTTTGTGTGATGATCTTAGAAGAAAAGTTATGAGCGTGCAAGAAGTATGATTTATACTGTTAGGATTGGTGTAGTGGACTACCGCGTCGTACTTGATGAGTTTACTAGTCAAAATAGCGTGAGTTCGATTCTCACCGGCGCCGATTTGCCTTTTTCAGTTAATTAATAATTGAAATTTAGCGAAGGCGTAAGTGAAGCGAACACTCCCTATAAATTGGTTCGAAAGTCAATTAAAGCCGGTGGTTCGCTCTACTACTAGCCCACACAAGTCTTGGACTTAGGGGATGCTTACTTAAGTAGAATAGTACGAGGTTAAACAAAAAAAATGTAAAATGTAAATCTAATACTGTATGAAAGATGAACTCCCGAAAAGCAAATTAAGGCCTGTGTAACTTGCATTCTCCACTTTCCTATAGCTAATTTTAAAAAATAGTAATTTGCAGTTAAAAAACCAGATTAAATGCACAAACATTGTATAACAAAAATAATTAAATTTATTATATGGTTTGATTTATAAATTAAATTAATTTAAAATTTAAAACAAGAGTATGCAAATTAATATTATAAATAGAATTTTATAAGCGTTATTGTATTTTAATGCAATTTATTTAATTTTGTTAAATTTTATATAACATAGTTTGAGATAGATCCGTTGCACTAATACTTGAATTTACATTTGAGATTTTATTTTATTGCAATATTTATATTGTTATAATTACACTAGTTGTAAGGTTTTTGCCCCTAAATTATTTCCACTTTTCTTAAGATTATTTGACTTACTAAATGCAAATCTGACAATAGTATATTGTTTTACTGAGGGGAAAAGTGAAGCTTTTTTTATTAGTCTGTAAAATTTACGGACGACGCGAAGTGGAGTCCGGAAACTACAGACGAGTAAAAAAAGCACTTTTCCTCCGAGTGAAACATACTATTTTTTCTTCAAGCATCCTATATATATTTTTTTAAATATTAATTTTTGAATTTAATTTATTCAGTAATAAAGTATGTTTTTTTTTTATTAAAATAGGCCAATAAAACCCTTTCGAAATAAACTTAAACCTTCCTCATTTAAATTTTTTTTTTGTAGGCTAAATCGTACACTTTTCGCGATTTCGATGGTAACTTGTCTAATGTAGCATTTGCAATTTCGGAGAGATTTGTAGGTGTATAAACCATATATTCTTCTTCAATCATTTTTAATCAATTTCACACAGGGTTTTTGCACAGATTCTAGAGTCAACCACCTGTTTACATAATAAACACAATTTTGAAGTATGGCTGTCATCAAAGTCAAAGAGTGCTAACTAACTTTTTTTTATGGCGTGCACAATGGACTCATTTTTTTACTGTAAAAAAAAAAATAGATCACTTTTAACTAGTGTGTTCAGTTATAAAAACATTTTAGTACGCTTGAAGAAAAATAAATTTTATTTACATATTAACATCCCTACTCCACATTTCTCTACTCCACAACATCTCTACTCTAGAACAAAAAGTCCAACTAGATTTACGTTACAAGCTACTTATATGCCAAATTTCAGTTTCCTAGTTTATAGTTCCTGAGATAATGAGCTGTGACAGACGGACGGTCGGAGATCCTATAAGGGTTCAGTTTTTCGTTTTTAAAGCACGAAACTCTAAAAATAGTCGAACTGTTTAAAAGGCTAATATTAAAATTTCCTGTTTAGTTCGAATTGAATTTTTAGATTATAAAACAATGAAAAAAAGTTAAAAAATTAGCGTTTGTAAATCGTTTACGGACAATTGATTCTGATTTGCGTATGTTTGGAAAAACGCTCGTGGAATTTTTTGCTAGGTTGAGCACCCGCTTCACTGCTGGTCTCCGATGTTGACTAATTGTTTGCTTATTTTTGTTCATTTAATTATGATACACAGATAAAAATAAGATTTCAATTCAATTTCAATTATCCAAATGAATATCTTTTAAACTAAGTCAATGTTAAACTGTATGTATACACACTGTAAATACAAATATGTTAATTTTACAGCAAATAAAGTAGGTCATATGTTGCCATCAAAGAAAGTGGTAAATTTAAATCAGTAATGTAAATTCACAGTTATCTGTAAAAATGTGAATTTTTATCTGTGATTTCACAGTAATTTAAGCATTGAATTTAATGTGTATTTTAATCAGTATTACGGGCTCTTGTAATTTTCGGGAAAAAGTGCCGGCTTTTTGGACCACATGCATGAATTTTAATGCAAAATTATTGTACCGACAGGAAAAGAGCTGAGATTTTACTAAACCCAGTAATATTGAGGTTAATTTAATAAATATTGTAAATTCACATTCTGACATTGTAAATTTGCTTTAATCATTACAGTGCAGGGTGAAAAGAAGTTTTTTCACCACCAGCCTAAAACCATATCTTTATTACTGTTCTTTTCATTGGTAGAAATATTATTTCTCTACCTATGACATCAGAGGTTCTAAAAATAATGAAATTGCACCATGGTTAATAATGAATTTTTATTCAGCTGTTTTGGCATCTGACGTTTCACATAATTATTAAATCACATTGCTATTTAAAAGTGTCTTTAGGCACCAAATTTATTTATTGCATGATAAATTAAAAAATATTAACTAAATTAGTACCTATAAAACATGTTTTATAAAAAACACTTCAAAAAGTGAAAATCATATTCAACCATAGATTATACAACCCATATATTACTGTAAGGATCATAGATTACTAGAGGTATAACAACCATATATTGATTTTTGAGGCAATAGATTATCCCTCGCAGTTTTCGCCTGTCCCCTTATTTCTGGGGAAGTACCAAAATCATCACTTTGCATTTCACTTTACATTTTTATATATTTTATTACACTTAACACGGAAACACTCTAACTTAATAATTTTAGCAGATCAACAGAAAATTTCAGCCAGAAATGTCAAGTTATTCATTTGTTTTATTAATGGCCGCGAACGGCCAGCGTGATATTTTAAATTTATAAGCTTTTTCATTAAATTTTAATAAAATAAATAAATAAATAGCTAATTAATTGTACTGGTAGTGAAAAAAATACTATATTTTATACGTGAGTGAAGATTTAACATTTTAGACCGCGTCTTGCGGGCTTCGCCCTAACGCGCTCATCCCGCAATTTGACGCAGGTCAAAAATGTTAAACTTCTCTCACTTGGTAAATAATATACTATTTTATTTAATATTTCTGGAACCTCTTGAACTACAGTAACGATTTTTTACACATGCCTTAACATTATTAAAGGCTATCCTTTTATGTAATTTTTATTTGGTAGTTTTAACCATAGACGTGCAAAATGGAGGGGCAATTTCACTTTTTGCCCCAAATTTTTTTATCTGTACATTTTTTGACATTTTCGCAATAAAATATAATTTTTTATTTAAAAATCCATAAAAACGATACTTTTTATGTAACAACCGTTCTCGTCCGTCCGTCCAACGTCTTGAATGGGGCGCTCCGGGTCAGAGCGTAAGCTCTCTTGCCCTTGATTGATTTTAATTTTTTTTTGTCTTGAGTATATGCGGTAGTGGTGAAAAGTCCATGTTGGGCAATCTGATTTTTTTTTCTTCGGGTGGAGAACGTGTTTGGTCGTAGACAACAAAATCACAAAAACGATATTTCAGTTTTTTTTTTTTTTTTTAATTTTTAATTTACCATTAATATAAATAATTTTTCCTAAATAATAATGCTTAACCTAAGTGGAGTAGGATATGTGGGGAAAGGGGGGGTGGGATGTTTGAACTTAACTTAGATATACATGTAAATAGATGAATAAATAAATAAACAAATAAATAAACAAATAAACAAATAAGTAGGTGGACTATAACATGGGTGATAACAGGAAGGGAGTAATTAAAATTTGAAAAGACATTTAAAAATTAGTTAAATAAGAAGAGAAAAACGTTAAGAAAAAAAAAATATTAATTAATTAAATAAATAAATAAATAAATAAATAAAGTTAAAAGACAAAAAGAAAGGAAAGTTTAAAAAGACATATTAAAATTGAATAAATAAGAAAATTAGCGGACAATACGTATTAAAATGAGTTTAAAATAAATAAAGATAAATAAATAATTTAATATATATTATAACAGAGGGATTTAACCCACAACCCTCCGATCAGAACTGTTCAGGGGGGATCTTGCAGAAGGATTTTGGGCCTTCTGTAGACTTGTCTCGGGTCAGGGACATAATCTAGGGCTGCTCTTACCATTTCGTTTGGATGGTTCAGGGCTCTGTTGAGATGAGAGACTGCCATGGTTTTGAGGTACTCGACCACCGGGGGTAGATTTAAATCTCTCCTCAGGGTTTCGTTTCGGACATACCACGGTGCTCCAACCGCCGTTCTCATAACCGTTCTCGAGAAAAATTGAACTAAAGAGAAAGTTCACGTTATGATCTTTAAAATGATGTATCACACAATACATCATCGATACATTTTGTTGTAACCGTACTCAAATACTTTTTGAAAATTCGTAATATATGACACTTTAGAGAATATCAAGATCTACAAGTTTGATCATTAAAACTTTTATCCTTCGATGAATAATTTGGCTAAAAAATCGAAAAAAAAATTATCTTCAGCATGGCTATTTTTGAATATAACTCGATTGTTATTATTATAATGAAAAAATGATTTTTACAAAAGTTATTGGAAATTTGCTCCCTAACAAAATTGATTATAGGCATTTTTATTGTAAGATGCATATTTAGTGAGATAACAGCACTCACCCCTAAAATTCAAGATAGCAGACACCCGGGTACACCCCTTACACAGATCAGCAAATAAAAAACTAACCAGAGTGTTTTGTTACCATCTACTAAATATTAGCCTGTGTGCATTTATTGCAGTTTGAATATAGGAATTCCTCATTATTTGATTTCGTTTTAGTGAGACAGAATTCAAATAGGGAAAGGGGCCCTAAGTTGACGAACACAAGCTTTGAGGGTTTGTATAAAATAGAATTTTCATTTAAATCTTTTTTTTATTTAGAAAGTGGTAATTTAATTAATAGTTTATCTTATTTATACATTTTGTCTTCTCTTAATTATTTATTAATTTAATCATTCATTAATTGTAAAATTCCAAATTATTTTGACTTCAAAATTACAATAAAAATAATTTTTAAATTAAAGAATGCTGTAAGACGGAAGAAGATTAAGGAATAATCAAAGAGATAATACGAAAATGAAGCATTTCCATTGATGTATTTTAATCGAAGATTTTATGAAAATATTGTGTAATAATTGTCAACTTTGTAAATATTTCGACTATTTTTTTGTCAATATTAATGGAGAGCCCCTAGCACAAGCCAGAAGCTTATTTGGGTCTCTCCATGACTCTGTATAAAATCCTAAAATGAATAAATAAATTAAAAAAGTTAATGAGAAAGTTCAGGTTAAGATCTTTAAAATGATGTATCACACAATACATCATCGATACATTTTGTTGTAACCGTACTCAAATACTTTTTGAAAATTCGTAATATATGACACTTTAGAGAATATCAAGATCTACAAGTTTGATCATTAAAACTTTTAACCTTCGATGGATAATTTGGCTAAAAAATTATCTTCAGCATGGCTATTTTTGAATATAAATCGATTGTTATTATCATAATGAAAAAATGATTTTTACAAAAGTTATTGGAAATTTTCTCCCTAACAAAATTGATTATAGGCATTTTTATTATAAGATGCATATTTAGCGAGATAACAGCACTCACCCCTAAAATTTAAGATAGCAGACACCCGGATGCACTTCTTACACAGATCACCAGGTAAAAAACTAACAAGAGTGTTTTGTTACCATCTACTAAATATTAGCCTGTGTGCATTTATTGCAGTTTGAATATAGGAATTCTTCATTATTTGATTTCGTTTTAGTGAGACAGAATTCAAATAGGGGAAGGGGCCCTAAGTTGACGAACATAAGCTTTGAGGGTTTGTATAAAATAGGATTTTCATTTAAATCTTATTATCTTTACCAATATCCCTGCATATTAGACAGTCCTTTTCATTCAAAACAATATTTTGTATGTATATTATATTATCGTCATCTTATCCGCATACACTGATATTATTTAAATAATAATAGTAATTATTAAAAAATCTTAATTTGAAACTTAATTTTAATTTAAATTATTTAAAATATAACAATTTTAACAATGTATGTATAAATTTCAGGCCAATACTCACCCATAACATTTTAGTCACCAAAGTTGGTACACTTGGTACATTTAAACAAAAATGGCTTCTACGTCGACCAACTTCGGTTTGAAAGGAATAACACTAGCGTTCTTATTTGGCACTCTAGTCAGGTAGACTGCAACTGTTGCTCCATCTGTTGACGTTCGCTTGTTATAGACGATTCGTCATCTTACCCAATTTGTTATCTTAGGGCCCCTTTCCCTATAATTTAACGAAATAATCTCGTTAACCTAGCAGACTAGTCCTTTGATTTAATGAAAACGTAGTCAATAATAATTTTTCTTTGACGTTGTAAAATATTTTCCATGTCATGTTTCATATTTAAATGAAAAATAAACCAAATTCATGGCAAATAAATACTCATATATTCTAGGAAAACAAACTTATTTAAAAATATACCAAGGTATTTTTATTTTAAGGTATAATATTTTACTTTCCGGTACGCGTTGGTAAAAATTTTTCGAAAAAATAATATTGCTTTTTTTACGTTTCTGGACATTTTATATCCAAAAAATATGATTTCCGTCGGTCTGTCTGAGTCCGGGAAATTTGTGACCACGACTTCAAAAAGACTTCAAATTTGGACCATAGATTGATTATCCAAAGTTATAGGCTGGGATTGTTTTTGGTAAAAATCGAATTGGGGTAAGGGGGTAAAATGGGGTAAAAACAATTTTTTTCAAAAACATTTTTTTTTCAATTTTTACGTTCGAATAAAAATAAATTTTTTTGTATATGCCTATTATAATACTTTCCCCTATAATAGGTAAAGTATTATTTTGTTGGCAGCAGTATTTTTTAATGAACAAATAAATATTGTTATCTTACATAAATAGAAAATCTAATTTCTCAGTCTCATTTTAGACACGAAAGAGAAGTTATCCCGTCCAGGCGAGAAAATATTTCTAAATATATCACGGTGGGCTTTAAGCTCATACCCTGGATCCGATAAAAAAAATATAGTTGTTTTTATGTGAGGACATATTGGGCTACACGCACAATGTTTGAAGACAATGAAAAACATTTTTGTGCCTGTAATTAGACCTACAAGCAATGTAGTGAATTTTTAAACTCTAAAGGTCACAGCACCGCCATGTTGAAAGAAAAATTCAGATTTTTTTTGAGGTTAGCAATTTACTATCCCTTTATACTATTTCGTGTTTAAAAGATTTAAATAAAAAATCCTTGGGCCTTAAAAAAAATAAAAAAAACTAAGCAAACATATTTTTTGAAAAATGGTTGTGAGCGACCTCTAGATTTTTTCAAAAAATTTGAAAAAAATTAGAGATGAAACTCTTGCCCCAATAAACAAATTTAAGGGGTGAGACCTCCAAACTTTTTAATTTGAAATTTTTTTTGGGTCACATATATACTAATATACTAATTTTTGATGGAATAAAAAACGGCTACACCTACGATTTTGTTCTCAACGAACATGTAATTCTGAAAGCATTAGAAATAATATTCCGTTGTCAGTTATGGGGTGTTCGATTTTTTCATCTCCGTAAGCTTAAAGCCCACCGTGATATCTTAACGGATATATTGTTAGATAAAAATATTATTTTTAAGAATGTTAATAAAAAGGAATTTATTTTATTTAAAAAAATATATCTTTTAATTTTTTTAAAGCGAGCGTATTCGCAAATCATAAATCTGCATTTACCAACTATATCAAACAGTAAAATGTGAAACAACTATAAAAATTGAGACAGCTAGATAAACGGTTTGCACAATAGGTGGACCTTATATTTTTTTACTATCTTAAAATTTTCATTTAGATGTAAAATATGAAAATGATCAAAGTTCTCCCAATTGAGCACCTAAAATTCGTAAAATACCCATAAATCGTAAAAAAAAACATTGAAAATTGTCTCTAATTTTTGTATGTGAAAAATTTAAAGCGTTTGATATCTTATTTTTTTCTTTTGAGCATAAAAATGATTAAAAGATTCTAACCCGTGCCGAGAATCAGCCAAAGTTACGAATTCCTACCATAAATGTGAGTCAAACCATAAACAAATATTTTAAGAATGTTTCAAACTGAATTTATTTTTGTTTAATGTGTTCTAATAACTATTCATAATATTTTTTTTAAGGTTGTACCTCCCCTTCGTTAGATACACCCCGGCGTTCAACCGTATCGGTTATAGCCTATTTATATGTAGTTTTTAAAGCAGTAAATATTGGTAATTTTAAAGACACCACTACACATCCATGCCCCAGGCGGGATTCGAACCCGCGACCTCGGTGTTACAAAGCGAACGTGCTGCGTCCTACTCTACTCATAATATTAAAATGATTTAACTAAAACAAATCAAGCTAAGCGCCAAATATTTAGGAGCTGTTAACGCCACAGCAGCGCCTTCGCCAAAATTGTAAATTTTCTGTAAATATTGAAAATTTATAATTTTGGCGAAGGCGAATACGCTCGCTTTAAAAAAATTAAAAGATATATTTTTTTAAATAAAATAAATTCCTTTTTATTAACATTCTTAAAAATAATATTTTTATCTAACAATATATCCGTTAAGATATCACGGTGGGCTTTAAGCTTACGGAGATGAAAAAATCGAACACCCCATAACTGACAACGGAATATTATTTCTAATGCTTTCAGAATTACATGTTCGTTGAGAACAAAATCGTAGGTGTAGCCGTTTTTTATTCCATCAAAAATTAGTATATTAGTATATATGTGACCCAAAAAAAATTTCAAATTAAAAAGTTTGGAGGTCTCACCCCTTAAATTTGTTTATTGGGGCAAGAGTTTAATCTCTAATTTTTTTCAAATTTTTTGAAAAAATCTAAAGGTCGCTCACAACCATTTTTCAAAAAATATGTTTGCTTAGTTTTTTTTATTTTTTTTAAGGCCCAAGGATTTTTTATTTAAATCTTTTTAACACGAAATAGTATAAAGGGATAGTAAATTGCTAACCTCAAAAAAATCTGAATTTTTCTTTCAAAATGGCGGTGCTGTGCCCTTTAAAGTTTAAAAATTCACTACATTGCTTGTAGGTCTAATTACAGGCACAAAAATGTTTTTCATTGTCTTCAAACATTGTGCGTCTAGCCCAATATGTCCTCACATAAAAACAACTATATTTTTTTTATCGGATTCAGGGTATAAGCTTAAAGCCCACCGTGATATATTTAGAAATATTTTCTCGCCTGGGCGGGATAACTTCTCTTTCGTGTCTAAAATGAGACTGAGAAATTAGATTTTCTATTTATGTAAGATAACAATATTTATTTGTTCATTAAAAAATACTGCTGCCAACAAAATAATACTTTACCTATTATAGGGGAAAGTATTATAATAGGCATATACAAAAAAATTTCTTTTTATTCGAACGTAAAAATTGAAAAAAAAATGTTTTTGAAAAAAATTGTTTTTACCCCATTTTACCCCCTTACCCCAATCCGATTTTTACCAAAAACAATCCCAGCCTATAACTTTGGATAATCAATCTATAGTCCAAATTTGAAGTCTTTTTGAAGTCGTGGTCACAAATTTCCCGGACTCAGACAGACCGACGGAAATCATATTTTTTGGATATAAAACGTCCAGAAACGTAAAAAAAGCAATACTATTTTTGAGTGTTGTATAGTGCAATTGGTACAACTAGGTTTCTGAATGTCCAACCATTTGAAATGATAGTCCCTAGGATCTTTTTTCCGTTTAATTAATTTGATTAAAATTATAATACAAATTTCTTTTATTATTGTTTATTTTCACAGCATTTCTATAACTTTGTTTTATTGCCAGTCAAATTAATCATCATTTTTTAATACCTACTACTCGCGGACAACATAAGAAAAAAGCTAGAAAATTCGTAGACCAATGGGACACTTTCCTGGGTCCATTATTAAAAACTTCCCCAAACTGTTCCAGGTAAAATTCAATGCTAAAAGAGTACCTTCCAGCAAACAGATGTCACTACTATTAAAAACAAATACAAAAAAAAAGTTCTAGCCTTTGTTAACAGATTGCTTTTTCAATAAACAGTTTTCCTGTAATCTGAGTGAGACAATTTTAGTACTAATACTAATACATATTATTACCTAATATGTTTAACTGCATAATATAAAATTAAATTAGCATTAAAATAAATAAAGTAAATATAAATAATTTGTATTACTTATATTGGCTACTCTGATTACTTTGTCTTTCTTACGTTGGCTAAACTGTTAAAAACTGTGGAACTAATTTTGACGGTCTTTGTCTTCAAAAAACTATCATATTTTACATTATGACATATCTCCAAGTCCGATCAAGTAATATTTGAAAAGTCGCCAATGCAAACAATTTAAGCTAGAAGTGCAATTATACATCTTTTGATGTTAAAATGCCCGTCTAAGTGCTTATGTTGCATAATATACATATCGTGTATGTATACCGCGTTACGCGTTCTGCGAGGCCCAGCTAACACAGATCAATCGTTGTTTGGATTTGTTAATAAAGATCAAAATTAAATTTATATCAGTCAATATGGGTGTACAAGCTATAAAAATGCGTAAACAAAATTTTTGTAATGTAAATTAAGTTATATTATAATGGGTACACTCAAAATTTAAGCCACTCAGCCCTTGTACAGTTGGACCCACAAAAAAGTTTTAAATATGTCAAAATGTCAATTTTATTTTTTATTTTATAGTTTAAGTAAGAAGTTAAGAAAGAGATTAGAATAATTTGACATATTGTCGGTTTTTCTTTAGGTTTATTAGTAACAAGTTATTACAGATAATGCGAGAATGCGAATAATGTTAAATAACAGTAACTGCTGTTATTATATGAAGCTGGAAGAAATAGAAAACTAGCAAATATAGAGGTTCCAGATCTGCAGAACAACAAGTCTCCCCAAGATGGATATTTTTGTGTTAATATTTCTTCTTTTTTACAAACTTAATGGAGAGCCCCTAGAACAAGCCCGAAGCTTATTTGGGGCTCTCCATGAATGTGTATACCAAATAATTAAATAAAAATGTCGAATAATAAAATATTTTTAAAAAATATATAAAATATAAATAATAAACTGAAAAAAACATTTAGAATATTTAATCATATATTTAGTAAATCTTATGGGAAATAAAACTTTAAACTACTTAGTAATGAGACATATCGGCTTACAAGTAAAAGGCACTAAGTCACTTTTTGCAAAAATGGGATTTTTAGGGTACTGTAATTAATTTTTGATGATCTATGTACAGGTAAACCGAACTAACTTCTAGGTGGACTGCCAAGAGAGTTCCCACTATACAAAACGCACCATCTTGATTTTCAATCAAATTTTATCTGGCAATAGGCACCTAAGTCACCTAGTGCACTTAGTGCGTTTTACTTGTAGATTATTTCAAATGTTTCTGCACTAAGCGACTGAGTGTTTGTTTGGCGAAACGTGCATTTTTGTAACAATTATTAAAAAAATTAAAAAACAACAGTGAAAGTTAAATTTGTCAATATCTCAAAACCATGTTTTTGGACTTAGTGCTCTTTACTTGTAAGCCGACGATATAATTTATGAAAATTATGACTTTCATTTAAAAAAGGTTTTTTTGCTGCATAACAATTTCCAATGTGGGAATTATCGATGCAGGGCGGGCGGTGGTTTTCGACCCAGGAAAATTTGTATCGTTTATAGCTTACACCGCGTCTCGTAAAGGGTGTTCTCTTAAATAATTAAGTAAATTTTCACTTCCTTCTTCTCCAGCCTGCACGCCTTTTAACCTTTTCCTCCTCTATCCATTTTTCTTTAATCTTAACAATTGTTAAAAAGTTTTAAAACTCTCCGAAACATTAAACATTGCCAAGTCCACTTGCCCACATCCTGCTTCCAATAACCCAATATATTAAGCTTTCTTAACATCATTTATTTTATGCATTTCTAATTATGTGCTTAATTAAATTAATTAAATTAAATCCTTTATCCAATACATACAGATAATGAGACAATTACCAGCTTTATTTTAAATAGATAAACTCAATAATAACCCCCGCGTGGCTTTTACTTTATTGAGTGGATAATTATTTATTTTACCCACTCAACTGTCACTTGTCAAATTATTTTATTGTAAATGTCATTAAAATTTTCAATAAAAATATGAATTCCTAAGCTATTTATTGGATAAAACCTTGTATGGCACTCATTGGTAAACCAATATTGCCCTCTCGAAAATTAACCTGATTGGCTGACGCCTCGCAGGTTAATTTTCTCATGGGCAATATCTTACTTTACCCACTAGTACCATAAATAACTATTATTGATTATGTACTTTATAATTATTATATTATATTATATATCCTCCCCCCCACCTATCTTGAAATCAAAAAAGTTGCATATTTCATGGATTAAAAACATGAAAGTTGCATATTTCATGGGTAAAAAAAATAATAACTTTTTAATCTTGTGAAAGAAGTTGTAAACTTTATAGATTAATTAAGAAATATAAATAACTTAACCAGAAGGTGTAATTTGATGATAACTTCATGAACTTTTTTTTGAGTTTTGATTTTGAGAAAGTGTGGGACTTTTTTTTTGTTTTAGTTATGAACTCGTTTTTTTTTGAGTTTTGATTTTGAGAAAGTGTGGGACCTTTTTATTTTAGTCATGAACTTTTTTTTGTCGAGGAAAAAAGAAAGTTGTGTTTTTAGGCTAAAACAGTTGTAATTTTTGACCTCCTCCCCCCACCCTATCTCCTTCGCTACAGCCCTGTGTGATCCTAATGTATTAATAAATTTTTTTTCAATAAAAAACCTACCAGTATTACAAATTGTGACCTAATTCAATATCTAGTATATGAAGCTGAATACTTTTGTTGTGAATGGAAGTGCAGCATACACATTTATGGCATTTGCAGTACGGGCCAAGTCAAGTTTATCGGAGGAGGTGGTCCGGTCAAAAGTGCACTTTATTTTCCTACTGACACTTCCGCCCAAAAACCCCCGGCATTCAATTGAAATCTAAAGTACTCGACTACATCAATATATTTATCTGTTCTAGATTTCAATAAAGATTTATAGCAGGATATATCGGTGCATTTATTTGAAAATACAGGGCGATAACTTCTGCAATGACAAAAAATAGCTTTAATAAACACCTCAATAAAAATATTTCCTTTCCTGCATTCATAAGTAACTGTTTACCTACTGTTAATACCAAACGTTGCTCTTAGCAACTTTGACTATTTTTTCTAACTCATTTATATGAAATAAGTACAAAAACTTCAAGCTAAGACATATTAATGTAGTTCAAATAAAAAGATATATTTATTAAAAAAACAGGTGTAAATTCATAGGTAATATCTTAAAAGAGAAGTTTTTTTTTAACCAATTCTGTATAGCCTATTATAGGGGGCGCCGGACTTTACCGCGTATGACTTTTACAGCGGAAATCGTTTACCGAGCCATTTTTATACATTATTTTTATTTTATGTAGGGGGTTTTCCTTAAGGTTGAAGGCAGTTTGGTTTGGTTAGTGTTGGTTTTGGTTTGTATTTTTATTGATAAAGTGGAACGTTTACTAAATGTACACATATATCTGTGTGAGTTTTTTATGCGTGTTTTTTAAAATTTATATCGATTGATTTGTATAAATCCCTAATTAAAAATAAAAAAAAATTGAAGTGCGTAAATTACGACGTGCTTTGTTGCATACTTCGGACGGAAATGTTTTAAAGGAAACTAGTCATGCCCACAACGCGGATCCAGCAGCTATATCATTTAGAACTGTTTGTTTTCTGCAAAATATTTTATTTTTTTTATTTAATCTTTTTTTCTGCAAAAAAAAAATGAAATAATTATTCGAGGTAAAGTCCATGCGCGGTAATTTTTTCGCGGTAATGGTAAAAAAAATATTTTGCAGAAAACAATCAAACAGTTTTAACTAACAAGTTACTAGTTTCCTTTAAAACATTTCCGTCCGAAGTATACAAACGCCCCTTGAAACAAGGCACGTCGTAATTTACGCACTTGCAGTTTTGTTTTGTTTTTAACAGTCTTTTTTTTCCTGTATATGAAATGTTTATATACAGCGAGGTGTTTGCCCCTAGCACTTTTTATCGACATTATGATTCGTACTAAACTGATTATTAATTAGCGATTTATACAAATCAGTCGATATAAAATTAAAAAAAACCAAACCAAACTGCCATCAATCCCACGGAAATACCCTTACATAAAATAAAAATAATTTATAACGATTTTCGATGTAAAAGTCATACCCGGTAAAGACCGTTCGCGGTAATGAACTGCGCAGTAATGGTCTTCGCGGTAAAGGACATGCGCGGTAATGGCTTGTCGCGGTAATGGCGATCGCGGTAATGGACTGCGAGGTAATGGTCTTCGTGGTTGTTTTTTCGCTGTAAAGTCCGGCTCCCCTTTATGGGGTAAAAGGAGTACAGCCTAATATTTTTGGCGATAACTTGTTTATTATTGATCGTATGTAAAATTTTTTTACATGATTAAAATGTAGATGTAAATGGTGACTTTGGAAAAGAAATTTGAAAATTTTAAGCAGATACAAATTATTTATCTTTCTGCGTTTAGTTTGTTTTTTTTTTAATTTCAGGAATCAGAACTTTACTTATTTAGAAATGGTCTTATTATTATAAGAACAGTATTATACTGTTCTTATAATAATAAGACCGTTTCTATGTAGTTTTCTAGTTTGTATTAAAAGAATGTATAAAAAATAACAAATTATTACATGCTCTGTTAATTCAGTTTACGTAGAAAGTTACCGTATTTAAACCTATAATACAAATTTAAACTTACTAGTAATTATAGTATAATTTCGTAATGCATAGGCATGAGTATAGGTACTTATTTTTGTTCGACTTTTTATATTACAGTTTTATACACAAAGATAAAAATACTAAAAATTTTTTATACTGGTGTTAGATACCGTCAACTAGGGTGACTTCGGACGGTGTGGGTTACTTCGGACACTTTTTCGCAAAACTCTCTGAACCAAAGCACGTGTGCAAAAGTTGTGGGGTTATGTGCACAAGTTGTGGAATTGGACCCCTCATACTATAACCCCACAACTTTTGCACACGTGCTTTGGTTGAGAGCGTTTTTCGAAAAAGTGCCCGAAGTGACCCACACCGTTCGAAGTCACCCCAGTTGACGGTACCTGTTGCAAGTAATTAAATATAAACATACTTAACTTATTTTAAACCTAAGATAAGAATTGTTATTATCAAACGAAGAACTTTTTTCAACTTCAATCAAACAAAACCCTTGATTTAAGTGATTAACATTCTTGAAGATATGCAAACTTTTGGGCCACTATGTATTCTATGTGATGCAGGTTTTTAAACGGTGTACATATATGGTGGATATTTTTTAACCACCTTCGGTTTTGGTACGTATTTTTCTTGTCAAGATATTAACCCTCCCAATCACACCCTTGATTTAAGTGATTAACATTCTTGAAGATATGCAAACTTCTGGGCCACTATGTATTCTATGTGATGCAGGTTTTTAAACGGTGTACATATATGGTGAATATTTTTTAACCACCTTCGGTTTTGGTACGTATTTTTCTTGTCAAGATATTAACCCTCCCAATCACATATATATTTTATACGGGTTTGTTAAACAGTTTGTTTGAACAGAAAGTAATAGAGGTTTAGAGAAATTAATTTAAACTCTTCTGTTAATCTTAACAATTATATTTAATAAACTTAATCAATTATAAATATCGGTGAACATATAACTCTAATTAAAATGGACTTACATTATAATATTGTCTTCTTTACAGTAAAAATTTCTTAAACACTTGGCTTCACACTTGGCTATGACTTCTGAACATTTTGAACTTTTAATTACTTGACATTTCCATAAACATTAACCATTTTCTGTTAACTTTAACCAACCCCACCGAAAAGGCTAGTAAGAATACTTTACAAAACTTTAAACTATAACTTTAAATAAATCTAGAATCGGAATGAATATGATAGAAGGATGCTAGGATCAGAATGATTCTCTGTTTAAAAATAAAAGCCTTTTATACCACCAAAAAACATAAAAATGTGGCAAGACGCTATTGGTTAAAACATCTTTAGAGACGCGTCGTTTCAAAATCTGATAGGCAGTACTTAGGTTCCTAACTAAATGGATTTTAGACTTTTATGACTAATAAATTATTGATACCAAAAATACGATGAAGCCAACATAAAATTGATTACTTCGTCATCTAATTTATTTGACAGTTATTAGTCTCCTTTACAAAAGAATACAATAAAAAGTTTAACTTGTTGAGACCTGTAAATTTTAAATAATTCTTATATTTCTTAGTTTCCTATAGCATTGGCATATAATACAATATATTCTATATTCTTTATAATTATTAATTTTACGTTATATTTTATTTTCTGAAATATAATAAAATAAAAAATGAATAATCGTTACATCTATTTAGGAGAACGTATTGTGATCGACCTACTAGGATGATAATATTAATACTTATACATATATAATACATCGATATTATAAAGGGTGTCCCAGCTAAAACAGATCAGTCGTTTTTTGCCGTAATTATTAGAGCTATCGGAATAAAATTTGTCAGTGTTGTATTTTTATTTTATCAAATGTTTTATAATTTTATTTGGAATAATCCTAATTTATTATTTTGCTGAAATCACAATAATTTGTATGTTAGTGTCTGTGATTAAGGGTTTCAAGTACCCAAGCTATTTCCTAGATAGAACTACTGTATTTTTTATCACTTTGATCTGAATAAAGTTTTGTTACTACTTATGGTACTTTTACGTTAGCCGTACGTTATAATTGTTTAATGTTTAAATCTTAAAAGCATTTTACCCAAGTTAAAGTTTATTAAATTTTAACAATTTATATGGCATTTACACTGATTACACTGATACTTTTGATATTCAATTTTCGAAACCCTTAACTGCAATAAAAATAAGTAAACGTTCTTGATAAAATAATTTTATTAAAAAAAATCAAATTTTTTAAAGAAATTAATTAAAAAATCATTTAATATTAATATGATTTGTTTAAAAATGTAAATAAATGAAAGAATAGTTTAATATGATAATCATTTTTTAAAATTATCATTCAAAGCAACAATTAAAAAAATAAAAGCCACTAGAAAATTTTTGTTAGAGCACAAATATCGCTTTTTGGGTGTATATTGAGTAACATAAATTTTATTCTGATAGCTTTAATAATAACGCTAAAAACGATTGATCTGTCTTATATGGGACACCTTGTATATTTAAAAAAAATGTTGCATAATTCATATAGATATGTAAAAAAAGTTATAAAAAATCTTGTCTGACGGTCTATCTAAAACCACCAGCAGTTCTTAAATTACACAGACCCACAAAATAAAATAAGTGCCCTGAACTTTTTACGAGACAGGTATATTCTTATGTATTTTTTATAGCTGAATCCAAATCCTAAGTCAGATTAATGGGTTTCCCAGTGATTTTTCAAGAAAAATGCAAAAACATGATTTTTTATGTTTTTTTTATGTTGTGTTATGATTCGCATATTTTGTATGGTGTTGGGATTTTTAAAATAATATTTCTTTAACAGGAGCGCAAATGTGGTGGGGCTTCACGAATCGGCAGAGTTCGGTTTGTCCTACATTTGTTCGGACCCCTCCTCGGTAATTCTTCTCGGTACAACTTAAAAGTTGTCTAGTAATCTTAATTGTTTATACAAATTTAATTTATGGTCAAAATGATCGTTTCAGATGTCAGAAATAGCAATTAGCTTGCAAATTGATGGGACTGAAACTCTTTTGTCGGGGTAATTAAATATGCGCGGTATCTTTGTAGATATTTTGCGCTAATAGCATTGTCAAATAAATTTAACTAGTGACCTTCTTATTGGGTATATAAACTCATGAAAAGATTCATAATTATTCAGTTTTATTCGAAGTGTCGCTATGTCAAATTCAAAAGTGAAAATGTAGTTTCTCTGAGAATTAATTTTGAGATTTATTCTTGAATTAAAAATAGTTTTTAAATTTTGAGACTTTTTACATACTGTTAGTATGAACACTGATAGAAATTTTGACGAATATTATTTAGCTTTGAAAAATATTTTGTAAACTTATTTAAATGACTTATACGAACCAGTTTTAATATACACTAAGCAAAATGTGGACAATAAATTGGGATTTGAAAATGATTGCGATTAGTTGGGATTTCAAACATAGAATGTTTTAATTTAGAAGTATTTAATGGAAAACTATTACATAATGGAATTTAAGGGCTTTGCATAGAAATAGGACTTAGAAGTAAGAATTGATGTTTCATGTTCTTGAAGAATTTATTCACATTTATTTAATATATTATTCTTAAGTTATCTGTTTCCAAAAGCGCCGTCTCCTAGAATACCCGCTCCCAAATAAAGTGATAAGTGGTTAAGTATATTCTCCGCTCGGGTATACTTTAAATACGATAGAAGATTGTATGGCCAACCTAACTGAGTAAGTTAAAATAAAAGTTAAAATTACCTGCTCGGCATAACCGAATTATATACCACTTCACTAAATTAGTGATCGAATTTTCAACTTCACGACATTAGTAGAAAAATATTTATTAGTAAAAATCTACTTCACTACAGTTGTTTTGGAATTATAAAAAAAAAACGGAAAATGATAAAAATAATCTGTCTTAAAATTTGAATTATACGGATCAAAATACATCGAAAACCATATTTAGTTTTTTTTTTCACGAAACTTTAACTCTTTCTTTGAAAACTGTAGCAGCGCACTTTTGGCAGTTTTGAGGTTAGGACCAAATCAAGGCCCGTTGGGCCAATTCTGGTGGCGGATTCGGATTCAGCATGTCAAAACACATAGGAATATACTTGTCTCCAAATAAATATACTTTTTTTTTATTCTGCTGTTACGCGCTGTTTGCTGTTTCAAAATTTCTTGAAAAAAAAAACTAAATATGGTTTTCGATGTCAGTTTATTTTCATCATTTTCCGTTTTTTTATTAATTCCAAAAAAAAAACATAAAAAATTATGTTTTTTGCATTTGTCTCGAAAAATCACTCGAAAACCCCTTAATCTGACTGCGGATTTGGATTCAGCGATGAAAAATACATACCAATAGACCTGTCTCGTAAAAAGTTCAGGGTACTTTTTTTATTTTGCGGGTCTGTGTTATCAGCAGGTTTAAAAAAAATCCCGGATTTACAAGACCACTCCCTGACTTTCAAAAAAATACAAAGGTTTTTTCTGTTTTTCTCATTTTTTTATAGAATGTGACCACCTTGTTTAAGTAAATATTTTTATAAGTGTAATGACTCAAAAAGTTTTCCTTTTAAAATATTATAAAGAAAAATAATTTTTCCTTTCTGGATAAAAATTGTAGAAATAACAATCCCGTTCAATCTTCATTATCGTAAATTTATTTTATTATTATTCCTATAATTTTTCAGCTCCTTTCAGAAAATTTAGAAAAGCATTTTTGCATAAAGTAATGCTTTTTTTTATTAGAGATAAATTTTTCTTTAAAAATTAACATGAGAAAAATGAAGAGAATATTTCTGTGGCCTGGTTCTAAAAGGGCCAGTCACTTTTTTCGTATTTTGAGTTTGAGTTTTGAAGTAATTTTTTTCAGATCTACATAATGTAACAAAGCCAATGTCAGTGCTTGTGAGATATATGTAATAAAAGTCCAAATGTGAACCTGCACAAAGAAACCTGGTTTGGTTTGTTGTGTCAAATTGACGTATTTAATTAAAAAATTATACATAAGAATCCGAAAAAAAAGTAATACGTAAATTTGACACAGTAACCGGTTTTTTTTTTGTGCAGGGTCACATATGTATACCTAAAATAACTATTACCCGGTATTACCGGGTCCCAGTATATATTTTTGCTCTCATATAAAAATGTAATAAAGATATATTTTTTCAGGGAAAATAAAAAAACTTATTAATTATAATATATAGCTTATTACTTTCCCTTTTAAAACAAAATATAAATTATTTTTATTTTCCTTCATGTATTTTTAAAACCAATTAAAAATATTCAAATAAACTGAGGAAGAAAAAGGTCCTTTTCCCTGCGCCTACATATTTTACTTAAAAATAATTTAATTTTCCGGATCATGTGTTATTCTTATTTGTTTTTACAAAAACAATCAGTAAACGTAATTTGCATTTTTAGAAGGGCCTACACTGAGCAAAGGGAGAGGACTAAAAATACCACACACTTATATGCTTTTTTATGATACAAGGACGAAAAATACTGCTTTAGCCTAAAACTATACTCGCCTTAAAAAGTTAAAGAGTGTTTTTTTTAAAGAAAATTCCGCCCAAATGCCGCTCTATTAAATATAACTAGAATAAAATCTATAATTTTATGTACTCAATATTTACAGAAAGGATCTATCCATCGTTCAAATCAAATTTACAGGAGACAGTCTATAGTACTACTACACTCAGAAAATGTCATTCTAATTTTACTACTAAATTTTATTTGTAAATACATATTTGTTATTTATATCGCCACCATTGGTATTTAATACTTTACTTGTGATATTAAATACTACAATGTGTGTATTATATACAAAATGTTGTCATGCTAACATAGAGACCGTGCTGGTACATTTGATTCCCCACGCAACATGTGTTTATTAATACTAGCATGTTATAGTAAAAATTACTGTAACATTTGGTAAAGCATATCACACTTATAGTATGGTATACTTTGAGTTGTTGTTAAGTTGTGTCACTGATCTAGTTTAAAGTATGTTACAGTATTCAGAAAAATTAACAATCGGTAAATAATACCAAAATTTTGATTAGTAATAATATAAAGATTGCAACGACACAAAATTACACACTGATAAAATAATCGATCTTTACTTTTCTCTGTATTACTAATCAAAATGTTGGTATTATTTACTGATTGTTATTTTACTAAACACTGTAACATACTTTAAACTGGATCAATAACACAACAACTACAACTTAAAGTATACCAAACTATAACTGTTATATAATTTACCAAATGTTACAGTATTAATAAACACATGTTGCGTGGGGATCCAAATGTACCAGCACGGTCTCTATGTTAGTATGACAACAGTTTGTATACAATACACACATTGCAGTATTTAATATCACAAGTAAAGTATTAAATACCAATGGTGGCGATATAAATAAAAAATATGTATTAACATTCAGTATTAAAAATACAACGAAATTTTATTTTATCCTTCTTGGAAATCATCAGCACTGTGTACATATGATATATATTGTTAATATTTTAATAAAACATTATACATAGATATACCTAAATGCATGGTGCCATCAGATTCTGTTGATGGGGTCACTATTATCTGGTAGGGAGCCGGTCTTTACCTCGAAAGCCTCGAAAAAAATACTTTGAAAAAATTTACCTCGAAAGACATTACCTCGAAAAGACGTTACCTCGAAAAAAATTACCTCGAAAGGACATTACCTCTAAAAGTTGTTACCTCGAAAGTACATTACCTCGAACAGCTTTCATCTCGAAAAGGGCTTTCTTAATTTTTTAGCTGTTTGTAATTATTGTATGTTGTAGTTTTTTTGATCATATTTTAACATTTATTTACTAAATTTTAATTTACGGGCAATTATTAGCTTTTAGTTTTAGTAAATATTTCAAAATGAATCGATTAACCTATATCGAGAGTTCGCGAAAGATAAATTAGCGGTGTATAAAAACTTTGTGTATTATAAAGATCGTGTGTACAAAGACAAGTTTTTTTTGGAAATTTGGAAAATATAGTGAAATTGATTGCAAAGCAAAACCATTTATTAATGTTATTATTTTTTTTTTGTAAAAATGTTCCTGTAGATTTATTGACAGCTTTTTGTTTATTTGTGATTTCGTATTTCGTGATTTCGACCGTAGCTTAACTTTTACTTTCGGGTTTGGACAGTGTTAATGGATTTTCACGACGGTTCGTCTCTTATTGCTATAGATATCTTCAGAGATTAATCTGAAATCAGTTATTATTTATATCTAAGTGGCCGGGAAAGCTTAAAATTTAAAAATTAATATTGTCATACATTTTCCATATGTTTGCAGTATGTTTTCAATGTTGAAAATAATGAAAATGTCTATAAATATACATAAAATATGTTATTTGAGCTGTTATAATTAATTATAATTATTATTGTGTAATAAATAAATATATTTCAGTATACACCTCTACTATTATAATACTGTATAGACGTCTTCCTGCGATAAGTGAGCATGCTCGTTAAATCGTTTTAGTTACGGTTAAGGTTGTATTAACTTAATCCACAGACCACCATATACTTAGATCTTGATTGTTGTCAGTTACGCTAAGTATGCATCCAGAGGGCGCCACTATTGAGATTTATCAAATGTCATTTGTCATTCAATAGAAAACTGTAAGTACTTGGTTTGTAGTTCAACTAAAAAAAAAATGTTTGCGTCTGAGCTAAAAATACAGTGATGTCGCACAAAAAACTGTAAAAATTACAATCCTT
>OY294045.1:74988450-75080902 GCA_958510825.1 Brachypterus glaber | reverse complement strand
GTGCAAAAATCGTGTCTATGATTTTTTTTGTTTAAGTTACCGGCATTTGAATTTTGTAAAATGAAAACGGGTTTTTTAAGAAAAACACACTTAAAAATTCAAAACAACATAGAATCTTTATTTTTATCTTCAAAATTTAAACTGAGCGTTTACTAATTTCGACTGTACTAAAAAATTGTCATCGCCGACAAGAGGTCTCTTTTTCCTTTCCGACTCACATATAATGGAATGCTTGTTTCATTGTACCCTCTATAGAAACAGTTATGTGGTTAGGGGCTGTTGAATATTTACATTGTAAAATTCACACACCTGAAATCCCAGCAAGAAAAATGCCCAAAAGGGATTTACCTACATATCATCAAGATTTACGTTGAACAAATATAACTCATCCATATTTAAACATGATTTCGTTAGCTCGGAATAAATTTGCCTATTAGCTTTTGTTTTTTTTTTCATGAATAAAAAACGCAATTAAAAAAGTATAAAATCTTTTTGTTCAAAATTTATTATTCATAACATTATCATTCATAACTTATTAAAAGTTGGCTTTTTGATTCTTATTCAAGTTGAAAAATTTCCCAAAAGTAGATGGGGGGGGGGGGTGTTAGTCGTCATCTCAAGTAACGCATTTACCGAAATTGCAAATATGGAAAAAACATTTTTACAAAAAAGCCTTATGGAAATAAAAAAAAATTGAATAACTACAAAGTGATAAAACTGCTTTTATTTTAAACCAATATTATTTTAATTTTTCAATTTTTTATTCATTCATTCAATAACAAAAAAATATAACAAATCAAGATTCTTGGGGGAGGTGGGACAAGTACCCCCTCTACACCCCCCATATCTACGCACCTGTCACCAGTAAACGGGACCAATCAGGCTATCAAAAATAACTACTCTGAAGATGGCTCCACTGGCGATCTGGTGCATGTGATAACATCACAACACATGTAATGTGAATCGCTACCCAGATAGAGGGGTAGAAACACCACGGACAGACGGATGTTTAAAATTTGATAAGTAATTTGGGATAAAACAAATTGGTTCAAGACAAAAGTTATATAAAAGGTGAGTGAGAAAATTATTGCCATGTTAAGACATTAAACTTTATTCTAATGGGTAAAAAATTAACAAACTGCAGGAGTTTCAAAATACTTATTTATAATACAAGGGCGAAAAGTTATGGTTTTCGTTTCAGTAGGTTTTTAGAAGCTGAGGGCCGGCCGGTGGGGCCGGCCCGAGGGTAATCAAATTTTAACTTTTTGCCCGTGTATTATACAATATTTTTTATTCGATTGTTACTAAATTATTAAAATATACTTAATTTTAAATTGCAAAGAATATTTCTTTTTACTGCCTTATTACTTATCTGGTTATCCATGACAAGTGGCTATCCAATCAAATCGCTAAAAAAACAATTGAATTGTTTCTTTTGCGTGCGGTTTCATTTTCAAATTAAAAAAAAAGCTATAGCTTGGTGATTAATGTCTGTTAAAATATCTCTGTTATGAAAATAATAATACTTCTGAATCCGTTATATGAATATTATAAATATTGAAATTGATTTTACAATCGAAATTTGGTGTTTTTAATTTATTTTAGTGGGCGAATACAGATTAATCAGTTAAAATATATTTTCAGGTTATGTTATAAAAGAAATTTTGTATGAAATGATTATAATAACTGTATCTGGTAAAAAAGAACAGTTAGTTCAAGACCAAAAGTGACCAGAAGGTCATATTTCTTAATAAATATTACAGTAAAGGTAAAGCATCTTCTTTTAAAAAGCTTAAACATAAAAAGTTTTAGTTAGCGGACGAAAAAAACTTTTTGGCCCTAGAGCCACAAAGTTCAACTTTTCGCCCGTAAAACATGAACAAAAAGTGTCGCTTTTAGAATCAATCGAATAAAAAAATATTATTGCATACTGACAATATTAGGAACCTATGTCCCAAATATTGTCAGGGTACTGGCAATAATAAATAGTAGAGAAAAAAATTACAAAAAAATTATCAAACTTATAAGAAAATATTGCAGCACAATGAAAATTCAGCTGTTTTTATCTAAAATTTGGGCACAAATAAAAATTTGCCGTTTTTAGTAAGCCCCACGCCGAGCCCCACGCACTCTCATGTATGTATAAATTATAGTTCTCCGCACGAAAGAAAGTTTCCGACATAAGGGGGAGGAATCATTCGCGCTCTCTTCTTTCCGTCAAGATCGTTATAAGGCGTGCGTGCCTACATCAGGCCTTCCACTTGTACACACATTCCAAACATATTTCCCGTAGCCACAGATCCGTGCGTTAAACTATATACCTATTTAAATATAATTATATAATAATATATTATAATATAAAAACTGCTACCAACAAAATAATACTTTCCCCTATTATAAGCCTATAATAGGCCTAGGTTTATTAAAATCAATAACGAAATAAAAATTTAAAAAAAAGTTAAAAAAATTGAAAAAAAAAAATAAAAAAATTTGAAAAGTTCGTTTTTCAAGAAAAGATCTTTAAAAAAAATATATTTTTTTTTAATTTTATTTTTTTTTAAACTATTTTATTAGTTTAGGAAAATGCAATATACCATTTACTGTGAATAGTATATAATGAAATGCGTAGCACTACATATCTTCACGGCTTGTTATATTATAAGGTATCAAAAATTTATATTGTTTCAGAAAATCATAAAAAATGTTTTGTTATATTTTATTTCAAAAATTCACTTGCACGCACAAAAGAATTATACGTTCAATTAAATTTTATTTTAAATATAGATACTTACCAGAAATTAACAGATTTTTTAAATACCAAAAGCATAAATATAGTTATGGTCTGTTTCATCAATCAATAGAGTAAATTAAAAATCTCACAGTAAATATTTTTACAACAGGTTTGAATAGTATATGTTTGTGTATAGAATATAGTTATGTTTTATAAATTAAACTACGCAGTATATTCGCACATCCAATATTCGAATCTGTTTTGAATATATTCACTGTGCGATTTTTAATTGACACTTGCTTGATGAAACAGACCATATGTTTAAATATTATTTCGTTTATTAAAAAATTAAAATCCATGCCAAACTTTTACATAGAAAGAACGAGGCAAGTAACTTCATCGGTGTACTTACCGCAGATTTCCTTAGGATTGGTACTTACCGTTATTCTCCGTAGTAAAATAATGCTAACGTCGAAAACCGTATGTCAAGTGTACATGCCGCTTTCCTCTTTAGGAGGGCAGTATACTGGCAGTGCCATCTATGACAGAGGACGAACTATCAAGTTTAAGAGGGGGTGGCAATATTAGGAACAATGCAATAATTGGCTCATCCACCTTAGTTAGTTATATGACTTCGTAAGTTAAAAATAAGTTTTTAAGGTACCACTACCACTTTTTTGCTTCTTTTTTGTTTATGAACATTTAACGTGCCGTGACATGAGGGGGCTATTACCGGTCAGCCGAAAATTATCAAAAAAAAAAACGTGAAATACCCTATGGACGTCCCCTATATAAAATTAATATAATAAAGCTACGAAACATCATTAATATAAAGTAGGTTACCTGGTATTATTTATTTCTCGTTCTAACTAAAATAACAAAGACATACACAATATAAAAAAATGTTTTAGTGCTATATAAATAATAATTTTTCTATTAAAAATAATTTATTACTAGTATTATTGAAAACAAATTATTTTATGAAAATACAAATGTTTTATATTATATTGAAAGGTATCAATCAAATGTTTCATATAAATAACAATGCCGTCACTCAAATGGTTAAAGTGTTAGTTTTGACCTAATAGGTAACAAAACTGTTATTTACTTTTCCATGTACTCTTCGCAGATTTACACCTGGATCACCAGTGATCCAAAGGCGTAGCCGAGATTTTCTTCAGGACGGTAACGGACTCTGGCCGTTTTTTTTAATTTGCATAATTTAATATTATATTTCAATGTTTTTAATTTTGTATTTCTTTCAAAGTTTTATATTATAATGGAAAATAAACCAAATTAATGATAACTAAATACCTATACATGTTAAAAAAAAAACAAATTACGTTATTTAAAAATATTATTTTTTTTTCTTTAAAGACAAAATTTTAACGTTTGAATATAATTTCTTTATTGGAAAAAGTATGCAAATGAATCTTTTTTGTTGGATGCTATTAGTTTTTTTTTGTGTATCTGAACACGGTTCGCAAAAAAGGTCAAATAAAATAAAAAATTGCCCAAGAACTTTGAAAATAAAATTTGATTCCTGGCCCTTTCCTTAAATAGGAAAAGCAAAAATTAAAAAATTTCAACGACAAAATTTTTTTTTATCGCACTTTTTTGTTTTGAGTATTATAAAATAGATACACGCTGATTTATAATTTTCCCAATTCACCAATATTTGCTACAGTTTACTTTTTTCTGCTTAAACATTTTACCTGTAACTCAAAAATTAAATTTTAAATAATATCTAACAAATAGGACCCCCTTGGGGGGCCTTAAAGAAGACGAAAGCCTAAATTTTTAAATTTTCCTGGGTTTATCTTGTATGCTCTATTTATATACCAATATAAGCTATTCTAGTAGTATATTAAATATTTTTTTTAATAGGGGGGTTTGGGGGGTCTCTAGCCAATTTTCAGATTTTTTTTTAGAATTTTAATGTACAAAAAATATTATAATATTATAAATATTTTCTAGATATTGTAAAAGAGTGTTTAAAATGTCGGTTTGGGGGTTAATTATTATATAATATATAATATATTATTATATATTATATTATATATTAATATTATTATTATATTATATATTAATATTATTATTATTATTATTATTATTATTATTATATATTAATATAAAAAAGATATATAATAATATTATTTTGTACGCGTACGTGCCAAATTTGGTTTATACTTCTCCTGAAAGTTGTTAAAGAAGTCTCTTATAAGAAACTTACTATATCTAATAATTATACATACATAATTATGTAAATAATATTTCTATAATACATTATGCCTAAAACTTTAAAATCTCTACTTTCGGCTTAAAGAAGAGATATCAGACGATCGGAAGAAAAAGAAAAAACATTTTAAAACTTACTTTACAAATCAATTTTTTTTTAAAGGTTTGAAGGGATTTCTTAATTCTAATTTTGTTTAATACAAAATATAATTTCCCTTCATTACTTTATTTGCTTTTAATTTATTGCCTTTCCTGTGGAATTAAAAAATCCCTTCAAACCTTTAAAAAAATTGATTTGTAAAGTAAGTTTTAAAATGTTTTTTCTTTTTCTTCCGATCGTCAAATATCTCTTCTTTAAGCCGAAAGTAGAGATTTTAAAGTTTTAGGCATAATGTATTAAAGAAATATTATTTACATAATTATGTATGTATAATTATTAGATATAGTAAGTCTCTTATAAGAGACTTCTTTAACAACTTTCAGGAGAAATATAAACCAAATTTGGCACGTACGCGTTGAATAGGGCTAGGTTTTGATCCTAGTCCCGCAGCTTTTAAACGTATTTTGCCACTATTTTTCACGAATTTAATGGTGACCCAAAATAATCGGTTGCGTTCATTTGACATATTTTATTGAACTCTCTGAAGTTAGGTACAAAATTCAAAAAGTGGTACGAACGGTTTAACATGCCGCCGACCTTGAAATTATTAATTTCAACATAGAAAATAAAGACATTTAAACTAAAAGTCAATAAAAATGTTCAGTTTTAGTTTAAAGGAAGTAAACACAGTTTTGATATTGTTCTTTTTGTAATTGTTTGATTTGGCAGCTTAATAGACACCACACGCACATGTCCATCTGTTCCTGGGTGTAACTCTTCTATCCGTGCCATTTTCCAGTATTGAGGTTTAACGTTATCGTCTTTAACGACAACTAGACGTCCAACTTGTAGTTCGTCATTAACTGGCCGTTGCCATTTATTTCGATTCTGTAGTAGGGTTAAATATTCGGTAGACCAACGTTTCCAAAAGTGTTGGACTAATTGAACTTGATATTGATACATCTTTAATGTGTTGGTTTTAACCAAAGTAACATCTTCTTCTGGGATGGCTTTTAATGATGTTCCGATAAGAAAATGTCCTGGGGTTAATGGGGTAAAGTCATTTTGATCATTTGAGAGAGGAGTTAAAGGACGTGAATTCAAGCATGCTTCAATCTGCGTCAAAGTAGTAAAAAACTGCTCATATGTTAATAATGTGTCTGATAAAACACGCTTTAAGTGATATTTCACGCTACGAACCCCCGATTCCCATAGTCCACCTATATGAGGTGAGTAAGGAGGAATTAATTTCCATGTTATTTTTTCGGCTAATAAAAAATTGTCCAAATCGTGTTGTTTTAAAAATAATTCATCTAAATCGTTTTTTGCTCCTATAAAGTTAGATCCATGATCACTGTAGATAGTTCTAGGCAATCCTCTGCGGGAAATAAATCTCTTTAGCGAGTTTAAAAAAGCTGGAGTGCTTAACGCACCCACCAATTCCAAATGTATGGCCTTGGTTGAAAAACATATAAATACACATATGTAACATTTAACTGTTTTTCTTGAACGTAAAGTTCCATCCTTTATTATGAAAGGACCTGCAAAATCTATTCCGGTATTTAAAAAAGGTCGTGTAGGTATGAGACGATCTGTGGGGTAATTACCCATTAATTGATTTAATAATTTGGGTTTTGCGCGGAAACACACTATACATTTTTTTAAGACTTGTTTAATTGCATTTTTTGCATTAATAATCCAGTATTGATTTCTGATAGATGCCATTAGTAATTGAACACCTGAATGCAAATTTTTATAATGTTCATTTAGAATTATTAAATTTGTAAAATGATTTTTATAGGGTAAAATAATTGGATGCTTTTGACTGTATGTTAAATGAGAGTTTTCTAGTCTGCCGCCGACCCTGAGGATTCCCGATTCGTCTAAGAATGGGTTTAATGATTTTAATTTACTACAAGTATTAACATATTTATTTTTCTTTAAAAAATTAATATCTTCTGCAAATTCATTTGTTTGAATTATTTTTATTATAATCATAGTTGTGTTATTTACTTCTTGAATTGATAAAATTTTATTGTAATTACGTTCTGAAATTTTACGTTTACAATTATAAATAAATCTTCTACAGTATGATAAAATGTGTGTTAATTTATATAATGATGAATATTTGACTAATTCAGGAAAATTGGAAACTTGACAAACTAAAGAAGTCACATTTAATTTTATTTCTGGAACATTTTCCAAGTTATCTAAAGTATAAATTGGCCAATTGTTAATATCTTTTGTTAGCCAATTTGGCCCTTTCCACCACAACTCACATGAATGGAGCTGTGACGTGTTTAAACCGCGAGATATAATGTCAGCCGGGTTTTCGTCTGTTTTAATATAATGCCAATTGTCTACGTTTGTAATATTTTGTATTTCAGATACGCGATTAGCAACATATGTTTTCCAAGTTTTTGGTTCACGTTTAATCCAAGATAAAGTTATATTAGAATCAGACCAATAATAAATCGCGTTTATATTTAAATTTATAGTATCTAATACCTTTTTTGATAATTTTGCTAGTAAAACTGCTGCATTTAATTCTAGCCTTGGTAATGTCAATTGTTTTAATGGAGCAACTCGAGATTTTGCGCACAATAAAGATATAACATGAACATTTGATTGATTGGTTGAACGTAAATATATACAAGCCCCATACGCTGATTCTTAACTGTCAGCAAACCCGTGTAATTCGATATTTATTGGGTTATCACATAGAACTCGTCTCGGTATATTAATATCTTTTAACGTAGAAATTCCATCTAAAAAATATAACCAAGCAGAATGAATATGCATTGGTACCGATTCATCCCAGCTTATGGATAATTGCCATAATTTTTGTAATAAAATTTTACCTAAAATTGTGATAGGCCCGACTAATCCTAACGGATCAAATATCTGTGATATAATTGACAAAATAATTCTCTTAGTCACCTTTGTATGATTTTTAAAATTAGTCGTGTAGATAAAATTGTCTTTAAAGGTTGACCATGAAATACCTAAAGTTGAAGTACGTTCATCGCGAATCATTTCAGCTAAAGAACCGTTTTGTTTATTGTCTAAAATATGATCAATATTCGAATTCCATTTACACAATGTAAAACCTGCGCGTGATAAAATATCATTTAAACTATTTTTTATAAATATTGCGTCTTCAGTTGAATTGCTACCTGTTAATAAATCATCAACGTAAAAGTCGTTAATAATTATTTCGTATATTTTTGGATTTTCGTCTTTGTATAAATTAGCTATTTCATGTAATGTTCTAATTGCTAAAAAAGGTGCCGATTTAGTTCCGTACGTAACTGTATTTAAAGTATAAGTAACAATTTCTCCGTTTTTTCTCCATAAAATACACTGCAATAAACGATCATCATTTTGTACATTGATTTGCCGGTACATTTTTTGCACATCAGCTGTGATTGCGTATTTAAATAATCTAAATCTAAGAACTATTGAAAAAAGATCATTTTGTATAACCGGTCCCGTCATTTGTACATCGTTAAACGATATTCCTGTCGAAGTTTTAACAGATCCGTCAAATACAACTCGTAGACGTGTTGAAGTCGAATTTTCTTTTATAACTGCGTGATGCGGTAAATAATTTATTTTTACTTTGTTTAAATTTTCATTAAGTAATGACATGTGATTTAAATTTTCGTATTCGTTCATAAATTTAGTGTAATCTCTTTTTAAGTTTTCGTCTTTTTCAAATTTTCGTTCCATAGCAATAAGTCTTTTCTCGGCAAGCGATTTTGATTCACCTAACTTGTTAACGTCATCTTTTAACGGAATTTTAACATAAAATTTACCGGTTTCATCCCGTATAGTATTTTTAATATAATGTTCTTCGCATTGTTGTTCTTCTTTTGTAAATTTATTACATTCTGGAGATTCGTCAACCTGCCAGAACCTTTCTACGTTTCTATTTAATTCTTGCATGCTAAAGTTACATAATGTTTGATTTTTTGAAGTATTATTATGATTTTGATTTAAAGTACCCGAAATTATCCACCCTAGTTGCGTTTTTTGTAACGTAGGTTGGCCTTTACGAATTATTTGTCCAACACATAATAGTTGCCAAAATATTTCAGCTCCCAAAAGAGCATCTATTTTACCAGGTAAATTAAAATTTGGATCAGCTAATTGCACGTTGTAAGGGATATTAAAGTTTTGTTTATTATGTTTAATTACTGGAAGTTGACCCGTTATATTAGGTAAAACTAAAAATTGTAAATTTATATTAAAATTTGAGTATTTTGATTGAATAGTAGCTTCAGTGTAAGTATTTACGGCTGAATTTGAACCTCCTACACCCGAAATTGAAATATTTATTGGATTTGTTTTTAAATTTAAAGTTTGCAATAAATCTTGTCTTATAAAATTTGACTGTGAGCCATTGTCTAACAAAACGCGACAATTATGCGCTTTTCCATTTACATCTAATATATTAACAACTGCTGTAGATAATAATACTGAAGTATTGCATGAACTTAAATTTGAATGATTAAAAATTTGACTGTTTTCCGTTTCGTTTACGTGATTAGTATGCTCCGCGTGATATGCGTTTGAGTTGTTTGAATTTTCCATATTTTCATTTGTAATTTGCCTCGGATTATTTAAAGTTTGATTTACATGATATGAATTTGACTGATTTTGATTTGTATTATAATTTTGAAAATTTGGGTTACGGTTTGTATTTTGATTTGTAGTATATTGATTTGTATTATAATTTTGATTTCTAGCATTTTGATGTGTAGCGTTTTGATTTATAGCGTTTTGATTTATCGTATTTTGATTTGTAGCGTTTTGATTTATTCTCGAATTATTTGAATTAAAAGAATTTGAACCTTGATTATTAAATGAATCCATATGTAAAATGGTATTATGTAATTTTCCGCATTTACGACAAGTTGTTCTTTTACACTCCGGTGAAAAATGATTATCCCTAAAACAATTTAAACATAATTTTCTGCTCTTTATTTCATTTATTCGTTGAATAACAGGCAATGCAATAAATTTTTCACAGTTATATAATAGATGATTGGGTTCTTTACAATAAATACATACTCTATCAGTCTGTATTGTAAACGAATTTGTTGTCCGATTGGAACCAAAAGATTTGTAAACATTGTTTTTATCGAATGATTGTAAACCCACTTTTGTTTGAGTAACGCCCTTTTTTGCATTTATAGTTTCTAATAATGTGCATTTATTATTAATAAAATTAATAAAATCTTCTAACGTATTTTTCGAATTGTCATTTTGGTATGCTTCCCAGTCGCGTCTAGTAATACTATCGAGTTTATTTGCTAATAAGTAAATAATAGGTGTATTCCATGTATCAGTAGGTTCTCCTAAAGATTTTAATGCCCTAATATGATTATTAATGCCATCTACCATTTGTCTAAGTTCAATGTGATTTTCTTTATTTAATGTAGGTAACTCAAAAATTGCTTTCATGTGATTATGAATTATAAGTCTTTTATTCTCGAATCTATTTTTTAATAAATCTAGTGCTAATGTATAGTTTGTTTCGCTGACCTCTAACGACTGAATTACTTTTAAAGCTTCACCCTTCAAGGCCGATTTTAAATAATAAAACTTGTTAATAAATGGTATGCTATCATTTGAGTGGATGAGTACGTTAAATGTTTCCATAAATTGAAACCAGTCCTCATACGCACCAGAATAAGAAGGAATTTGTAAAATTGGTAATTTAACGTTATTTGTATGGTCGTAATCATATTTTGTTTCGTTTTTAATTTGAGTTTTATTTTTATGTGTATTTAAATAAGATTTTGCTTGTGAAACTAATTCAAAATAACTATCTTCAAACTGTACGCGTTGATTTAGTTGCTCAGGATGATTATCTAAAAACTCTATAGGACCCTGACAACATTGAAACTCTTGCCATATATCATCAAGCTTTTCCAATCTAGATTCTACCAAAGTTAAATATTTTCCATCTTTAAAATTCAAGTTTAATAAAAACTGCCTAAACCTATCTAAAGCGTCTAGTTGGACTGAACGTCTGAACATAAATGTATCGAAATCATCCATGTTTTCTTGTAGTTTAAGCTATGACTAAATAATTTATTATTTCGTAATTATTTCGTATTAAAATTTACAAACTTTTAACGTAATGAATTTTATTGGTATATGTCGTATTAAAATGTATTAAATCGTATTGAAGCGTATTAAATCGTATTAAATCGAATTGGAATGTATCAAATCGAATTTGAACGTATTGTATCGTATTTAACTTATTTTATCGAATTAAAATGTATTGAATCGTATTAGAGCGTATTGAATCGGATTAAAGCGTATTGAATCGTATTAGAACGTATTTTATCGTATTTAACTTATTTTATCGAATTAAAACGTATTGAATCGTATTGGAACGTATTTTATCGTATTTAACTTATTTTATCGAATTAAAACGTATTGAATCGTATTGGAACGTATTTTATCGTATTTAACTTATTTTATCGAATTAAATGTATTAATAAATTAACTGATAATTTTATTTTAATTTATCAATTAAAAACCAAAAAATAAATTATGAAAAAACTAAATTGACGCAAAATGAACTAAGCTGTTATGATTTAATGGAAAAAGGAACGGACTTACTTATTTTTGAGATTTATTTAAATTAAGCCATCTATCCACTTTTTATGTCTATGCTGTCTGGTGCCCATCCGCGTTTTTAACGAAGTTGCGCTCTACCCTGCTATGTCCGTGCTTGCAAACAGGTGGCCGTGACGTCACAATGTTTCTGGAATTTTGGTTTTTTCGTGTTTAAAACACTTACAGGTGTCTTGTACCATCCGATGTCGAAGGACCATGAATAGGGCTAGGTTTTGATCCTAGTCCCGCAGCTTTTAAACGTATTTTGCCACTATTTTTCACGAATTTAATGGTGACCCAAAATAATCGGTTGCGTTCATTTGACATATTTTATTGAACTCTCTGAAGTTAGGTACAAAATTCAAAAAGTGGTACGAACGGTTTAACACGCGTACATAATAATATTATCATATATCTTTTTATATTAATATATAATAATAATAATATAATAATAATAATATATAATATAATATATAATAATATATATTATATAATAATTAACCCCCAAACCGACATTTTAAACACTCTTTTACAATATCTAGAAAATATTTATAATATTATAATATTTTTTGTACATTAAAATTCTAAAAAAAAATCTGAAAATTGGCTCGAGACCCCCCAAACCCCCCTATTAAAAAAAATATTTAATATACTACTAGAATAGCTTATATTGGTATATAAATAGAGCATACAAGATAAACCCAGGAAAATTTAAAAATTTAGGCTTTCGTCCTCTTTAAGGCCCCCCAAGGGGGTCCTATTTGTTAGATATTATTTAAAATTTAATTTTTGAGTTACAGGTAAAAAGTTTAAGCAGAAAAAAGTAAACTGTAGCAAATATTGGTGAATTGGAAAAATTATAAATCAGCGTGTATCTATTTTATAATACTCAAAACAAAAAAGTGCGATAAAAAAAATTTTGTCGTTGAAATTTTTTAATTTTTGCTTTTCCTATTTAAGGAATCAAATTTTATTTTCAAAGTTCTTCGGCAATTTTTTATTTTATTTGACCTTTTTTGCGAACCGTGTGAATTTTTATCCATTATTAGTGACATTTTTATATATAAAACTCTCTTATAAAGGATACTGAGGAGTATTACACAATAATGCAAATAAAGATTTCTGTGCTTTTTGAGAATTTTCAGACAAAAATTGCCCTTAAACGTGAAAATAGTTTTATTTATTTTTTTAATTTAACACACTAACTGGGTTTGTTTGTGCAGGGTCACATATAGTGTTTTATAGCTGCTCAAATATATCCTATTAGTAACTTACAGTTAAGTATTGGTATCACTTGATATCAAGTTTGGACTATAAAATACTAAAATGTCCCTGTTCTGTGAATTTTAAATGTACCAGCATGTCTATATTAGTACGACAATATTTTGTATACAATACACATTGCAGTATTTAATATCACAAGTAAAGTATTAAATAATAATGGTGGCGATATAAATACAAAATATATACTCAGTATTAGAAATAAAACGGAATATAATAATAATAACAGATACAGTGCGTGCATTAAGTCTGGAATCACCCGATTAACTTTTTAGTTACAAGTAAAACACAAAAACCCGGGATTAAAATCGATTAAATAGTAAACATAAAATTGGTGAATAAAAAGAAAAAAAATTGAATTTTTCAACAGGGTATAAAATATTACAATAAGTTTAAAACAACCTTATTTAGATTCTCAGGAAGGTGCCAAGTAGGAAATAGGGCAACAATTACCATATTATGCGTAATATTACACACAAACAATGTTTAAATAAAACATGCGTTTTTTCATAGACCCTTTAACAAATTAGGCTTTATCATACACTGTTGGAAAGCTTATTAAATTACCTTTCCAATGATGTATCACAAGGGGTAGGTTGCTATTTGAAAAAAAAAGTTGGGGGGTGAGGGTGCAAGGGGGTGCCAATTTTGATAACTTTTTTAGACCAAAATTTGCAGAATTAAAAATATAAATCGACCTGTCCGAGGATTTTTGTATTTTACTTGTAACTAAAAAGTTATTCGGGTGATTCCAGACTTAATGCACGCACCGTATAACAGATTTCGATTCAGCATACCAAAATCCCTGAGACAAGAGTTTGTAATTATTCTACACTCGTATAACTACATACTTTATTTTTTTTATTTTTTTCAGGTAATGACAAAAGTTTCGTCACAAATACGGGGTATTCGTAAGTATAAAATTCTAAAAATGGTACAGTTAGTAAAATTGCATGAAATGGATATCGTCTTGTCTGTTTTGAAACGTCGTATCTTACCTGAACTATATCAAATATACAGTGCGTTCATTAAGTCTGGAATCACCCGATTTACTTTTCAATTATAAGACTTTTAAAAAAACGCTCGGACAGGTCGATTTTAATTTTTAATTTTTCAAATTTTGGTGTAAAAAAAGTTATCTAAATTTTCACCCCCTTGCACCCTCCCATCACAACTTTTTTTTTTCAAATAGCAACCTACCTCTTGTGACACATCGTTGGAAAGGTTATTTAATAAGCTTTCTAACGGTGTATGCCAAAGCCCTATTTAAAAAGGGGCTTAGAAAAAAATTAGTGGCTATTTGAAAAAAAAAATTGGAATAAGTGGGTGCAAGTGGGTGAAAATTGTGATAACATTTGGTGTAAACCAAAATTTTCGAAATAAAAAATAAAAATCGACCTGTCTAAGCATTTTTTTCTTTAACTTGTAACTGGGAAGTTAAAAAAAAATGCTCATACAGGTGGATTTTTATTTTTAATTTTGCAAATTTTGGTTTACACCAAATGTTATCACCTTGCACCCACTTATTCCAATTTTTTTTTTCAAATAGCCACTAATTTTTTTCTAAGCCCCTTTTTAAATAAGGCTTTGGCATACACCGTTAGAAAGCTTATTAAATAACCTTTCCAACGATGTGTCACAAGAGGTAGGTTGATATTTGAAAAACGAAAGTTGTGATGGGAGGGTGCAAGGGGGTGAAAATTTTGATAACTTTTTTTACACCAAAATTTGAAAAATTAAAAATTAAAATCGACCTGTCCGAGCGTTTTTTTAAAAGTCTTATAATTGAAAAGTAAATCGGGTGATTCCAGACTTAATGTACGCACTGTATAGGATGAAGGAATTATTGTTTTTAAATTAGTAATAAAGAGAAGACAAATCATTATTGTAAGTAGTATAAATTAAGTAGTGTTAACAATAAACATAAGGAATCTGCACATTAGACATTATTGAAAATGCGTAAAATTTTTATATGATGCGTATAAAGGACATACACTGAAAAAATTATTTTGTAAAATTACTATAACGATCGCTGGTTATTTTTTGCCAAACACTATCAAAGTAAATTTATTAGCGTAATATATTTTTACTACTAGTTATGTAAAAATACGTACTAAATTATTTTCTAAAATTACAAAACACATGTTTAAATTATCACAATAGTATTGATAATATTACAAAAGAATACTTAAAATTCATAAGAGACGAGTAAAATTACCATACTATATTTCCAATCGTGTTTATATTTGTTTTATTTATAATAGCAGTTTTAATTTCTTTTATAGTTTATTTACAAAAATATTGTAAATTTATTGCTTAAATAAACAACTTATTTGTAATTCTACACATTATTATTACAAATATTTCACATAATTACGATAACTATTACACACGGAAAAAAAAAATATAGCTAGGTGCGCTATAACACACATACCAAGCAAATTTTAATCGCTTATTATATAAATACAAGGCTTACTCTTACAATTATGGCAGTCAGTGTAAAAATTTATATGAAATACTTTAATTGTTTAGTGAATAATAAAATATAACAAATAGTATGGCATTTATAGCTTAAATAGATTTAATTATTGTCCGTGCTAATAATTTTTATAATATAATAAAATTTCTGTAAATTTATAATAGTGCCTGTAATAAATATAATCGTGTCTGTAATATATATAATCGTTTTCAATTTATTTTTAACATTATTAGTAATTGTGTCCCTTATAATCTATAGCTTAAATCACTATAATTTGCCACTGTTACCAAATATCTTATAATGTATAGCGCAGAGCCCACTAATTTCTTTCCGTGCAGTGTTTTTACAAGTTGCAAACAAGAAGTTACATTTTTTTTAAACACACTGTAATTTCACATTCAATCTTTTTTGTGAAATTATAACTGAATTTTACTATTTTATTGCTATGTATAGAAAAGAACATGGAAAACAATTGGTGTGGGTATAAAGTTGAAACTACAAATATAAGACATTATAAACTGAAAGGTGTTTTTATTACATAAATATTTTAACAAACTATACTACTATAATACTACTAAACTAGAATAATTGTGTCTGTGTACATGGTGATTCAAATGTCCCGCCCGAGATCATTAAAAAATTTCAAAAGCATGTTGTAAGTCTCAATCTATACTATAACTAAGACTATCTCTATTTGGTATTAACACAAATAAAAAGCTATTCTTCTTAAAAAATTTACCTGCCGACAGCTCTGCACAACTATGGATATATTAGCCAAAATGTAACCTACACCTACAAAAACTACAAAATAACATCTAAATAACAAGGAGAACTTACTTACAGATTATAAATATAACAACACTAAACAAAACACAGCTAAATTAAAAAAAAAAACATTTGCCGCGATTTGCCGGCGTCTCAAAACAACGTGCTATGGCATCAACTGGTGCAGGTGGAGCACGCATTAGGCGCTTCGTTGGTAGTCTTATTAAGGTAAATCCACAATAGCGGTAGTAATAACGTAATTTTGTTTGTAAAATTAATAAGGTTTTGTTAATTTACATTAAAAGATAAAAAGTTCTTTAAAATTCATTTGTACTTGTACAATGCTTATAGTAAAATTCTTAATGGATAAAGTAAAAATAGTGATTATTGTATAAAACTAACAAAAGTTTGCTAACATTAATAAAATGACAAAATTTTGTAAAAATATATATATTTTTTTATTTTCACTAAGATAATTGCATTATTACTGCTATATAAGTTTACTAATTATTGTGTAATTTTACCTCTATTTTTTTCAGTGTACCTCAAAATCAATAAAATGTAAGATACGAGGTTTTGAAATAGACAAGGCGATATGTGATGTTAATAGTATGTAACTAAGATTCTCATAAAAACATTTTTATTAAGGAATACCAATTAAATTACTTGAATTAAGGTATTTGCATTTAAAGTATAAAGTACCTGCCTTTACCTTAAATTAAAACCTATGCAGGTTAATACATTAATACAAAATACACATTTGATAAAAAAAATAGTTTTATACCGGGTGTTTCAGGAAGGTGGTTCACCCCCCCTTAACTTTTTTATTTTTTTAGATTGGATCTTGAAATTTTTAGGAGCTAGATTATATATAATTTAGGATTTTTTGACATAATTAGACAATTTTTGGTACTTCCGGTTTCGCCGATAATGAATCAAACTTTTTATTTTTAAATGGAACACCCCGTATATTTAGATATTTTGATTCAGAAATCAATTCTGAGAACAAGCATGTGTTACTTGTCACTTTTTGACAGGTCATGTAATTTTTTATTTAAACTTTTATTTTAAATCTAGTGTTTTAATGCCAAGTTTTTCCAAGTAAGCTATTCATGTGTGGTATCAAAATGTCCGCAAGAAAATTCTCTCTTATTTTAACCTGATGAGTCACTGTTTCCGTATAAAAAAAAATGACTTATGGCCAAAGTAGGATTTTGGAACTTTTAAGAGTCCACCAAATTTAGAGTTTTGGGAAAAAAAAAATCAAAATTGTATTTTTCTTAAGATACTAGACCAAAGATTAAGCGAATAAGCTAATTCAAGGCACTCTATATTTAAAATAAAAATTTAAATAAAAATGACATGACCTGCCAAAAATGTTACAATGTTGCAAGCTACAATAAAACCTAGGTTACCAATTACCATATTTATTGTAAATGGTATAATTCCGTAGTATTATAAGAATTACAATTATTGTAAAAAGCCCAATTTCACAATAATTTTATTGTAAAATTTTTAAATAGATTTTTTTGGTGTTATGTTTGTAATAGTTCTCTCTATAAAGAAATCGCTACAAGCCGAACAATAAAACACAACTGCGCTAGTTTCACAAACGAGAGCTTTTCTAATAAGCGCCAATCTTAACGGCACAGTGTTAAAATTCTTTTGACAATAGAAACGTCACGTGTAATTGAAAAACCATCGAAAGCCGGTGCGGTTAAAAAGTCCGCCCCTCCTTTAACTGTTGAACGACTTATCCCATCAAGGATTGACCCATGAATTTATTGTATAATATATGAAATATTCATATGATATTACTGTTATTACTTAGTCCAATTAAATTATTTTACTAAAAAAAAAATTGTAAAAATATTACACGTTTTCGCTTGTATTAGCAAAAAGTAATCAATTCACTCACTAGAAAATAAACCATAATTTCTGCATATAATATGCTAACTTAGTATTTCTAAGCCATAAATAAAGAAATTGGAAACTACATGCATTTTAAAACACTCCTTACATAGACCTGTAAATCTGTATGAATATTTAGATGGTACACTGAAATAAATTTTTACATCCTCGGGTATGGGTAATTTACTTGCAGCTGCTGCTGATGTGAATTTACACTCGAAGCGTTAATATAAATGCGGTGTGTATTATATTTTTACATCCAGTGTGTAAAGTTTACACCAACGCGTAAATATACTTTTTACCTAAAACCCTTCAATTTATTATAAAAAAATAGAATAACCATTTTGTTATTTTTCTATTTATTAATAGTGTTTTATGGAAAAACTACGCAACAGAAAAATAAAACGTATATTCGTAATCAGCGCTACAAAAAGTACCAATATAAAATAGAAACAGAAAACATACAAAAATCTTAACAACTTAAAATTTGCAGGTCAGTGTACCGCCTAAATAAGTAATCACACTTTTTAAATATTTACTTTTAATCAACACTCACCAATTATTTCTTTGAAAAATCTATCACACACAAAATTATACGTACGCTCTTACAAACGTAAACAATTATAATGGTCGACAGCCACCAGACTCGATGAAGCAGGAATTCTGGCTTCTCGAGTCACGTGACTAGCTTAACGCCACCGATTGGCTGGCTTGTACATCAGAAGTGTGATTTTTACACTTCGGGTGTATTGTTGCTAAATGTATGTTTATAAAAATACACTTGAGCTCCGTGTAGTGTCACATCAATGTTGATGTACATTTATATAAAGGTTGAAAATTTACACATTTATTGAGTGTATTTTTTTACACCTTTTCAATGTAATTTCTTTCAGTGTAGTCCCTGATGGGTTAAGATATTAACGACATTTGGAACACGTAAGTAACCTAACCCAAATTATTTTTTGGCATTTTTTATTGACGGTAGGTTCAAAGTTTTTCTGCTTGTCCTAAAATAATATCAAAATTTTGTATTCTTGAAATACCTTAATGTAAAGTTTATTAGCAAAGGACTTTTTGCTTTGCACAATCTATTAAAAAAATAATACTTTTGACTATTTCACAAACAATATATAGGCCAATCAAAACCTTGCATTTTTAGTTTTATGACCAATCAGATCAAAATGAATCTGATAATTTTTGCACAATGCAATTATCAACTGGTTACTGTGGAAAGAAGAAACTGACAGTTACTGACATCTTAATAAATGTTATATTTTTGCAAAATGTGTTTTTAATTTGTGAAGCTTACCTTTAGTTGATTTATTTTTATTGATAAGCAATATAAATGCTTATTTTATTTCCAAAACATCCTAGGTATAAACCGTAATTAATTTCAGATAATATATTATATTTTATTCACTTTCCATCTTAAAAGCTTTAAATCACTGATATTCATAAATTTTAATTTATTTAATTGAATCCTGGTATTAAAAACAGGGCACTAAAAACTAATTTAAACACTTATTTATTGAAAATATATTTGCAGTAAAGGATTACGGAAATCAAAACATCAAATGACTGCGCTGCAGCGCGCTGGTACCAGTACAGCGTTACCAAAGTTTATTGGAAACCGATAGGAAATTGTTTTTTACGGGTAGAAACACCCGTTATTTTATTTCTTTTCAGTTGAAAACTAAACTTTTTAAACAAAAACAGCAAGGATCTTTATTTAAATGCTAAAATATATGATAACAACTATTTTATTGGAGTAATGTCAAGCATAAAATATACCTCGAGCAAAGTTTAGACTTGGCAACATTCGCGAATAAGTGAACATCGTGGATTTAGAAAGCGCGGCGAATTTGAGATTTAAATTTTTAATTATAGTTGTAAAGTAATATTGTTGTTTAGTTCTTAAATTTTTAATTTAAATATGAAACAACATAAAACATTGTAAAATTATATACTTCCTTATTTTGTTTGTGAAATAGTCTTTCAAAATACCATTTTAAATTATACATATTTTTTTTACTGTATATAAAAAAATATTTTGAAATTGTTTTCCTGCATTTTTCGTGTTACAAAATTCCAAGACCGCAGGTTTTTTACTAAAGACAAACTTTTGAGCCAGAGAGCTTTTCGGTTTTGAAAATCGAGATTTTTTGACACATCCTATTACTCAAAAAAACGTTTTTTTTTATCTGTCTAAAAAAGTGTATCTTTTACGATTTTCTTTCAAATGGGAATTGATTTCTTATGTCATCAATAATGTTTTAGTCCAAAAAATCTAGAGGTCCACGACATTTTCATTTAATCATTTAATAATTAATCGCCCAGACGAACCGTGACATATGGGTGTACAAGAGGTCGAGATTAAGTATTTTCCTTAAAATTTGTATACAGGGGGTCTAACTCCACCCCCTGAGGGGTGGGGAGAATTTTTTTGAAAACTGGTGTATTAGAATTCTTGAGGTTACTAAACTTGAATCTTTGAATATTTTTTTTTCTAAAACCACCCATGAGGGGTGCGGGTAGTTTTAATGAAAATAAGGATATTGGGGTTTTTGAGGTTGCTAAAAGTGAATCTGATCTGAAATACATTTCACGCGCGGACGTGAAAAATGGGAAAGCTTTTTTACTGAACAGTGTATTTGTTGTAATAGAATTATTTGTTAAAACAGTTTTTTCCCCACAAAGAAACCGAAGAAGAAAAAACAACTGTGGTAGTTCGATTTCATTCTTCTTACACAGACGAGAGCTTTTTTAAAAAGCGCCAATCTTATCGAACACAGTGTTAGAATTCTTTGCACAATAGAAACGTCAGTCCTTACCGAGCTCGTAATTGAAAAGCCATCGACGGATTGTTAATGGGCCACTTATTACTTGTAAAAATTTACATAAGCTTTGTAGTTTCTATCGACTGGCGATACGACACGAAATCGTGAGCTTTTGTAGCACTTTGTACACGGTGATCTTGAATGGGGTTTAGGACCAATGAAAATAACAATCCAGATTATGCTCAAGTTTATAGTATGGTGTCAGAGGATTAAAATTCTAGCGACAGAAAAATAAACTCGAAGTCCATTTAAAGTTTGAACTGCTTAAGATATTAACTTAAACATGCCATGAAGATATGTAAAACAGTAAGTGGTATATTGCATTTTCCCAAATACTCAAAAAAAAATTGTAAGTTTTATTTTTTTTAAAACTTGAATAGTTTTTTGCTTAGTATATTGCAGTTACCACTAAAATCTTTAGTAAAATAGTACTTTTTTTGCACATTTTTGTTGTTGAAAATAACCCATTTAGACCAAAAATTTCTCTTTTGAGAGGTATAAAAAGTAGCTTAAAGTTGCTTGGTAATATTAAATTTTTTGAAAACATGTTAGTTACCTTCTCTAGGTTTAGTACGGCAGTATAGGTAGCACACTTATACTGCCGTACTTTCTTTTTTTTTATCGGAAATTTTATTTTAAGCACTTTTTAATAGCATATAAGAGTTTTTATATTTAATGGCTGCCTCTAAATATTTAAAAAAACACGACTTTTTAGAGTTTTATAAAAAAATCATTACATTCGAACGGATTGAGATATCAACTTCTATAGTTTGACGCACGGATCTGTGGCTACGGGAAATATGTTTGGAATGTGTGTGCAAGTGGGAGGCCCGTAGTAGGCACGCACGCCTTATAACGGTCTTGACGGATAGAAGAGAGCGCGAATGATTCCTCCCCCTTTCGTTGGAGACTTTCTCACATGCGGAGAACTATATTTGACCCCATTTTTAAGGAAAACTTTATAGTTAAAAATATACATCGTGCACTGTAACTGCAAATATCCAAAACTGCAGCTGCAAATTTGCTCTAGGATTTTTGATGGTCAGACTTTTTAGACTTTACCCCCTGTAACGAAAAATTCGACGTGATGGGAGAATTTAAACATCATTTTCAGATTCAGCAGGTCGACCTTTATTAGGAATGATATATCTAGTCCGAGTAATATTTTTGTAATTTTTTTTGTAGTTTAGTGTTATCTTTGTTGTCGGTGTTAACCTCTGAGTACTCATTCAAGACCACCGTGTCTATTTATTCTCGTTTCTTTTTTGAGTTGTTGTTATCAAGCGAAAAGTATGAAATATAATAGAATTGTATAAAAGGAATGGTGCATTGTTCGCTGATCTTAAAAATTCTTTTTTTAGATGTGGAATAAATATCTAACGACGAATACTTTTTTATACTTTTTGAAGCATTAGTAAAATTTTAAATTATATTATAGTTTTTTTCAATACTAGCCTAAAAACTACTATTTACAACTGTATATATGTATGTAAACATACATTACATGTAACGTGATTTCTTGTCCCACTGTTTTCCACTTTGTAACAGTAAAAATATACAGCTGTAAATATTCAAAACTGCAGCTTCAAATTTGCCCTAGAATTTTAATGGTCAGAATCTTTACCCCTGTAACAAAAAATTCGACGTAATGGGAGAATTTAAACATTTTCAGATTCAGCAGGTTGACCTTTATTAGGAATGATATGTCTAGTCCGAGTAATATTTTTTGTAATTTTTTGTAGTTTAGTGTTATCTTTGTTGTCGGTTTTGACTTCTGAGTACTCATTCAAGACCACCGTGTCTATTTATTCTCGTTTCTTTTTTGAGTTGTTATCAAGCGAAAAGTATGAAATATAATAGAATTGTATAAAAGGAATGGTGCATTGTTCGCTGATCTTAAATATTCTTTTTTTAGATGTGGAATAAATATCTAACGACGACTACTTTTTTATACTTTTTGAAGCATTAGTAAAATTTTAAATTATATTATAGTTTTTTTCAATACTAGCCTAAAAACTACTATTTACAACTGTATATATGTATGTAAACATACATTACATGTAACGTGATTTCTTGTCCCACTGTTTTCCACTTTGTAACAGTAAAAATATACAGCTGTAAATATCCAAAACTGCAGTTTCGAGTAATATTTTTGTAATTTTTTTTGTAGTTTAGTGTTATCTTTGTTGTCGGTGTTAACCTCTGAGTACTCATTCAAGACCACCGTGTCTATTTATTCTCGTTTCTTTTTTGAGTTGTTGTTATCAAGCGAAAAGTATGAAATATAATAGAATTGTATAAAAGGAATGGTGCATTGTTCGCTGATCTTAAATATTCTTTTTTTAGATGTGGAATAAATATCTAACGACGACTACTTTTTTATACTTTTTGAAGCATTAGTAAAATTTTAAATTATATTATAGTTTTTTTCAATACTAGCCTAAAAACTACTATTTACAACTGTATATATGTATGTAAACATACATTACATGTAACGTGATTTCTTGTCCCACTGTTTTCCACTTTGTAACAGTAAAAATATACAGCTGTAAATATCCAAAACTGCAGCTTCAAATTTGCCCTAGAATTTTTGATGGTCAGAATCTTTACCCCTGTAACAAAAAATTCGACGTAATGGGAGAATTTAAACATCATTTTCAAATTCAGCAGGTCGACCTTTATTAGGAATGATATATCTAGTCCGAGTAATATTTTTGTAATTTTTTTTTTAGTTTAGTGTTATCTTTGTTGTCGGTGTTAACCTCTGAGTACTTATTCAAGACCACCGTGTCTATTTATTCTCGTTTCTTTTTTGGGTTGTTGTTATCAAGCGAAAAGTATGAAATATAATAGAATTGTATAAAAGGAATGGTGCATTGTTCGTTGATCTTAAGTATTCTTTCTTTAGATGTGAAATAAATATCTAACGACGAATACTTTTTAATACTTTTTGAAGCATTAGGATTTAATAAAATTTTAAATTATATTATAGTTTTTTTCAATACTAGCCTAAAAACTTCTATATACAATTGTATATATGTATGTATATATACATTACATGTATTAATAAAACTTGGAAAGAACGTGATTTCTTTTCCCACTGTTTTCCACTTTGTAAGAATTAGGTTGCTAGATTCGTTATTCAAAGATTGAAATATCGTTAAGCTTTTATTTTTTTTTAATGCAAATAGATTTGATATTTTAATTTTAAAAAATTTGATGAGAAATCAGTCTTACAATCTAAAATTTTTATTAAAATTAAAATACAAATTGCGTAGTTGTTAACAGTTTTATATTTATATAATCTGTTATATCTTGGTTTTAAAAACGTTTTTCTATTTTGCGACTCTTATAAGCTCATAATCACACGCATTTTGCATGTTTTTATATATATATATATTATAAGAGGTCTCTACTTTTTTTTCTTTTGGGTTGGCAACAGACAAAAGTCTATTTCTTGCCGTGCAATTGTGAACGTCGGTTTAAATCTTAATTTTCTACAAAATTTTGTGTTCGCTAAAAACGTATGTTATGAAACTAGTACTTTAATATACTATAATAGTACAGTTTTAGCCAATTTTATTTTTTAGACTGATAAGGATAATAGTTCTAAACGGTGATCTGGGAGCTATCAACAAATATTGTCGTGATTATTTTTGGATTGTTTTTTGGTTTAGGTTTAAAGGAACTTGAATGTCAAAGTCCAATTCTAAGTAAAATGCAGAGAAAATGATTTTTGGCAAATTTGAAAAGAACTAGAAAACGACGTATTACACCGGCACACAAAAAAAATCTCGAGTGTGGCAGACCAGACTAGTCAATTCTTACGTATTTTGGGTCGCTGAATCTGAGACTGTTGTCAGAATTTAAAATTTAGCGTTCAAAATAGCGGATCCAATATGGCGGATTAGATTTTAAAGTCAAGCAAATCCGAGCAAGTTTGGTAAATTTTGTGCTGTAATAAAAAAACGCGAGTTAGTTTCGAAATTCTTACAGTGGATTTCGATGCAGAAGTCTAAATTACACAACAATTGACTATATGCTTAAAACTAAAAATGGCGGATCCAATATGGCGGACCAAAATGGCGGATTTTTTTTTTTAAATTGATCCGATTCGCTTAAAACTTGGTACTCGGAGGTTTTTAGGGTCGCTGAATTCGAATTTGGTGCCAGTTTTCCTAAATCCAAAATGGCGGATCCAATATGGCGGATATTTTTAAAAGTTGATCGGATTTACTTGAAACTTGGTACTTGGAGGGTTTTGGGGTCGCTGATTACGAATCTGGTGCCAGTTTTCCAAAATTCAAAATAGCGGATCCAATATGGCGGATTAGATTTTTTTAAAATTCTCGGAAAATTTAATCCGATATATTAAATCCGTTTCTTACGTATTTTGGGTGGCTGAATTTAAATCCGAGGTCAGAATTTAAAATTTAGCGTTCAAAATAGCGGATTTAATATGGCGGATTAGATTTTTTAAAGTTTCAAGCAAATCCGAGCAACTTTAAAAATCTAATCCGCCATATTGGATCCGCCATTTTAAACGCTAAATTTAAAATTCTGACTTCGGATTCAGATTCAGCGACTTGTCTGGTCTGCCGTGTTATAATATTGTTTTCTCCATTTTAATTCACGTAGGTTAAAAAAAAAAGGTATACATCACTGAGAGATTGTTATTGTAGTAAATACTAAACGTTTTTGCTTATATGGAACCCCACGAAACTTTAGTGAACATTCACTGTTTGTTACAATTACCAGAACTATTACAACGTTAAGTATTACTGTAACAACCAGTAAATCTTAACTACACTAAAAAAAACTTTGGTATTTTTACAACAAAAAAAATACTAAATTTATTGCAATGATTTTATATCTTTATATTGTAAAATCAAAAGTTAGTTTAATAAAAACGTAATATTATTGTGGATTTACTAAATTTTGCGAAAATACCTGAAAATTTCACAAAAAACATTTAAAATTACAAAGACGTGTTGTAATATTGTACAAATGCGAAATAATTTCACAAATTATTATGTAATATCACAGGTAAATGTTGTGAAATTACAAAAAAATTATTGTTATGAATTTACAAGATTACAACGCAGTTTAGTTAAATTACAAAGTTGATATGTAATATTACTAGCAAAATTGGTGGCATTAAATAACCAACGATATTGTTAGTAATTTCACAAAACAATTTTTAGAGTGTAAACACACTCAGTGTGGGATATGTGCGATATGTGGGATATAAATTCTACTTTCCAGTGCATACAAAATTGAAGGATTATTTGTGGATTTAGACCTATTAAAACCAGAAACCTTACCCAAAACATCCTAACATGGTAAAGTTATGATGTCATTACAATTAGCAACTCACAACTGATTTTTTCAGGATCGTTTAATAAAAATATTTAAAATCAAGTGGTAAACTTGTTCGACAAAAATTTTTGGGAAATACCGTTGTCGGACTCACTAAAGTTGGGGGTTGGTCCCAAAAAAAAAAAACGCCCCGCTACCGAGAATTTTCTTTTGTAAGAAGTTGTTTGACTAGACATAAAGAACACATATACAAAGTCTGAACGGTGAGGTAATCAAAAAGAATCTACTGGGCGTGGGCTCCCGGATGATAATAACAAATGTCAAATTTTAAACTCGAGATAATTTGAGTAAAACTTAAAATCCCAACCAATATTATTAAAAGCATTATTAAGGTAAGATAGAAATTTAATAAAATTATTTTATTAAAACACAAATACAAATAATATACTAATATCTTTTAAAATAGCACATAATCTATTAATAAAACGTAAAAAAATCTCAACTTTTTTCTACGATTTTAAAAATTGGCCTCCCAGCAAAAAATGCAATAGGCGGACAGACAAATTTTTCGAAAGTTGTTCAGAATGGTAATAAACCTTCAAAATCGAAATTTAACTTTTTGCCCGTTTATTATACAATATTTTTTATTTGGTTTTTACTAATTATAAAAAATTATTAAAATATACTTCATTTTAAATTGCAAAAAATATTTCTTTTTACTGTCTTATTACTTATCTAGTTATCCATGACAAATTGCTATCCAATCAAATCGCTAAAAAACAATTAAATCGTTTCTTTTGCATGCGGTTTCATTTTTAAATAAAAAAACTATAGGTTGGTGATTAATTTCTGTTAAAATGTGTCTGTTATGAAAATAATACTTCTGAAACCGTTCTATAAATATTATAAATATTGAAATTGATTTTACAATTGAAATTGTTCTTAATTTATTTAAGTGGATGAATACAGATTAATCAGTTAACATATATTATGAGGTTATGTTATAGAAGAAAATTTTATTTTGTATGAAATGATTATAATAACTGTATCTGGTTAAAAAGAACAGTTAGTTCAAGACCAAAAGTGACCAAAAGGTCAATGTTTTTTATAAATATTACAGTAAAGGTAAAGCATCTTCTTTTTTTTTATAAAAATCTTTATTTACAAAAATATATTACAATACATATTTACATAGTAATTATATTATAAAACATTTTTTTTGTTAGATATTTAAAAACTAAATACACCTCTATGTAGTTTGATTCCATTTTGATTTTTTTTATATCTATCACTTCTTAAAATTTGTTTATATTTTTCTAAATTATCCTTCTTCTAAATTATAATAGACTAAACTAGATATATACCATATGTAAATTTGAACAAAAAGTGTCGCTTTTAGAATCAATCGAATAAAAAAATGCTTTGGTTTGGACATTCCTAAGAAGTCATGCAAAAATTGGTGGTTTGGTTAATAAAGAAATATTTATTTACACGCACAGTAAGATAATATATCAGTGGTAAACCATTATAGTGGAAGTTTATGTCTTGCGTAGCCTGTAGGGCTCTGGGTTAAATTTATTTGATTAAAGTTAAGATTTAACACTGCTGTAATAACTTTATTCCCTACCCTAAATATTCAGTGAAAAATGGTTATTTATACAAGTGAACAAAAATGAAGGATTTATTTAAAATTTCAAAACAATATTAAAAATTAAAACTTTTACGATCACTAAGACTTCTTAGAAATTAGGCAGATTTCTTAATTTAAATTAAATTTATTTTATAATTTATACGCTATTATAGGCCCATAGGCTCAAAGTTAATTAAAAATACAGAACAAAAACCCTTGTTCCTTCAGAAATACACTGCCCGGTGAAAGAGCTTTCCCATTTTTCGCCTCCGCGCGTAAAATGGATTTTTTATTATCGGATTCACTTTTAGCAACCTTAAAAATATACCAATTTTCACGAAAACTACCCCCCGCCTCTTAGGGCGGAGTTAGATTTTTTATCATTAGATTCACTTTCAGCAACCTAAAAAACCCCAATATACCAGTTTTAAGGAAAACTACCCCCCACCCCTCCGGGGGTTAAATTAGAAAAATTATTATCAAATTCATATTCATCGACCCCAAAAACCCTTATATAACAATTTTGAGAAAAATATTGAAAATATTTAGAAATATTTACCCCCTCACCCCTGCGAGGGTGGATTTAGAAAATTTTTATTATCAGATTCAATTTCTGCAACCTTAAAAACCTCTTAGCAATTATTAAATTTTTTGTAAAAAAATGTATTTTTCCCCATTTTCCCAACTTGCCGCACCCCAATGTTCACCAAAAACAATCCTGAGCGAGAACTTTTGTTATCATACCTATATGCCAAATTTCAAGTCTCTAGCTTAAAGTGTTTCTAAGTTATCGTGTCCACAATTTTCCCATGCAGACTGATCGACCAACCGACCGATCGACCAAACCGACCGATCGACCACCGACCGATCGACCGACCGATCGACCGACCGATCGACCGACCGATCGACAACTTTTTTTTTGCTTGAGATTGATTTATATCGACATAAAACGTCACAAAATGCAAAAATACGTAAAAAAATGAAAATTTTTGCACTAATACAAGGCTTTCCAATATTTTGAAAATTTTCAAAATGGGAAAGCTAAATAACTTTAGAAATGCTTTAAAAATTAAGACTATAGAAGCTTTAGAAAAACAATTATTTATACGGGGTGATTCAGAAAAAGGGTACAAAAAGGGATGATTCTAGGTTCAAAAATATGACAAAAAGTTCCGATAAAGGTTGGCCTGGAAACGAGCCCTAAGGGACCTACGACCCTCCTAAGGGTACATCTGAGAAGTAGTTTTTATTTATTATCTGAAACCCTGTGAACTACAGTAACAATTTTTTACCAGGGACATGCAAAATGAGGTGGCAATGTCAGTTTTTTGCCCCAAACTTTTTTATCCGTGGACTTTTTGACGTTTTCTCAATAAAATAAGAGCACTTTTTAGTTCCTATTTTTGATGCTTAGAAAATTAAATTGCCTCTTTAATGGCAGTTTTTTCTACGGTGTTACATAAATAGTACCTTTTTTTATGTTTTCTAACTAAAGAATCCCATTTTATTGAGAAAATGTCAAAAATCCTACGGATAAAAAAGTTTGGAGCAAAAAAGTGACTTCGTCTCCCCATTTGGACGTCCCTGGTTAAAATGACCAAATAAAAATTACATAAAAGGATAGCCTTTATCAATGTTAAGGCATGTGCAAAAAATCGTTAGTACATAGAGTTCCAGAGATATTAAATAAAAACTACTTTTTAGATGTACCTTTACAAGGGTCGTAGCTCCCATGGGCTTATTTCGGGACCAACCTTTATAGGAACATTCACATATTTTTGGACATAGAATCACCCCTTAAAATTTTGTACCCTATTTCTGAATCCTTTATACAAAAAATTCGCCATAATCCATTTTATATCGTGATAATTTCCTCATGAAATTTTTTTATTACACAAAATTATAATAATTAATATAAAATTAAAATTGATAAAAACACACATTTATATAAATAAAATAAACGTTTAAACTAAATTTGTCCCTTATTTTCACCTTCATTTATCAAATTTTGTCGTTCTGTAACGAAACTTTTTGATTGATTGTAAACCTGTCTAACTGGCTGGCTGATTTGCGAATGAAAAATTAAAAAACCTCAATTTAAAATCTTTTGCACAAAATGTGTACTTGTGCCCAAGAAAGGTTTTATTTTTATACTCTTGACAGACAGGGCTGAAAAGAAAACACCTTTAGAAAAAGACATGAAAAATAATAGTTATTTTTTTTATTAAGAGCGCTAAATGACTGACAGGAATCACATTTTGCGTTCGTAATACAAACAACATTTTTTCTACTATCTAAAATAAATAAATAAATAAATTTCAGACAGTAAGTTACCTTACAAGGTCGCAGCACCTGAGTAAAATTTTAGGCATATCTGTTGGTGTAAAAGTAAAATCCTAATCATAGTAACTCTCCATAATTCCTTCGTAACAACAAATATATAGCAGAAAAATATTTAGCACACGAAAATGAGATTTGATTTAAAATAAATAATATTTCATATTAAAAAAATGGCAGACCAACATCTCGTCGCATATAACTGACAGTTATTTTACTGTTGACATGCCAGTTGCCTACACTGTGCGCGTAAAAAAAATCACTTTTCTGCTTGCTGTCATGGTAACGAACAGAAAAGTAAAATACTAAGAAATAGGTTATTTTGAAGTCTAAAAACATCATTTGTTAACTTTTCTATTAGATCGTAGAAAATAGCTATTTTCCATCGTGCGGAAAGAGGCTCTTTTTCACACTAGATTGCATTTGATTGAACGACGCGTAGCGGAGTTTAAGCAAGCAATCGAGCGCGGAAAAGCCTCGTTACGCATGGGTTAGAAACAATGTTTTTCCTACGAGCGAGGTTTTTTTTTTTAAATAAAGTATTAAATAAATCTTATTTTTATTTTTTTTCAATAAGAAACAGAATTAACAGTTAAGAAATTTGAACATTTTATAATATTATGAATAAATATAACAAGAATAACACTATGCAAAAAGAAATTAGACAATATTTATACGTGCGGAAAAGGCCTTTTTTCCATAAGCATATGTTTGCGCAAAAAGACATCTTTTTGCACGCCCATAGAAAAAAACACTTTCTAATTATCTGTTGGGAGTTTACAATATTTGTATCTAAATTGGTATTTAAAGTGTCGCTAAAAAATATTTCGATAATAAACATCTCTCCAAACCTCCTTACAGAGGGGTCCTAGCGGTAAGAATTAATTTTTTAATACTCATTTTTTGAAGTTTAGACTTTTACGCTGTGGCGCACGGTGGTCAGTTTATGTGGTCTGGCTCGAAAAAAATACAACAAAAATATTAGATTGTAACCCAGGAAAAAGTAAGCCTATTAACTACATTTAAAAAAAATTGTTGGATCCGCAAAAGATTAAATGCGGAGTTTTCTTTTGCAAAATGTGACATTAATAAGTAACATTTATATTATTTTAAATTTAATCTAACTTCTGCGTTGTGTTTATTTTATTTGATGTACGATATATACTTTCATTCTACCTCATTCCTTATAATAAAGACTGCATTATTCCAAGTATAATTAGCTGTTTTAGATTTTAAGCTTTCACGGCCATTAAGATATAAAGAACTTTCACTTTCGGGTTTAGACCGTGTTAATGGATTTTCACTTTCCGACGTTTCGTCTCTTACTACTAGAGACATCTTCAGGGATTAATCTGAAAATTAATCTTAAAATCCATTAACACGGTCTAAACCCGAAAGTGAAAGTTCTTTATATAATTAGCTGTTTTGATTTATCTTAGAATAATCTGCGTTTACCTGCAACCTCTAAGGTTTTTATTAGCATTGGCTGCTGGTATCACGCGTCGCCCCGTATTCGATGTATGGAAGGAAGAGCGAGTGCCGGGTCGAAAATTTCAAACGTGAGTCAAGTGACTTTGCGGTCTATTCAGACCCTATTCAGAGTAAAGTGAAGAAGTTGTTAGAGCATTTCTGTTCAAAATTAAATATCAAGTACTTTCGTTACCCAAAATGCTTCAAAGTGTTAATATCTATATACAGGGTTATTCAGAAATAGGGTCATTAAAAAAAACACATGTAGGTCCATGTCAGAGTTTAATTTTTCCAAACTAAAAAAAAAATATACGCAGTCGTTTAGGGCCAGATTTTTTTAAAGAAAACATTCCTAAAATGAGTACGACACTGGCTAGAAATAGCGCTGTTGTCGTTTAATTTCGTTTACGAAGGTTTATTTCTAATCCAAAAACTGAAGAAAATTTTTGGCAGAATGACCCTGCTATTAATATTGGCTCATTATTTAATTACATAAAAAAAACAAAAGGGTTACCTACTTTTTTAAGATTTTAGAAATCGCGCGTAATTTTGCACAATAGTATATTAAAGTACTAGTTTCATAACATTCGTTTTTAGCGCACGAGTACAAGTTTAGAAAACGAGCCGATTGCGGTGAGTTTTCTAAAGTACTAGTGCGCTAAAAACGTGTTATGAAACGAATGCTTTATACAATTTTTTCTATTTTGCTCTAAAATTTTAAAAAACTTACATTTAAATTGATGACTGATTTAGGGATTTTTGTTTCGAATTGGCATTACAGTTTTCGCCATGTTTAAAATTCTAAGAACGAATATTATTTTGATATATTTTATAGTCATTTCTTCTCTTTTCCTCTGCAAGTAACCAAACCACAATTTTAACACGGTAAAATATAACCTAAACACAAAATTTTGTAGAAAATTAAACTTTAAACCGACGTTTACAATTGCACGGCAAACGTCAAGAAATAGACTTTTGTCTGTTGCCAACCCAAAAGAAAAAAAAGTAGAGACCTCTTATGGGTCTATAAGAACACGCAAAATGCGTGTGATTATGAGCTTATAAGAGTCGCAAAATAGAAATTTATGAAATTATTATTCTGATATAACTTTTTTTTTCAAAAATGTTATTGGGAACCCACCATCTCACTAAAAAATATTTTGTTAAAACAACGATATTTATTTGTCCATGATAGTACATTCAGGTATTCAAAATAACCACTAAAGATACCACTAAAGATATAAGCTTCCCTCCGAAGCACGGTCCTCAACAGAACTCCATCCACCCTGAAATGTGTTTACAGTTTCACCTGCAACCCACATTACAGTTAGTCATCGTAGTTCCATCTACCGACTATTTACATCACTATACATACATGCTCTATGTGGGGCTCGAACCCACCACCCCGAGATCCGTAATCAAACGCGCTAACCATTGTGCCACCGGGGTCGGCCGTTTTTGCAATTAATAATGTTTTATTAAAGTGGTGAATTTGAATTGACATTACTTTTGGAGGTGAAACATTTATAAAAAAAAGTTTTGGACCCGCCGCGGCGGCGAGACACGTAACGGCGCGCCGTGACGTACCTCGGATTAAAAAAAGTGTCTTTTTCTACAGCCTTGTTCACAGCACGCAGTGCTTGAGAAAAAGAATTATAATTACAATGGTTAATAAATTTCCAAAATCCTGAAAAATCACCCAAGATTAAAAAATTTATATAGAAATGTTTTTTATCGAATATGAAAATGTTTCAAAAAATCTGTCCGTCCGTACCGGTGTCACATTTTTTGTACGCACGATAAATCAAACACGGAATATTCGATCCAGATAAAATTTTCAGGACAAAGTACTGGTTAAATTTTACAAACTGGCACCTGGCCGGAATTCCGCGGAATGTTTGGAATGCAACAAGACACAAAATTTTACCTCTTTTCTTCCCCTTGCATCAGCTCATAGTAGTTTTTAGTAAAATTTTAACAGTACTGCGAAAGATAAATAGCATCTTAAAAACAAAAAAGTTACACTCCGATAAATACTAAATTTTCAGAAAACAATACATCTATTAAAGGGAATTTAATACCAAATTTGTCAGTTTAAGGACCTAGGTAGTTTGCTAACTTTTAGATGCCCCGCACGGTGTTCTAGAAGAACTTTTAAATGACATGACAACTTCCATTTTATTTTCTTTTTGGAATTTGTTATATGAACTCTAATTAAAAAAATAAGACCAACATTTTAAAAATCGTTAGAGCCGTTTTTGAAAATAATGTGTTTTTTAGAAAATACCTCTGATATTTCAAGCCAACATACTCGGCTTGTCTTCGATATCTCGGATTTTTACCAAACTTGGCATAGTGGTACCACTATGGTACCTAGGCACTCCAATCAAATGTTTTTCAAAGCGGTCCATCCGTTCACGATACCGGGTGTCCCACCAACCAGGTTCTTGACAAGTTATATCTCCGTTATTTGAAAAGGTAATTTTTTTGCAAAAAATAGCGTTAAATGGGAGCCAAAGAAGATTTTATTTACTTATTCAACCCCCCCCCCCCATTGCTTACTCACTCCCTTGTAACCACCCCACCCTCTGATTTTCAAATAACACCTCCCACCCCATTTGTATCTAAGAATATGAAATAACATTTCATTTTGAATTAAACCATGTATTATAAATAGTATCTTATTCTTTTAAGGGGTTTCCAATTCCAATTCCAATTACAAATTCCAAAAGAAAAAAAAATTGAAGGTCATGTCATTTAAAAGTTCTTTTAGAACACAGTGCCCGGCGATGAAACATCAAAGGTATCGGTGGTCTATGCATCGAGACCAATCGAGTTCCCGGTCAAAATGATAATGTTTTGATAAGATGCTTGCCACTGTTCATCCAGTTTAATTTTGCATAGATGTGTAACGTTGAAAGGAAGGAATGACTTTAGAAATTCATTAATAAATACAAATTCTTTACTACGAATTCGTATTTTCCCAATTCATTATAAATAGATTGGATTGTAAAGGTTTATCATACAAAACAGTTTAGTAAATGTTGGATTTCGTTAATATGTTTCTATAAAAATTGCCAAGCAGTCAACTTAGGCAGTTGGAATTTGTTTGAAAGTTGTAGGAAAATTGCGAGGAAAATTGCATCTTTCATTGACAACTTAAGCTTTGTGTCTACTGGTAATAAAGTTCCGCAATTTCTTGGCAGGATAACATGCGAAAACGTATCCACAGAAAGCAATAAAATATTCACTTTTTTTTTCGTAAATCTTTGTCACTTACATTTAGGGGCGTACCGAAGGGAGGAGGGACGGTGGAGGCTCTCCCATCCTCTTTTAAAAGGTTAGTAAATTTGGATTTATATTTTAAAGGTTAATAAGTTTGTTGTCTAAAAGTTTGGTAGCGGATACAAAATTTTAAATGTTTTCACAAATTTTTTTGCTTTTTTCACGCACTAACATCCATCCTTTCCGTTTAAAAAAAATCATCCCGTATGCTCCCCTGACCAAATTTTAAAAGCTAAAAATATCGAATATAGGCTAAAAGATAGTTTAAGTTGTCTTATTTAGGTGTTTTAAATTTAGATATCTCAACTCGTTCACAAGTTAAGAGGAGGAGGGGTGACTTTTGGACCACTCTGTACATATATAGGACGTGATGCAAGTTGATAGCCGATTTGATATGAGATTACTGCAGTCTACCGATAATATGAAATTATTCTTTTTAAATTTTATGAGCCCAGAGATGAAGGTTGGCGCCTCGCGCCTCCTACTTCGTAGAAGATTTAATAGTCGGAGAGCTGGTGACCATTTTTATTTTATTATTTTCTCCCAGCTCTATTTTATATTTGTCTTAAAGTACATTCAATTTAAGCTATTTTCAAATTGCTAGGCTCCGGATCCGGTTACTTTGGGTGCTAGAAGCTCCAAAAGATGACCTACCAAAAAAATCTGTTTTTAACTTGGCGAGTCATATACCTTACATTCATTACATTCAGATTAAGCTATTTTTATAGTTATTCACAATAATTCTGGGGCCAAGGGGTAAGAACAGTCTTTAAAAAGTGCCTTTGAAATGACATTTTGATTAAATGAAAATTTCTTAGAATTCTTAGTACATGTCAAATAAACTTTTTAAAGCCTTTTTACCCATTGGCTTACTGTGTCGTGTAAAACTGGAAAATAGTTTAATCTAAAAGTAATAAATGTAACGTGTTTAACTCAGTAAATTAAAAATAATTTTTTTGGGAACCGCATTTCACCACGTTTTCAGGGTTTCTAGCAAAGGAACCGAACCAGGACCGGGCGATTGACAAATAGCTTAATTTGAATGTTCTTTTAGACATATATAAAATAAAGCCGGAAGAAAATAATGAAATAAAAATGGTCACCAGCTCTTAGACTATAATCAAATATGAAATTATTCTTTTTAAATTTTATGACCCTATAGGGTCATAAGCCTAGAGATGAAGGTCCGCATCTCGCGCCTCCTACTTCGATAGATCAACTCCTTGGGTTGCTGTAAAAATCTCTCCGAGTAGTATTTAAAAAAAAATTGCTTTACCAAATATTGTACATGTCTTTATTTTTCTATTAACATTGCAATGCATTGTGGTAAAACAATAAATCAATCATGTATACTCATCTCTGTCCGGATTCTGCATGACAAGTTTTCACAGGGAAAAAATATTATCTAGAATGAGATTTATGAATTTATACGACGAACAATAATATCATGAAAAAAATCTATTACATAGGTTTGTATTTTATTAAATTGGGTGTTTGTAATGAAGCTGAAGTTTGCAACGTTTTTTTGTATCGAAAATTCAAATAGTATATTAACAGTACTTTAGAAAACTCTCTGCAAGCAGCTTGTTGTTAATGTGGTGTGACGCAATCCATTTTAGTTAAAAACTGTTTATTTTCTATATGGATTGCTAAACATTATTTGTTTCCGAAAATGTAAGAATTAGTTGAAAGTGCCGAATTACAATTTTTATAACACCCTGTAGTAGCGGCATAGTTAAGTACTTCATAAATCACGTATGGCGGAATGATTATTGTGACACTACTGAGGAGAGCGCTTTTTAATTTAAGGCGCTGACTGATCTAGATGCGGTGATCTCTTTGTGATTCATGCTTTTCAACATTAAATCAATGCCAAAGAAATTTCCAGTTTGGTTATTAATGTTGACGTGAATTATAACGAATTGCTCTCGATTTGTTTGTCGGTGTAGTTAAACTAAAAGGTTTTGGCAATTAAATTTATATTTATGCGAATATAGGGTATAAAAGCTCAGATTTTTAGTTGAAAAGTAACAGATATTTCGCGAGTACGGTCACGATAGTTTGCTCCGCTAACATTAAAATATTTTAAATAATAAATTCAGTGAGTGAACCAATGTTTAAAAAATGTAAGTGTAATTATGGACATTTAATAACTTGCATTTTTTATCGGGATAGAAATTTAATGGAACTTTAATATTCGAATTTAGACTTTTTATCGGGGTGATTTTAATTTAATGAACTTTTAATAAACCTTTAATAAATCTTAAATAAACTTTGTAATAATCATGGACTAGAATTAAATGGGAATAATGGAACTTTTATTGTGTCGCGAAGGGTTTTTTATACTTTTGAAATAGACAGTTAAAATTTCTATATTGGATTCATGGCGCTGAAAATTTGTTTGTTATAGTTAGAATAGAATTATGTAAATTAGATTAGGAATTAGAAAGGAAAGCTGCAGGATCGAAGGATCGATTGATCGAAATTATGGATTTTAATTATATTTTAATAAAACTTTATTAGCTTACAAAATCTTACTTTTACTTTGACTCTCGTTACCGAACAAAAGCTCCCTAAAAATTGGTTAATATGATTTTTATTTATTACCCGATGGTATATAGATCTAAACAGATTGTAGTTACCAGTCATTAGTGTCAAGTGGTTAAGGCCATAAAACACTTGTCGAAATGCTACCATTCAGGCGGCACCAGCTGGTAAATTAAGATTTGGCAGAGGAGGGGTCCGATCAAATGTAGGACACACCGAACTCTTCCGAAGCCGAATCTCGTGAAGCCAGATTGTATCATAGCGCAATATTAAAGAAATATTATTTTAAAATTTTAACAACATATAAAATATTCAGATCATAACATTAAACTTGTACTCGTGCGCTAAAAACGTGTTATGGAATAAGTGCTTTAATATACTATTTGTATTCACGATGTAAAAAAACGTTGCAAACTTCAGTTTCATTGTTTGTAATAGTACATTTCTAACCTAATAAGAAAATGAAACATTTCCAACTCGAGATATGCCGAGGCGTAGCCTAGGACAAATTAGCGGCTCGAGAGTTGGAAATGTAATTTTCTTATGTGGTTAAAACAAGCATAAATATACAAACATAAATAAATAACACATTATCTTGCAAAATTCACAATTTTAAACACAAATTACCGTGTAACAACAAACGTCAAGACGTCTAATCAAGTGGAGCACTATAAAAATTAAATAAAAATTTATAATAAGTGACTTTCTAATTTTCTTTTGCCACGGATTTGTTTTTTTATTAGTGGGGCTCTAAGTCAAAAAAGAGGATTTAAAATATCTTTATATGTTAGTTTTTAATAGGCTTCTAAATTCAAAAAAAAAAAATTCGCATTTTTTCGATATATTTTGATAAAAATTTTACATAAATTACTCAAGATACGACTCTAATTTTTATACGCAATACTAACACAAATGTGCGGTTTATTAAAATAAAAAAAGTTTTAGATTTAATTCAGTAACGGAGATTTTTACCGCGGTTTATCGAATAAAAAACAAAAAATTTGAAATATTTTATTTATTTTTTGGAGAGCACACAATAAATAAATTTATTATGAAAAGAATAAAACGAAAAATCAAAATAAAAAAAAATAATTAAAAATAATTAAAAATATTGTTCTGCTTTCAATAACTCTATTACTGGATTCAATCTAAAACTTTTTTTATTTTTACAAATCTCACATGTGTTGCCTATAAAAATCAGAACCATATATAGCTTTAGTATTTGCATAAAATTTTCATGAAAATATAGCGAAAAAATATAAAAAAATTAATTTTTTAAATTAGAAATATAAAAAAACATGCGAAAAAATATAAAAAAACATACGAATAAAGATATTTGAAATCAGCTTTTTTTGGCTTAGAGCCCTATTAATAGAGAATAAATCCACCGCAAAAAAGATAATTGGACTTAATTATTTTTTTTTAACTACTATAAGGAAAAAAAACCACTTTGCATTATATCTCAAAAAAATAAAGATCGAGAAAAACGAAAAAATGTTCTGGAACCAGCGCATTAAATAGAGCCAGATTGAACTAAAATGGTGTCGGCAAATTTGTGAGTGTTTACCGTGTTATTGTTCTTCGTATGAACCATATAATATACCGTGCGATTATAAAGTGCCGAACACTTTTTAATGCAAAATTGGCATTAGCGATGAGTAAAATACAAGAAAGCTGTGTGCGTTTTACTGGCCACCGAGCTGTTGTACATAGCAATCACATGGGCTTGTCGCGCACAACTCTTACAGAGGCGTGACTTCAAACGAAGAGTATTTTATTTTTAAACTGTTCGGCACTTTATAATCGCACTGTATAAATAAATATTATTTGTTATTGTTTTTATTAGAAATAAAGAATTATTGGTTATTTTATCGCAAACCATAGCTCTCTACAGACGAGTCGACAGTTTCGCCATCTATATCATTTTATAATGCATATAAAGTAAGTTTTTCTGTATAGTGAATAAAATAAATTTATAGCACTTAAAATTATTTCTAAATATAACCAATCTAATATGGCATATAGTCGTATTAATGCACTGGCCGGGAACCCCTCATTTTTGGCATTAATTCGACTAAAAAGTAAGACTTAAAAACTATTAATAATTATGGATAGTTAAACTATATTTAGCATAAATATGAAATAAATTTATTGAGTACTTAATGCCTGAGACTTATTCAAACTTAAAATTTATTTTAAAAATTTTACTTAAATTTTCATTTTGTAAATTATATATTCTCTTACGCCATAGTTTTACCTCCACTTCTTTTTGTTGCAGACTTACATCATTATATGAACTATAATTTACCGTAATAATATATATAAAAATTAATTTGTGTACTTAATTCTTAGGATATTTTTTATTGATCTTTGGTTTTTTTTTAGCTTATGACACACGCTACTCCTGTATCTTATTTAAGTTTAAAAAATATTGCGTATAAAATAAACAACGGATTTTATTAATTTAGCATCTAGACATTATAGGACCACTTTCAGCAAAATCCCATCCGATCGGCTTCACGAGATAATGGTAAATCTTCTTTGATGATGGCCATGTTAAGAACCAATTGTTCGCGGAGAACAAAATCGCCTTATTCTTATAATATTTTATATGCAGATTCCAAATATGTTGAGGAATTTGCTCTAGTTATTACCACTTCGGAGAAAACATTATTACAAAAATCCCGAAAAACCCCTTATATGCTATTTAGGTTATCTTTGGACATTTGTAAAAGTAATACGGTACATAACAGGACCTTAATTGTGGGCTTAAATAAAACACTAAATGTTATATTTTTAAAACATATTAGCAAATATATCAAAATATTCCTCCTTTACAGTTTTTGGGAAGTTTTAAATTCAGCAGAAAACGTAAATAAAAAGTTTAATTTTTACTTTCTTGTTTAGTGCTGTTTAAGGTCTAGATGTAGAGAGGACTAAGTGCTGTATGTCAGACATAGATAAGATAAGATGTCAGATTTGATTGATGTGCCAAATAGTAAAATCAGTAAAATTTTACTTTAGTATCAAAAAAATAGTTATATTGGATTGTTTATCTCCATATTCAAAATTAAAATGCGTCCGAAAACATGTCACGAAGAAAACAGAAAAAAAGTATGTTTGGACAAAAGATAAATTTTGGAAAAAAAGCGGTTAACACTTTTTATGCAACTGAAAAACTGCAATTATTGGCAAAAAAACATGTAAATAAAGATATTAATTTAAATGATAACAGATTTCCTGTATCAGTTTGCATTTCTTGTCGCCTCTTCCTTAACAAAAAAGAAAAAGGCGAACAGGTAAAAGAAATTGCTTACCCAATTTTTTTTGAATTGGTAAAGAAAAAAAAAACATAAAATTTAAAGAAAAATGCGAATGCTTTATCTGTGAAACTGCCAGTTCTAAAGTACACAAGAAATTAGGATTACAGGACAAAGATTCAAAAGCAGTTAAATGCTGCCAATTATGCTATGCGGAAATTGGCAGAGGAAAAAGACATTCTTGAGCTGTAAGTAAGGCTCCTGAAAACATGACAACTAAAATTAAAACACTTTCACAAAAACAAAAAGAACAAGTTATTATTCCTTGCTAAAAGATGAAAAACAAAATTCAGAGTTACATTTATCAACAAAAGGCAAAAAATTAAGAGTTAAAATAAACCCTACACAAGAGAAAGAGGTATTATTTCCGGAAGAATAGCTTAAAGCATATCAAGTTGCATCTGCGTCAACATCTAATATATTTAAATAAAATAATAAAAAGATATTCTTTGTTTTTTTTTTTGTAATTAAAATAATTGAATAAAAAATTACAATAAATACAAAAATACACTTCTGCTCAAAAATATCGGCCCACCTAAAAAAATACACATTTTCAAATGCTAATAACTCCAAAACTATTCAATAGATTTATTTGACCTTTTTTTTTATTTTAAAGCTTGTAATATTTTCCTTTTTAATAATTACATATTCTTTTTTTTAAGTACATTTAAAGTATATAAGTATTTAACTATGAAATCGCGAAAAAATCGTACAAATTTGGGCTATAAATTTGCAAGGGTTCTAGAATCTCTCTCAGTCGTGTATTTTTAATTTAAATTTAAAATATTAGAAATACCTTAGGATATATATATAATAGTAGGTATACCTACTATATTGTAATATATAGTGCTATAGTACCTACCTACTAGGTACTATATTGTGAGTGATGACTTTTTTACTTTGTCCCTGTTAAAATTTGAGACATTTATCAAATCTGACATACAACACTAAACAACAAAGTAAAAATTAAACTTTTTATTTACGTTTTCTGCTGAATTTAAAACTTCCCAAAAACTGTAAAGGAGGAATGTTTTGATATATTTGCTAATATGTTTTAAAAATATAACATTTAGTGTTTTATTTAAGCCCACAATGAAGGTCCTGTTATGTACCGTATTACTTTTACAAATGTCCAAAGATAACCTAAATAGCATGTAAGGGGTTTTTCGGGATTTTTGTAATAAAGTTTTCTCCGAAGTGGTAATAACTAGAGCAAACTCCTCAACATATTTGGAATCTGCATATAAAATATTATAAGAATAAGGCAAAAGGAATATAGCCATTAGATTGATGTAGACTTGTGCGCCATCTATTTATTAAAAATTTCTGTCCTTACTAATTTTACGTCCAACCACCCGTTAGTGGTACTATGTGCTTGAGACACACAAGTCTTCAACTTGCTACCATTCAAAGCCTCCAGATAAGGAGAGGTATGAGTAGTTGTCTACATCTAGAAATAGATGGCGCACAAGTCTACATCAATCTAATGGCTATATTCCTTTTGCGAGTAAAGTCTAAAAACGTTTTCTTAATCAGCGTGCAGAGTTGACTCTTGGTACTGAAGAGGGCCAGCAGCCCGAAACTGTCAGTCTACCAATATCACTCTGTACGATGATTAGAAAATAGATTGATGGAATAATAAATTAATATTTTTATAATTTTGTTTAATGCTTTATGTTTAACAAAGATTTTCTTTGATATTTTATTTAAAACAGAATTAATTTTTAACATAACTGTTACCAGATGTTAAGGTGAAAAAGCCTATGTTTTGTGTTTATTATTTCTTAGCAAAATCTGCTTCTAAAGTATTAAAACAAACGCCTAAAATGCAATACTTTTACATATAATTAAAAATATTATTTTATTAAATAAGAAACTAAAAAAAAATTAGTAAAACTTAAAAAAAAATTATAATCGGTGCTAATGTCGCAATAAAATTTAGTATAGCATAATATTATACTTGGCACTAAATAATTTTGTTTAGATTGTTTTTTGTTTTTTAGGGACAGTCTGTTCCATTTTTTTTGTAAAAAAGTTTTATGTTGTTAAACTATTTATCTTCTACCGTATTACGTCGATAAAAAACAATAAATTTTTTGCCGTTTTCGATTCCAATTTATTAAATCATTTGAGCATTTACACATGAAAACCCAGTTGTGTGAAGTTTTAAACTACTAATAAATCTGTATAATTAAACGTCAAGAATTTATTTATGCATAATGATAATTGTCGGATAACGGTGATAAATAATGGTTTTAGTTAAATTACAGTTTAATTTAGAAAATGCATTTGTTTTGACAAACATTAATTACAAACATTGAGTACTGAGGATATAAGGTTCATTTATTGTTATCATCTCTGAATCTTCTAGTGAAGGTCAATAGTTATAATTTATTTTTTCAAACAGAAAAATAATGGATCTTTGCTGATAAATAATAGTGTTACGATTATCCGAATCTTCGATAATCCGAATTATGCGATAATCCGAATAATGCGGTAATCCGTACGATGAGATTCGGACTACTAAGTACATATACTTTATAGTCCGAATTTCATCGTTCGAATAACCGCATTATACGGTTAGGATATACGATTTAGTGATTCCAGTATATATAGTAGTGGTGCGATAATGCGAATCTTAGATAATCCGAATAATGCGGTAATCCGTACGATGAGATTCGGACTACAAAGTACATGTACTTTATAGTCCGAATTTCATCGTTCGAATAACCGCATTATACGGTTAGGATATACGATTTAGTGATTCCAGTATATATAGTAGTGGTGCGATAATGCGAATCTTAGATAATCCGAATAATGCGGTAATCCGTACGATGAGATTCGGACTACAAAGTACATGTACTTTATAGTCCGAATTTCATCGTTCGAATAACCGCATTATACGGTTAGGATATACGATTTAGTCATTCCAGTATATATAGTAGTGGTGCGATAATCCGAATCTTAGATAATCCGAATAATGCGGTAATCCGTACGATGAGATTCGGACTACAAAGTACATGTACTTTATAGTCCGAATTTCATCGTTCGAATAACCGCATTATACGGTTAGGATATACGATTTAGTGATTCCAGTATATATAGTAGTGGTGCGATAATGCGAATCTTAGATAATCCGAATAATGCGGTAATCCGTACGATGAGATTCGGACTACAAAGTACATGTACTTTATAGTCCGAATTTCATCGTTCGAATAACCGCATTATACGGTTAGGATATACGATTTAGTCATTCCAGTATATATAGTAGTGGTGCGATAATCCGAATCTTAGATAATCCGAATAATGCGGTAATCCGTACGATGAGATTCGGACTACAAAGTACATGTACTTTATAGTCCGAATTCCATCGTTCGGATAACCGCATTATTCGGTTAGGATATACGATTTACTTATTACAGTATATACAGTAGTGTTGCGATAATCCGAATCTTAGATAATCCGAATAATGCGGTAATCCGTACGATGAGATTCGGACTATAAAGTACATGTACTTTATAGTCTGAATTTCATCGTTTGGATAACCGCATTATTCGTTAAAGATATACGATTTACTTATTACAGTATATACAGTAGTGTTGCGATAATACGAATCTTTGATAATCTGAATAATGCGGTAATTCTAACCATTTTGCTTTAAATGAAAATATATTCTCTTCGTTACATCAAAATCACACATTCTTGATTTAAGACAATATTTTTTTCTGTGTATGTGCAAAAAGATAGATGAAGTGGTCTTATTTACGTGCTCTTAATTTAGAATCGACATCTCAACTCCTTAAAAAGCTCAGAGGGGGGGAGGGTGACTTTTGGGCCTCACTGTACAGCTCCATCGTCACATAATAGGTGTAAATGTCAGATGTGGCCATCATTGTATCTATCAGCATCTGTGGGAGCCGTGGTAATCCGGAAATAAAAGACTGTCTCTTTTGAACTGGCTTTTGTGCTATTATTGAGTGCTTTCAAATTACCTTTCAATTGTATGGTTGATGAAAGCAATTTGGTCAATCGACTACTTACAAATCATTCTATTTATATTACCTTTGCTTCTAGAATAAGCAGTAACGTTTGATCATGTTTATTAAATAGCTTCTAACTTACTAGTACTCAGTAGTTGTAAGGAAGGAGAGACATGCCTGGCACTCGGCCTGATTCAATTTCAGCAACCTTAAAGGGGTTATATAGCAATTTTAATGTTTAACAAAAAGAATCCCAAGCGAGAACTTTTGGTAATATACCTATATGCTAAATTTCAAGTCTCTGGCTTAAAGCGTTCTTAAGTTATCGTGGGTACAAGATTTTCCGGATAGAACGATCGACCGACCAACCGACATTTTTTTTTTGCTTGAAATTGATTTATATCGACATAAAACGTCATAAAACGCAAAAATACGCAAAAAAATTGAAAATTTTAGCAGGAATACAAGGCTTTCCGAAATATTGAAAATTTTCAAAATGGGAAAGCAAAATTAACTATGTACTCCACTTAGTCTATAAGTTACGTTATATTCGAGTAATAAATTGGACTTTGTATAAGTTACTAGTCATCATGTACAGAGTTGATTAGTACAAGTCCAAAAAATCTTACTGTATTTATACAGGTTGGCCCACAAGTCACTTTAACATTTAAAAATTGAATGACTTTTTTGTTTGTCAATTTTTTTTATTTATTTCTTTAAAATATAAAGTACAAAAAATGAATTTTTTTTTGTACTATTTATGAAAAATTATGTTTTTTTCAATGACGTCCATTTTCAGCTTTCCAATCAAGGGCTCTTTTTACGACATTTTCTATGACGGCTCTTAACATGTATGGCTCCAGCTAGGGTCATGCACCAACGTCAATTTCACCCCCTCAAGGTCACGGTTTGGTGTGGTGTAACTTTGCAAATGGTAATCGGGCTTTACTTCTGCTAGGAAAATGGCAATACAGTTACAGTGAACGGCGACCGATATCGCGCAGTGCTGAAAATTTTTGTTTGGAGGACATGAATTATATCCCCAAACTACCCTTAAGTTGCATAGTTGCATTTTTATTTAAACAATAGAGTTATTATTATTTAATTGTTATAAATACAAGTGATATCTATTTTTCACACACTTCTATTTTCGCTACTACTTTGTTATTATTCGTAATTATTTGCTACAAAGTTCTTTTAGTGTAGTTTTTGTAACTTTAGTTAATAAATAAACTTTTTAAAAACATCATCTGCCCTTTTGACAACTTAATTGGCGCAGTCGGTAGGATATCAACACAAACCTTAACGGCATATTATTGGTTTGTTTTCCATCGTGGAAATTAAAGTTGATATTCTTCGTGAAGTTCTCAGCGGATCTCCAAACTTCGAGCACCCCGTTGGAAGCAGCACACCTACAGTCGAGGGACAGTGATGAAATTTTTAATCTTGTTGTAAGTACTAATATTTTTTCATTTTTTTTTATGTCTTTATCTGATTTGCTAAGTGGCTTTGATGGTTTGAATTTATCTCGTTCTGATTCTGATAACTCCTTACCAGAAAGACGTTATTCCTATCCTAATTTAAATATTCAATATAGTATAAGTGATTTTATTCAAGTAGAAGTCTTAAATAATCAAATAATTAATAATATAGATTATAATAATTTAAATATGGCATTTAAACCCGAATATTTGTTTAGTGTACCCGAATTCGATGGTAATCCCAACGAATTAAATAGGTATATCGAAACTTCAGAAGCTTTAATTAATGGTTTTTATAATCCAGCAAATGGTAACTGTTTTGAAAATGTTTTTTTGTTAAATTCTTTAATTGGGAAACTAGTAGGAAAGGCTAAAATTGTAGTCAATATACAAAATTGTAAAAATTGGGATGAATTAAAAGATTGTCTAAGAAGAAATTTCGCAGACAATAGGGATGAACTATCCTTAAATAGGGACCTTAATCATTTGCGACAACATCCAAATGAGAGACCCGAACAGTTTTATGATCGGTGTCTGGAGCTACTTAACTTAACTTGCTCATATATAGACAATCATGAGGAGGTTGAAGCAACTAAATTATGTAAAAGGGAATTATATAAAAAATTAACTTTGCGGTCATTTCTTTCGGGCTTAAAACAACCCTTAGGTAATCACATCAGGAGCATGAGGCCCCCTGATTTAAAAACTGCAATGCAGTATATTACAGAGGAACATAATCTTCAATATTCTATGGATAATAAAAATCCACAATTTAATTTTGGTAGTAATAATAATTATAAGTTACCTAGTAATGGAAATAATCCATTAAATTATAATAATTTTAGAATGAATAATAATTTTTCATATAAACACCAAACAAATCCATTTAATCCCCCAAATAATAATTTTAATAATTTTAATAATTTTAGGCAGTACCCTAATAATAATTTTAATAATTTTAATAAACCACAGTTTCCATCACAACCTATTCACATTAAGCAAAAATTTAATCAAAACCCTCCTAGATATTTTACAAATGCGCAAGTGTTTGGCAAACCACAAAATGTATGGAAACCCCAGCCAAATAAAAATTATTTTCCCCCACCGACGCCTATGAGTGTGTCAACCAGAAATAGTAATAATTTTAGAAATCCTAATAATAATTTTAATAATAATTATAATCAACCTAGTACATCTAGAAATAATTTTAACCACAACTATAATCAACCTAGTACATCTAGAAATCATTTTTACCCGCAAACCAGTCAAAATTCACGCTATAAAATAGAAGAAGTGTATAATAACGAAACCACTTCCGGACCAAAACCAACTGACACTGATAGAAATTTTCCCCTGAACAATCCAAAAAACAACCCCACGTAGTTGTTAATTTTAATAGTAATACACTTGATAAGGCAGAACTTCCTTTTATAGTTCTCCCTGAAAATAATTTAAAAATTTTAATTGACACAGGTGCAAGTAGTAGTTTTCTTAATCCTAAAATAGTAGAAAAATTATATCCTAATTGTATAAAACATGATCCTTTTGTAGTTAATTCAGTATTTCAAAAAGAAACACATAAATATTCTGCTGAAATACCCACTTCAAAATTATTTAATTTACCTGATACAACTAGTTTAAAATTTTATTTGTTTAAATTTCATGACGTTTTTGATGGTCTTATTGGCATCGATAACTTAAAATATTTAGAAGCCTTAGTTGATATAAATAATATGAAGTTGATAACTCCTTATGCGGAAATAAGTTTAGATAATTTTAAAGTTAATAAAGAAGTTAATTTAGTTACTATTGCCCCTCAGTGTGGACAAATTATTCAAGTAAATACAAATATTAATAATGGTGATATAATTATTCCTAACCTTAAGTTACACGGATTTTTAGAAATAAATGATTGTGTTACGAAAGCACATAATGGTAAAGCCTTAGTGACTATTGTTAATAAAAGTGATGATGAAGTTACAATTGACTTTACAAATAATATAATTGCGGAAAAGTTTGAAATAGAAAATCCTAATATTAAGAAAATTAATTTAAATAATATTAAAACTAAAACTAATAGTAGTAACCCCTTAAATTTAAATAAGTTACGTATAGACCATTTAAATATAGAAGAAAAAGATAAGATAATTAAATTATGTACGGAATATTCAGATATATTTTATAACGACCAGACAAAACTGACCTATACTAATAAAATTAAACATAATATACGCACTACCGATGAAATTCCTATTTATTCAAAGTCATATAGATACCCCTTTGTTCATAAGCAAGAGGTTAATAGACAAATAGATAAAATGCTAGAACAACAAATTATCCGTCCTTCACACTCTCCGTGGAGCAGTAACATATGGGTCGTCCCCAAGAAGCTCGACGCATCTGGCAAACAGAAATGGAGAATTGTGGTGGATTATCGCAAGTTAAATGAAAAAACCATAAGTAATAAATACCCCCTTCCCAATATAAATGACCTATTAGATAAGTTAGGTAAATGCATGTATTTTACAACTTTAGACTTAGCGAGCGGTTATCACCAAATTGAAATGGATGAGGCCGATATTGAAAAAACTGCTTTTAATACTGAAAATGGGCACTACGAGTTCCTTCGAATGCCATTTGGGCTTAAGAACGCGCCAGCGACATTTCAAAAAACCATGGACTACATATTTAGAAATGTACCAAATTGCGTAGTTTATTTAGATGACATTATTATTTTTAGCACAAGTTTACAGGAACACATTAATAATTTAAATTTAGTTTTTGAAAAGCTCCGAGAAGCTAATTTAAAAGTAGAATTAGATAAGTCTGAATTTTTGAAAAAAGAGGTTTCATATTTAGGTCATATAGTTACCCCTGAAGGTGTTAAACCTAACCCTGACAAAATATACGCTATTAAAAATTACCCCATTCCTAAAACTACCAAACAAATCAAAGGATTTCTTGGTTTGGTAGGTTATTATAGAAAGTTTATCAATAATTTTGCAAATATAACTAAACCTTTAACTAAATGTTTAAAGAAAAATTCAAAAATAATACACGATAACGATTTTATAAGTGCTTTTGAAACTTGTAAAAATATTTTAATGAATGACCCTATCTTACAATACCCTGACTTCTCTAAAACCTTCAATTTAACCACAGACGCCAGCAATATGGCCTTAGGAGCAATCCTTAGTCAAGGACCCATTGGCAAAGATTTACCCATAGCATACGCTTCACGTACACTTAATGAAAGTGAAATAAATTACAGCACAATAGAAAAAGAATTATTAGCAATCGTTTGGGCAACGAAATACTTTAGGCCTTATATTTATGGCCAGCGCTTTAATATTATTACAGATCACAGACCCCTTACTTGGATTTTTTCAATTAAGGACCCCTCTTCAAAATTACTTAGATGGAAATTAAAATTAGAAGAATACGATTATAATATAATATATAAAAAAGGTACTTTAAACTCAAATGTAGACTCCTTATCTCGTGTACAGATTAATACAAAAGAAACTCGTGCATCAAGCATTTATGAATACATTAAGCAATTTAATGACGAACTTGAATTTGAGAATCAGCAAAATTCCGAACAAACAGACGACAATTATTCCACACGCGCTCAACTTGGCAGTGAACTTAATAAAGATAACGAATCAAATATAGAATTACCCTGCACTTCAAAAGACTTAGAAAAGTTAGATAAAATAATTGAAATGATAAATAATGAAAATAAAGAACCCCTTACTCAAAATGTTGAACCCCTAAACGGAAATGAATCCCTTAATGAAAATGAAACTATTATGGAAAATGAACCCCTTAATTTAAGTGAACACGATAACTCAGAAAATAATGATAATATTGAAAATAATGACCCTAATGCTACTATTCATTCAAATAGTGACCAAAATCTTATTGTAGAAGTTCCTATTGTAGAAACCCCTGTAAATTATGGTAAAAATCAATTAATAATTGATTCAGTTTTACACAGTCCTGCAAATCCCAAAGCAACTATAGTTCATGAAAATAAACAGAGATTTTATGTCCAATTTTCCAAAAATAACTTTGAAAAAGATATAGTTAAATTCATAAAAACCTTTATTGTTCCCAATGTACAATATAATTTGTACTTTGAGAAGGAAGGAGATTATGAACCCTTTTGTGAAGTTATTCGTAAAAATTTTAAATGGCCTTCTTTAAAATTTAAAAAATGTAGGTACAAATTAATTGACATTGAAGATAAAGATGACATTAAAGAAGTAATTAAAAAATATCACGAATCGAAAACTAATCATCGCGGTATAGAAGAAACCCACGAACGTATTAAAAAATTATATTATTGGCCAGATTTAAAAAAAATCAGTAAATAGTTACATAAACGAATGTGAAATTTGTCAACAAAGTAAATATGAAAGAAACCCTATAAAAATGAAAATGAATATTACCCCTACTCCTATTAGACCCTTTGAAATAATACACATAGACGTTTTTACTTTAGAAGGAAATAAATTTTTGACTATTATAGATACTTTTTCAAAATACGCACAAGCATATCATATTAATTCTACGGCAGCTACAGATATAGCTGACAAACTTATTATTTTCTTTTCACACCACGGTGTCCCAAAACAAATTACTATGGACAGCGGTACAGAATTTAAAAATTTTGTATTAATGGAATTATTAAAACTACATAAGTTAGATATCCATTTTTGTTCCCCTTATCACCCTCAATCAAATTCCCCTGTAGAAAGACTTCACTCGACATTGACAGAACATATAAGAATTTTAAATACTAAAGGATTCCTTAAAACCCCTATTAAAATGAAGTTACCTTACGCTATTTTAGCTTATAATCATTCAATACATTCTGCAACAAAGCTAAAACCTATTGATATAATAAACGGACATATAGAAGCTGAAAACCCTTTTGATTTAAATATTGAAAATATTTTACTTAATGACTATGTTAATGACCACAAACAAAAAATGAAAATTTTATATTCAAAAATAAATGAAAAACTAATAGCGGACAAAGAAAAAATAATTGAACGTATAAATGATAATCGTGATCCCCCTGAGTTATTTGAACCTAATCAAACAACTTTTGTAAAAAAACATATCAGACAAAAAACGGCAAATAAATTTCAAAAATCCACAAAAATTGAAAAAAGCGACGATAAAATTAAGGAAGTAGATAAACTTCAGATTCAAAGTAGAAATTTAATTAAATTAATTAACCATAAAAATTATTTTACAGAAACTTCAAATTATGTACAAATACTAGATTTAACTAAAGAAAAAGTAGAAACAAAATTAAAAGAAATTATTCCAAATTCTCAAAATACTCGTATTAAAAGAGGCTTAATAAATGGAATTGGTTCTATTTTTAAAGCAATTACAGGAAATTTAGATGCAAGTGACGGAGAACGTTATGAAAAATTAATTAAGCAAATACAATTTAATCAAGGTAAATTAACAGAAAATATTATAAACCAAAATTCAATTTCATTTGATATTATAAATAAATTCAATAAAACTATTAAACAGGTTACTTATAATGAAAAATTATTACAAAAGAAAATTGAAGAAATTTCCCGACTTTCTGAACAAACTTTAGAACGTCAAAATTTAGTTTTTGTAAATGACATTTTGAATCAGTTAATTAATATGTATGAGATTATAAACTCTATTTTACAAGATATTGAAAATTCAATTTCTTTCGCAAAATTAAATATTTTGCACCCCAGTATAATAAAAAGTTTAGATTTTTATAAAGAGTTGCTTAAATTAAAAAATATAACTATTGCGGAACAATTACCCTTAGAAATAACTTTTAATAATATTTTAGCTTTTGAAAAACTAGTCAAAATTGAATCTTATATTTTAAATAATAAGATCACTTATTTATTGAAATTACCCATAATGTATCCCCAAACTTTTGATTATTACCACTTATACCCTATTCCTTCTTATCAAAATGAGAAATTCAAAACGATCCTGCCACAGGATAAATTCTTATTAAAAAATGAAATATATTATACTTTCCAAGGAAAAATTTGTCAGAAAATTAAGTCACAAAGCTACATTTGTGAAAATTTGGAATTCTACGAATCCAAAGGTCTTGATCTTTGTGAAATACAACTTTTGGAACTACGAAAACCCGAAAATTGTAACCAAATTAATGTTAAAGTCACAAAGTCCATATTTAAGCAGCTAGAAGACTCCAAAAATTGGATTGGTGTCTTTCCAATAAAACAAAAAGTCATTTTGAAATGTAAAAATCAAGAAGAAATTTTGAATATAATTGGAACTTATTTATTCGAAATACCAATAAATTGTCGAATAATAAGTAATAAGTTCAATATTACCAATGAAAAACAAGTCATAATGGACTCTACTCCAATTATTTTCCCAAATTTGGAAAATAACCTCACCCTCAACACAGAAGATAAGATTTTTGAAAATGTTCAACTAAAGGTCACAAAAATTGAAGATCTACAAGAAATTGGAAGAAAAATTTTAGAAAATAAGCCTAATGTAAATTTAAATTTTGAAAATAAAATGCACAAAACCTCTACTGTTTTATTATATATTTTAATTGTAATTTTTATTTTATTTTATTTATTCAATAAACTTAAACTTAAAGATATTTTATCAAACTGTAAAAATAATACTAACTCTCAAAAAGGAACTGAAAATAAAGTTTCAGAAAACATTATTTTACCTAATATTCAACTTCCTTAGAAAAGTAAGTTGAATCTTTTGTAGGGAGGAATTATATCCCCAAACTACCCTTAAGTTGCATAGTTGCATTTTTATTTAAACAATAGAGTTATTATTATTTAATTGTTATAAATACAAGTGATATCTATTTTTCACACACTTCTATTTTCGCTACTACTTTGTTATTATTCGTAATTATTTGCTACAAAGTTCTTTTAGTGTAGTTTTTGTAACTTTAGTTAATAAATAAACTTTTTAAAAACATCATCTGCCCTTTTGACAACTTAATTCATGCCAGATACATGGTGGCGGCAAGATGGGGCAAATGCCCATGCGGCCAATGCAGCTTTTAAGGCAGATTTTCGAAGAGCCAATAATTTCGCGAAATTCGGGTTTAATTTTTCCTTCACGATCGCCCGATTTTATAGCACCGCACTTTTTTCTTTAGAGCTACCTGAAAGATCGGCTGTTTGTCAACAAGCCCAGGACTATTCAACAGCTTAAGCCAGACATGTTAGGACCGTCATGGAAAATTTCGTGAAAAGAGCAAAGCGGAAAATGGACGTCATTTAAAAGACATGATTTTTTATGTATAGTTCAAAAAAAAATCCATTTCCTGTACTCTATATTGTAAAAAAAATTAAAAAAAAATTGACAAACAAAAAAGTTATTCAATTTTGAAATGGTTATGGGTTACCATGTACTTAAGGTATAAGTAAATTATCTTACATGAAAATTCTTAAAAAACGTTTTACGTAAATTGTACACGAACCCTTGCAAGGCCTTGTACCTAGCAACGTAATGCAAAGTAATAACAGCAAATAAACAATCACTTATTTAAATTGTCTGCAGTAAACGGAGTATGTAAAATAAAGTTTTGGATAAAATAATATTTTGATCATTTAAATTAGATGTGGTACACTACAAGTTAAAAATTACTTTAAGTGATATTTTTATTTCCTACGTACCGTTAAAAATTATAAAAAAAAATCGCCTGCGGCGATTAAAATGTTGGTTTACTCTGTCTATTTAAAGTTTAATAAATAACTTGGTTTTAGAATTCTGAAATATATTTCTAAAAAATCGCCTGCGGCGCTAAATACGGGGTATGTCGTTACGCTACTGTAAGGGAACGTTCAAGTATTACGTAACGCAAATTTTGATCATTTTATATCACCCTCCCTTTAACGCTATTTTCCTATACCATTAACATGGGCGCAACACTCCAAAATGACCCCTACCCCCCTAGTAGCGTTACGTAATACTTGAACGTTCCCTAAGCAACTAATAAATATCGTTTAACGCCCGGGTGCGCCCCCTTAGGGTTGGGTTTTTTCCGATCTCACTACGGGCTTATTAACATATAATTTCTAAGTGGCCTTGATACTCCAGTATAATTATAATTGGCATAGACCTAGATTGCAATTGGTGCGACCAAGATGGCTTTAAAGTAAATGTAAAGTAAAGCCAAGTTGAGTGCGATATAAATTCTATGAGCATGTGTCAGAAAATACACTTTTGCGGTTAATTACACTGTGTGCTTCTCCGTATCTGTTTGTTCTAGTAAGAGTTTATTTGTTAGAAAACTTTGTTCTAGTAAAACATGCTAGTTAAACTTCTTGAAACCTGCGTTTTGTCTTATTCAATTAAAAGGCATATGTTTTAAACGTTTACACGTTTGAAATTTAATATGTTTTGCTTTTCCATTTGAAAATTTTGAAAATTTTCAAAATTTTGTGAAAGCCTTGTATTCGTGCTAAAATTTTCCATTTTTTTACGTATTTTTGCGTTTTATGAAGTTTTATGTTGATATAAATCAATTTTGAGCAAAAACACAAAAAAAAAATGTCGATGGGTCGATCGTTCTGTGGGGGAAATCTTGTAAGCACGATAACATATGTTATCGTTCTTATATAAGAACGCTTTAAGCTAGAGACTTGAAATTTGGCACACAGGTATTTTACCATTGGTGGACATTGGTGTGCGGCAAGGGTAAATGGGAAAAAATACATTATTTTACAAAAATTTGAAAATTTCTATTTAGGGGTTTTTAAAGTTGTTGAAATTGAATCTGATAATAAAACTCCACCCTTGCGGGAGTGAGAGGGTAAATATTTTTAATATTTTTGTCCAAATTGAAGTATATTTTGGAGTTAACGAATCTGAATCGGATAATAAAATTTTTCTAATTTCACCCCCTGGGGCGGGGGGTAGTTTTCGTGAAAATTTTTAAATTAGGGTTTTTGAGGTTGCTAAAAGTGAATCTAATAATAACAAAATTCTAACTCCACCCCCTGAGGGGCGGGGGGTAGTTTTCGTGAAAATTTTATATTGGGGTTTTTGAGGTTGCTGAAAGTGAATCTAATAATAAAAATCCATTTTACACACGGAATTTAAAAATGGAACAGCTCTTTTACTGGGCAGTGTATTCTATATTTTATTTTACTCTATTTGATATGTTGCTGCAATATTGTTGCATTATAATTTTATTGCGTTTCTCAAAGGAATTGTAACCTATTATCAAAATGTACATTGGACATACCTACATGAAAAATTACAAATTTTATTTTGGTTGAACGATCACTTATTATAGGTGATACTGCCCTGATCAAGCAAAGGTCAGTAAGTGACATTGGTAAATAGCCGCGTTTTCAAAATATTACATCAGGGTTGACGTGAAAACGCTGCTATGCGACATTGTCACTTACCGCCCTTTACTTTAACAGGGCAGTATAAGCCTCTTTAATGCTATTTTTGTGGCTAAGAGTAGATATATGGAACTCTTTAGTGCTGTTACTTCCTCTCAATTGATTTTTTAAAAACGGTTGCTCCCACAGTGTGACATTATTTTATTTATTTTTACTCAAGGAATCTATATTTTTTAGAAAAGGTCCAAAAAAGGACACATTCAAAAGTTTGGGGCAAAAATGTTTTAAGCATAATACATTTTTTCGTCTAGGGACGCCTCTGAATAGATTCAAAAAAATAAATTACCATAAACTAATTGCCCTTATTAATAGTAATAGTATACAAGCAAAACCTCGTCGCTCTAGCTCAAAGGGTAACAGAGTTATTAATTATAAACCTTATTCTTAGTACAATTTTGAAGGGTCGTAACTCTCTTAAGGTTTGTTTTTGTACCTATGTTCCTATGCTTGTTTTTCAGGTTTTGTGAGGTAGAATCATCCTCTTTATTATGAACCAAAAGGCTGCAAACACCGTGTACAGTACAGTATTTTTTGTATTAAATAAGTAAAAATAATTGTCTGCAGACATTCTTATTCTAATTCTCTTCAGAATATATTTTAAACAGACTAGGTTATTTGTGATAATTGAAAATAAAGGAAATACAAATTTATTGCATTACATAACCCTAAAATTTAGGTTTCTTCAGGGCTAAAAAAAACATAAAATTTGGACATAAAATTATAATAATAAAACAATATTTTGGAAAAAATTAATTGACCTGGCGCGTGTGTGGTGAAAAATTAAAACATTGCATGTGTGGGGGGATATAATTCGCCCCAAACTTGACCATTAACTTTAACTTAAGTATATATTGAACAAAAGTTACATTCTCTTACTTACTAATCAAAAACAAAAGACGCTTTAATACAGAATTAAAGAAAAAAACAAAAATTAAAAATCAAAAATAAATTTCGAAAATTATAAACAAAATAAAATATTAAAAAAAAACATTATTTATTTTCAATTAATGAACAAGAAAATTGTATTTTGTTTTAAATTAACCTATTTATTAAGAAGAGTTCGAAATCACATGACCCTTTTTTGCTAATAAAAAGCGTATAAATTATTTGATTTTTGGTTTTGTATGTTTATCGATTTTGTTATATAATATAATTAAAAAATGTTTGTTTGTTATATGAAGAATTAAAGAATAGTAAATAAAACTCACCGGTCATTCTAACTCATTTTATATTCGTAGTAAATTATCAAAAAAAAAATCTATTTTTTTTGTAGCAGACGGTTTCTTTGTTGATTAAAAATCCATTTATGTAATGAAAATGATCTTTCCATGTTAACAGATGTCAATAGTGCATAAAAAAATAAATTTTTTAAACTCAAGAGTCAAAACCCAAAACCCAAAATTCTCGACAAAAAAAAAAAACGGAAAATAAAACTAGAAACTCAAAAATATGTCAAATCTAACGCAAAGTATAACGTTCAATAAATTTAAATTCGAAAAAAAAAGGAAGAATCATAAAAAACAGCATTGTTTTAGGTTATAAATTTCATTTTAGTAAATTTATAAATTTTTATTCGCGAATAAATACCTAGGAACATCACCGATTTTTTATTAGAATTTGCGAGTATTTGCTTCTCTTGAAAACAATCTACAAAAAAGTCGCAAACTTGTATACACTGATAAGGTTTTTGTTTAGCAGTAGCTACAGGTATACCTAAACAAGCCATGAAGATATATAATGCTATACATCATTATTTAATATTCACAGTAAATGATGTATTGCATTTTCCCATATACAAAAGAAAAATAAAAAATAAAACTTTTTTTTTCTCAAAAGAAAATCTTTTCTCGAAAAACGTATTAAAACAAAAATGAAAAAACAAACATTTATTGTTTTTTTTTTTAAATTTGTTTTCACGAAAAACAAAAAAAAATGGAAATAATAGTTTTTTTCAATTTTTTTAAAAGTTTAAGCCCCCCCCCCCAACTTTTTTTGCTTTTGGGGAATTACTTTCAAATACAATAGAGATTTTCCCTACATAGAACTTATTTTTTTCTGAAAATTTTGAGTGGATCGAATAATTCGTTCTTGAGTTATCGTGTAAACAAAAAATGTGACATCGGACATTTTTAAAGTTTTTTATTTTTTCACGAAACACTTTTGTATCCAAGAATGTTTTGTCTATAACGTTTTTTTGGCGATTTGGGAATTCAAAACTACCGTATAATAATATTCTACTGTGTATGTATATTATATATTATATAGCATAATAACAATGATAAAAACATGATCTGTGCCCATAGTTATAAATTGCGTTTTAATTAATAAATGTTTGTTTTCCTAAGTGCGGACCTGTTATAGCATTGGAATTCCTTTCACTGATTATAATTAAACAAATTGTACAAGAAAACTGAGTGTTTTCCAAAGTGGAACTAGAAGTGAATAGGGGCGAACCGTGATATATTATACAATAAGTAAATATAAAATTAAGTTAACTTTAAAATATGAACAGTAAATTGTGTCCTTAAAATTATGTTACTAGGCTTCAAAAGTTGTAAATAATATAGAAGATATTCATACATACAAATAATACATTCTGTTTGGTGAATAAACTCTAAGGTAACTTGACATAGGTTAAAACAATTTGAAATGTGTATACACATGCTTTTTAATAAAATAAGATAAAGTTCTCTTCCTTAGCAAAGAAAGTTGCTAAAACAATACAAAGATAGATACGATGCACGGTAGACAAACATAATTAATGGCGATTTATCCCATTAGATTAGACAGGGACAAAAGTTCTACCCAAAAAGGATAGAAGACATACATACACTCCCACTTCCACCCAACCAAACATATTCTGTATTTGTTCTTTGTTGAACAAATACAATATTTACTTGGCCGGGCGAAAAGTGTAACTATATTATTTTTATTAAAGAAATTTGTGGTGCCATCTAAATTTTAGTAGAATTATCTTATTCTACAGATTCACATTAGCTATGTTCGTTCGTGCCGCTCAGTGCTACACTTTCCCAACCAAATAAATATTGTATTTGTTGTATGAAAAACAAATACAGTATTTATTTGGTTGGCTGGAAAGTGTAGCACAAATGAGATAGAGTTAGGGTAGACGTCTTTTGTTTCATAATTCTAGTTGTAGAGAGCTCCATTTACCACACAAGTGCAGTTGTTCATATTTTTGACATATAGACTATTTAATTTATGTCATCTACATGCACCCATCCTATCCATCTATCTTAATCAAATTTTGAGAAATAAAGAACTAAAGGATTTAGCAACTGGATTTTACTATCACTTACAGGGTAACCCCTTTTTCCATTGTACATTGTACATTGTACAATAGGGTGACCCACCAAAATTTCAAATTACATATTTTATGTATTTATATTTTGGAATTTATCTAGACAAAAAACCTTGAAAATTAAAACTAATATGCCTAAAAACCGAATTTATCTCTCAAAAATATTAAATATATATACAGGGTGTGAGGAAAGGGAAATATTTAAAGGATGTGTTTTAGAGGTCAAAATAAAAAAAAAGTTCCCATGTTCAAAAACGACTTGTAAGGCAGCTACGCACTTTCAACTTTGTACCCTTTAGGGGTACCAAAATTTCGAGTTTGGACTTTTTATTAATAACTTAGGAACCATTTGTGTTATAGCATCGATATTTAGCATGTGATCTATGCTTTATAAGACTTATCAGCCAATGGTATTTGCATGTAGTTAATTTAACCAGGGGCGTCCGTAATGGGGGGTCTTTTCACTTGTGTGCCCCAAACTTTTTTCTGCTTAACTTTTTTGAGGCTTTATTTTTAGAATAGTATTACTAAGGTAAAAATACATTAAAAAGGTATTCTTGTTGCAATCCCGTAGGATTAACCGTTTTCGAGAAAAATACAATTAAAGGCAAAATTATACGTTTATAGAACCAAAAATTAAACACTAAATGTTAAAAACCTAAATTTTAATAATGCAGGGTAATTATTTTACATTGAAAGCTGAGAAAAAAAGTTTTATACGTGTATGTCCAAAAATCGCTTTTAAAGGTAACATGACCCTTTAAAAAATTTGTAGACCATAACTTCCTTAGCATTGATTTTTGGAATTACGTATATAAAAACTTTTTTCTTAGTTTTTAGTGTACAGTAACTCTACGCCATTGAAATTTTGGTTTTTATTTTTTGGTTTTCGAAAGATGCAATTTTTCTTTTAATTGTATTTTTCTCGAAAACGGGAGGGAGGAGGAAGGAGGGGGAGGGAGAAGGGAGAAGGCAGATACAGAAGGGAGATGGGAGAAGGCAGAAGGGAGAAGGGAGACGGGAGACAGGAGGTGAAAGAAGGTAGAAAGAAGAATATATACATATACTAAAATATGTCGTTTAATTTAACAAGATAAAAATTGGGTTTCAAGTGTGTTTGTAGTATAACAAAACTTCTTAGCAAATAAACACTTACTACACAATGTAATTATACAAAGAGATAGAGTGTGCCGTATTTAAGTATAATTAACCGCAAAAATGCATTCAGTTGTTGTTCATCTTACGGCACAGGCTTCATTTAATATATCGTTGTCGAATGTTTATTTGCTTAGTACCTACCAATCACATAGGGTTTTGACAAAATATGAATCTAAAAACTTTTTTTATCTTTTAAAACATTTATTATTATTATAAGTTAATAGTTTCCTATGAGGTTTTTTATAAGTTATATGGAACATATGCGTATTCATTTGAAATAAAATTAATTAAATAATATTAAATAATATGTTATATCAGCTAGCAACTGTTTTATTTTTAGATTCATATATGGGGAGATATTAAAAAATATGTTTTTCCGTGATATATACTTATTGGGTCAACACGAATATTGAATATGCTGGCAAGTACTTATATAAATCATGTAATTATTTAAACTTTTTACACTAAAATTCGCATCATAACAGTATGTATTTTTGCTTCTTTTCAGTTTTAAACTGGGTTACTTAATAACTGTTTCTGAAGTACCTACGTTTTACATGTTTCAAATTTTGGTGCTTTTAGGGGCTGTCCATATATCACGTAACGCAATTTTTCAAAAAAATTGACCCCCTCCCCCCCTGTGTAATAAACTGTCACATTTACCAACACCCCCCCTCCCCCCTGTGTAACGCGTAACAATATAAAAATTTGTATTTTTTTTCTAACATAGCTTGATACAGAATTCCGCATAATGCAAGAGTGTAAAAATGATACATATTTATTATAATAATAAGTTACTGCTTTGGTGAAGCTGATGGATTATATCTACAAAAATTTAGATAAAAGTGAAAAAATCATGGCATTGTTTATCGATTTGTCAAAAGCCTTTGACTGTGTTCAATTGGAAATATTGTTACAAAAACTTGAATCGTTCGGTATACGTGGAAAAAGCAATGACCTAATAAAGTCCTATTTATTTAAAAGAAGGCAATATGTTTTTTACAACGGGGCCAAGTCTTCTCTGCTTGATATTGATATTGGTGTTCCGCAAGGAAGTGTCTTGGGTCCATTGCTTTTCTTACTGTATATTAACGATATTATACACGTATTAACTAATGAAATTGTAATTTTCGCTGACGATATGACATTGCTTACATCGGGTGATGACTTCGTACAACGGCTTTTGACAGATTTGCAATGTCTTTTAACATATTTAAATGATAATAAGTTAGTTTTTAACCAGGATAAGACGCACATTATGCAATTTTATTCAAATAAAAGTCAGTACCAAGCTAGCTCTCTTATAAAAGCTTAGAACAAGTAAATACTTACAAACTTCTTGGTATTTACATTGACTTTTCATTGACTTTTGAAGATCACATCAATTATGTAATTAAAAAAGTTAATAGTTACTGTTTTGCCTTAAAAAGAATAAGACAAATTATAAATGCTGAAGCTTCTAAAAAAGTCTATTATTCATGTATTGAATCTGTATTACGCTATGGCATAGTCTGTTGGGGCAATATCTCTTCAGTTAAACGTCTGTTTGTAATTCAGAAAAGATGTATTAGGTGTCTTTTTGGTTTAGGGTGGAATGAATCTTGTGTAAGTGCTTTTCAAGAAAATAATCTATTAACTCTTCCTTGCCTCTACATTTTTGAGCTGCTGTCCTATATTCATTTAAATAAACATAATATTCCTACTTAAAACCAAAATCACCAATACAATACTAGACACGGTAACAATTTTGATCAGCAAATTCATAGGCTTACTCTCTATGAAAACAATGCTTTATATATTGGTGCTAAGCTTTATAATAAACTTCCTCTTGAACTTAAATCAATACAAAGAATTAATATTTTTAAAAACAAAGTCAAAAATCTATTGGTAAAAAAAGCTTTTTACTCGGTAGATGAATATTTAAGCTATCAGTTCTTATAATGTATGTTCATATCTATTTATCTTATAACTACTTTAATTGAATCTATTGTATTTATATTTACTATCTTTTATACTGACCTATCCTATATCATGTATGTGATCTATTGGACTAATAAATTACTTTACTATACTTTACTTTACTTTAATAATACATATAGCACTTAATGTACTTAACTGAAAAAATCACTTAAACTTTAAAAAAATATTCATAATCAATATCACACAGGGAAAAAATACTAGGTACCTCTTTTTACACTGAGTGTCACATATAGGGTAAAACCCCCAATTATTGGCACTTTAAGAAATTTTCCACATATATTTCATTATAACTTATTAAATATTTCATGTTATCAAGAATAAAATATTTTACATCATTTAGTAGTTATTCTATTTTATATAAAATTTAAACTGAGATCTTTATAATATTAAAGAATTTTTTTAATTAATTACAAGAATACACAATTTCGTATTATTGGCACCTTTTTGCTAATAATTGGCATCCAGATTTTCCTATTATTGGCACCTAATTTTTGCTTTGAAGCAACGGAAAAAAATTACTGAGTACCTACTTTTTGTTGAATAATAAACATTTTAGTATCAAAATAAAATATTCAAATTGGAATATTGCAGTTTTATACATATTAACTAAAGGCTGTAAACAAAAACTCAAATTTATTTTAGAATTACAAAATTTTAAATATCTCTATATTAAAATTAAAATATTAGTTACCTAATACTAATTTGTATCCATAAAATAATGCCTAGTTACCTAGGTACACTTATCTAAATGAATTATTAGGTTTCAAGACTAATTTTGATGCGCAAGTTTTGCATACAATAAACCTGTGCCAATAATAGGAATTTAATATAATTTGGACGCCTATTATGGGCACCGTGATAAAAAATAAAATTCTAAAGAAAAATGAAGTTTATAGACAAAATTAAGTGTAAAATGTATATACGCACATATTTATTAAGGAAAAACTGTAAGTTTTTCATTAAACGCTGTTTAGAACTCATTTATTTAAAATAGGTTTTTGGCAAAAACTGTATCTTTTGTATAATAGCCCACCCGCTTTAAAATATGGATTTGGTTTTATCTTATATAAGATGTGGCAATACGTATGTATATTTAACCGTACAAGTAATAAATCTATTCAATTTAATTTAATTTATTCTATTAATTTAGCATTTTAACTGGTTGCCAATAACTGGAATAGGATTTTTACTAAAGAAGCTAATTATTGGCACCTGTGCCAAATATTAGAATTTAGTTTAATTTTGTATACCAATTGTTGGCACCGTCGAAATTAAATAAAAATGTAAATAAAAATAAAGTTTTTAAGGCTAATTAATAAGTAGAATGTATATACTTACTAAAATTATCGAGAAAAAATAGTAAGTCCATCAATAAACGTCTTTTACTAACCTTCTATTTAAAGCACTTCCTTAGCACAAACCTTAAAAATTCACACTTACGTAGTTCACACGAAACTGCTAAGACTCTAGTGCCCAGGGGGGGAAAATATGTTAATCACATTTAAAGTATAATATTTAGAAATATTGCCACTTCGTAAAAAATATAGTTAGATTAAGGTACCAATGGAGATTTTTTTTATATCACTCCAGTGACAATAATTAGCGGAGTGCCAACGATTGGGGGTTTTACCCTAACACGTATATTGTTTATGCACAGGTACACAAAAAAGTACACACATTGGTGTTCTGTGAGTACACATTCCGCGCGAAAATGTATCATCGCCGATGGTTCATCGGCAAGAACACGCAAGAACAGGGCCGTAAGATTTTTTTTTTAATATCAATGTAACAGTTTTTTTACTGATTACAATATTATTTAAATATGCATAGTTTCGTCAATTTTTGTGTGAAAAGGGGAATTATGGGCCACTAAATAGTAATTTATGTTGAAATAAAAATACATCTGCCAAACTTAGGAAATAAACATTAAATTTATTAATTTCCGTTACGTAACGTTTACCAAGACCCCCCTCCCCCCTGTCACAAACTGTAACAATTTCTCTGACCCCCTCCCCCGTAGGCGCGTTACGTAATATATGGACAGCCCCTTATAAGATACAATTTACGTATATTGTAACATAACAAAGTTTCTTAACAAATAAACATCTGCTAGAGAAATACAGCGCGCTGCAGCGCACCGTTGTTAAGTATAATTAACCGCACAAATGCATCCAGTTGTTGTTCATCCGTTGTTCATCCTGTGACACATAGACTTCATTTAATTTATATCGCACTGAGCCGTATCCTACGCCACATCCTTCTTAATCAAGACGAAGATATAGGGAAATGGAGAGAAAAAGTATCCCGTCATGAGATTATACGCTGCTAATATCTTAGCATCCTTAGTGTCCGGAAATAAGTGTTAAGTTCAACTTTCGAATAAGCTATAACTCTATTCTACGAACAGTTAAGATTATTTTAAGATTAATTAAAAAAAAATATTAAACACTTTGTTTTAATTGGTCAGGAAAATATGTTTTGTTAAATATTCTGATTTTGGCTCGCCTTTTTGAAAAAAAAATATAATAAAATAGATTAAAAAATTATAATTTACTTTTTTAAAAATGTACATTGTTTTGTTTTTTGTAACAAAAAGGTAATAGGAACGGTTTATTTGTTTACACTTTTTACGTGGGCCTTTATTTAAAGGTAAAAAAAATAATATAAAAGGTTTATTTGTTTATACTTTTTACATGGACCTTTATTTAAAGGTACTTATTTTAATATTTTCAATAGATAATGTCTATTATATGACATTATGACAATGTCATATACAGTACCTGGAGTATTTCCAGTTGTAGTCCAGTCTTCAGGTCAATAAAAGAGGCTTTCCTTTTTAGGGAGTTTTGATTTTGGGAATATTGGGTAGGGTTAATGGCCGCAAATAAAAAAATTGTGCGACATTCAACTCGATTTGAAACTATTATTTTTTTAACGCGTTTTTCACAAAAAAAAAACGCATTTTTATACAGCCTGTTCCAGAAAACCCTCTGGAAAATATGAAAAAAATTTCAAAAAAAATCCATCTTCGTTCAATTCAAAAATAAGAACGCTTTAAGTGGACCAATACTGTTGCTGATTATAAATTACCATTAAAGGTTGAATTTGTAGCTATGGAAGCAAATTTAATTATTGCAGGTACATATTCTGTAGGTTGACATGGTGATTAATGTGACATAAATCTTTATTAATGTCATAAAAAAATATCAAAACTTTCATGGCAAGAAATTCTGGAAATTTAAATCCAAACAAAAAAGAGATTGGAGGCGCTCCGCGAACTGCAAGAACTGTTGATAATGAAGAAGCTGTCATTCAGGCTTTTGAAGAAGAACCTGAAACAAGCCTTAGTATCGTGGCTAGAAATCTTGATATGTCTAAGACCTCTATTCAACGAATTCTAAAAGATGAAAAAATGCATCCCTTTCATTACACTCGAATACAATGCTTGACACCGGAGGACTATCCTTTACGAGTCGAATTTTGCACATGGCTGTTGCAGAAATATCAAGAAAATGAAAACTTTGTAAAAAGCATTCTTTTTACGGATGAATCTGGGTTTCAAAGAGATGGTTTTTTAATTCAAGGAATTCTCATGTTTGGGGACAGGAAAATCCCCATGCCTTCAGGCAAGGAAATCCCCAACGAAGGTTTTCCTTGAATATTTGGGCCGGAATATTGGGAGATGCTATAGTAAGTTATTTTGGGAAATAAACCACCATAAAATGCTTAAAATATTTGTTTTTAGGTTGGACCCCATGAGTTTCCTGGCAGATTGAATGGCGAAACCTACACTAACTTCTTAAGGGATGAAGTGGAAAATCTTATTGATGACATCCCACTTCAGAGGTTGGCAAATGTGGATAACATCTGGTTTCAACATGATGGCTGTCCAGTGCATTTCTCAGAAACGGCAAGAAGCCAACTCGACATCAGTTTTCCAAACAGTTGGATAATCCGTGGGGGTCCCAGAAGGTGGCCTCCTAGATCCCCTGATCTCACTCCAATGGACTTCTATTTATGGGGCCATGTAAAAAATTTAGTGTATAAAAATATGCCAGACACTGTAGAAGAACTAGTAGACCGAATACATGAAGCGCTTGAGTCAGTAACTCCAAATATGATTATGAATGCCAGGAGAAATCTGTTAAAAAGAGCTGCTTTATGTGTTCAAGTTGGCGGAGGTCATTTTGAACATATTCTTTAGCATGCTTCATACATTGAACCCGAGTTTGCTAAAAATAATGCGTTTCTTCATCTTTTAGAGTTCATTAAACACAGGACAGACATATCAAGATTTCTTGCCACGATACTAATGCTTGTTCCAGATTATTCTTCAAAAGTCTAAATGACAGCTTCTTTATTATCAACAGTTTTTGCATTTCGCGAAGTGTCTCCAACCGCTTTTCTGTTTGCGTTTAAACTTCCAAAATTCCTTGCCCTCTGCACCAATCTTAAAATTACATTCTAGCTAGAATGTTCTCTTTTCGGAACACCGATAAAATTTTTTCCTATGTTCATTACTTTGAAATAAATAAATAAAATTCAGTTATTGTATTTTTATTTTATTAATTTGTATTAAGAATTTATAGCCAGTAAATCAATTAAAAGATCTGAGTTTCTAATAAAACAAAACACTACATTCTGCGCGCTGAATGGAGTTGCAGCGGCAGTTTGTTGCTGCCGTCTAAGACGGGTATCATAAAACCACCGCCGGATGGAGTGACCCTATAAAAATAGAATATTTGATAGCCTCTGTCGGTTTTGTCAAAATATAATAACCTAAAAAGATTCTAAAGTTGAAAGTCTTAAACAATGCACGAGTCAACCATTAAAATGCAACCATAGTTACTAATAAGTAGGGAAAAACTAATTTTTAGGTAATTTAACATCAGCAACAGGATTGGTCAGATTAGATAGCTTCCTTTTTAATTAGTATTGAAGATGGATTTTTTTTTTAATTTTTTTCATATTTTCCAGAGGGTTTTTAATATACCCTCAAATTTCGGTACGCGAGTTCTGGAACAGGCTGTATCTCTTAAACGTTACACAATAGATTTTTAATTTTTTTTTTCGAAAAACCAAAATTGTTCTTTATCTTAATATTTTGGGTGAAAATTAAAAATATCTATCTGGCACTTTCTTTTTAATTTATGTAAAATTAATTTTTTTTTTAATAACTCACACATTTGTGCCCCATTATCTTGAGTAAACCGATTTTCGATTGAATCACCATTGTATTAAAAAGAACCGTCCCAACCAAGTCAAAGAAAAATCTAAAACCCTACAGTGTAACGTTTAAGGCGGTGCCGTGAATTAGCTATTAGTCGTACAAAAAAATACATGAGACAAAAAATGTTGAAGATTTGGTCCTCTTTATTTTCATATAAAAGGTTTTTTATCCTAGGATGCACCGATCTTGAGATATTTTAAAAAGTTCGTTTTTTTTTTGTGAAAAATACGTTAAAAAAATGACAGTTCCAAATCGAGTTCAATGTCGCAAAATTGTTTATTTGCGGCCTTAAACCCTATCCAATATACCAAAAATCTAAACTCCCTGAATTATTTCTAGGTAAAGCCTCTTTTATTAACTTGAAGACTGGACTATAACTGGAAATACGCCGGGTAGTGGTGATATATGTGTATTAGACATACATGAATATTCCAAAGATTTTTTATATTTCATTCTTGACACATGGAAATAATAAGACATTAGATGTCAAATTTCAAATTCCGTTCCAATTAAAAAAAAATGTTCTTTTAAATTTCCATTTGCACATTCATATGCATTAATAGTTCCTTTCTCATAGCTTTCTAGGGGTCATATCACAAAAAAAATATATTAAATGTCAAAATCTTTGATTTCCTTTCTACAAAAGATATTTTTTTATTTTTTTTGTCGATATTTTTATTTTTTTTCAAAAAAAAAAAAATAAAAAAAAAACTACATTGTATTTGTTTAGCATTTTATATTGCGAGCTATCACAAAACTAATACTTCTTATTACCTCCTTATAAAAACCACTTACCACTTAATCGCGCCGCGTGATTTGCTTATTCAATACCTTTACAAAAAAAAAATATATATTTTACAGTAATAGTCGATCATTTTCTTCTCTTGATTTTGGTATATACCAATATTATAATTTGCTAGCGCGCTTTATTTTACTTTGTATCAAGTTTATTATTAACTGTACGGAAGTACAAGAAAAATATTGAATACACTGATTTATTTGGATATGGATATATTATTTGGTTCTCAGTAACAAATTTTATTTGTGTCAAATAAATATTTAGTTCATGTAAACATCATTATTTTCAAAATGATTTTTAATGGGAACAAAATAGTTTATTTGACAGAAATAAAATTTATTTGTCACAACTAAATAATTCAATTGGCCATATCCAACCAAATAAACTGTTTTATCAGTGAACTTTTCTTTTTTAATTTATTTTTTTCAATAGACTGGACCAAAATCAAGATATTTATCAAAATATATATTTTAGTTCTAATTCGAAAGTTGAACTCGAGGGTTTAACCGCATAGGAATTCAGGTGTACAAATTGGAGGTAATCGAGAGAAAATCTTTGAAGGTTACTAGGTAATCTGAAGGAAGTCTTTAAAGATATCCTCCTTTTCGGAGGAAACCTTAGAAACTCGAGATAATCTTTGGAGGTAATCTGGAGGAAATCTTTGAAGATTTCCTCCTAGAGGTGTACAAAATTTTATGGTTTACCCCTCGGTTGAACCTAATCTTTATTCCCAGGGACCGTACTGCATTACTTGTCTATGTTTAAGAGCCGTGTTTTCGTGTAATACTCGTATACAGTAACATATTGCATATAAAATTTACTTATAAACGTGGGAATTATTTAGGATTATTCAGTTTACAAAATGGTATTTTAATTGTGATGTTTGAGTTTCTCGGAGCATTATGTAAGCTAGTAAGATTAAACATTTAATATCACAAGATCAAAATTCAAAATACATAATAATGATGCTTATAATTATAATAAAGATTTATCACCGTTTATCTAAATATTCATTATTTTTGCAAAAAAATTGATACAAAATACACTGATAGAAATGTGAACCATATTTTGTAATATGTTATAAAATAAATATGTTATACGATACAACAACCAGTTGCAGAATTAAAATAAGATCAAATTGTAATGAATACAACAATAGATGTTATCTTAAGTCATAGATAGTACTATACTATAGTACAATTTGAGGTTGACGTATTATTAACGAAATAATCGTTATTAATACAACAACATAGTGTTATATATGCGCCAATCACAACATATTAAAAAAACTATATTTTTGGCCCAAAGCGTAATTTCCTCTCAGATCAAGCTGAGTCTGACATTATAGGCCCTAGATACATAATAAAAATTGAATACAATAATAATAATACAATACAATAATAAAGATATAATTTTATTAGTGTAGCCAATACGTATTAGGTAATGTTTGTAATAATGTATGTATATGTAATTTTGCGCTCTTAATACAGCTATGGTCGTAATTAAATTTATCTAGTATTCATTTGTTAGATAAAGAAATTAATTTCATGTTTATGTGTAAAGAAATTAATTTCATATTAATGAGCTGACATAAAACAAAACATCTCTGTCCCGCAAAAATACTTCTGTTCATCGGTAGTCCCAGTTGATTTTTAGTAAGTTTTTAAAACACAAAATAAATATTTGACAAGACCCAATTTTATTCATAGTTATGTATAGTTCTTCGCATGAAAGAAAGGCTCCGACGAAAGGGGGAGGAATCGTTCGCGCTCTCTTCTTTTCATCAAGAGCATTATAAGGCATGCGTGCCTACAACGAGCCTCCCACTAGCACACACATTCCAAACATATTTCCCGTAGCCACAGATCCGTGCGTCAAACTATACTATTTATTTACATTATTGTATTTTTTACCAAAATTTATTATTATTTAGATAAAAAAAAAAATTACAAAAAAAGTGTTACTGTTTAGGAGTCCATAACTGACTTAATATTTATTTTTGGGCCAGGGTGTAACAAACTTTTTTTCTTAATTTTTAATGTGGAATCGATCTGCACTGTAAAATTATTTTATTAGTGCTTTTTTTGGGTTCTATTTAAGGCATCTACATTCAATGGGACGTAACTCCTTTAGGACCGATTTGCGGACCTATGTTTATATGACTTTTTTAAGTTTCCAGTTACGAGACACGGTTTTCTTTACTTGCATAGTAGAATGATGTAATGCACCAGATGCCAAGGGCGTATCCAGGATTTTTTTTCGGGGGGCCAAAAACATTTTTTCCCTAAATCTCGAAAAGAATGAAAATTGCTCCGCAGGAGAAAATTTTTTCATGTTTTTTTTACTTCTGTTAATTTCCGGCCTTTTTTAATTCAATGTAGTAAAACTACACCGCAGGTAAAAAATTTTACAACTGCGCTGGTCTATTTAAATTTGAAAACAGTGGTATAAGTTCTAGCGCCGTAGGCGAAAATATTGACAAATTTCAAGCTTAGGTTATATAAAGTCCAATAAAAAAGAACGTGTAAAAGCTATAGCGCCGCAGGCGATTTTTTTTACAAATTTTATAGCCTATTTGAATTTTATAAGTATTACTATTTAAAGTATAAATACAGGAAAACTCTAGCGCCGTAGGCGAAATTTTTTACGAATTTGAAGCTGTAGAGTCCACTTGGAAAAGAGCCTGCATATTTGCTTCGCTTTGTGCCCTTATCGTTCTGGGGGAGCAAAAAGCTATAGCGCCGCAGTCAGGCGATTTTTTTTAGAAATTTTATAGTCTATTTAAATTTTAAAGGTGGTACTATTTAAAGTTTAAATGCAAGAAAACTCTAGAGCCGCAGGTAAAAAATTTTACAACTGTGCTGGTCTATTTAAATTTGAAAACAGTGGTATAAGTTCTAGAGCCGTAGGCTAAAATATTGACAAATTTCAAGCTTAGGTTATATAAATTCCAATAAAAAAGAACGTATAAAAGCTATAGCGCCTTAGGCAATTTTTTTTACAAATTTTATAGCCTATTTGAATTTTAGAAGTATTACTATTTAAAGTTAAAATGCGAGAAAACTCTAGCGCCGTAGGCGAAATTTTTTACGAATCTAATGCTGTAGGGTCCACTTGGAAAAGAGCCTGCATATTTGCTTCGATTTGTGCCCTTATCGTTCTGGGGGAGCAAAAAGCTATAGCGCCGCAGTCAGGCGAGTTTTTTTAGAAATTTTATAGTCTATTTAAATTTTAAAGGTGTTACTATTTAAAGTTTAAATGCAAGAAAACTCTAGCGCCGTAGGCGAAAATTTTTATAAATTTGAAGGTGTATGGTCCACTTGGAAAAGAGTCTGCATATTTGATCGCTTTGTGCCCTTATCTTTCTGGGGGAGTAAAAGCTATAGCGCTATGGGCGATTTTTTTTAGAAATTTTATAGTCTATTTTAATTTTAGTGTATTTAAAGTTTAAATGCAAGAAAACTCTTGCGCCGCAGGCGAAATTTTTACGAATTTGAAGGTGTATGGTCGATTTGGAAAAAAGCCTGCATATTTGCTTCGCTTTGTGTCCTTATCGTTCTGGGGGAGTAAAAATAAAGTATAAACTATTTATTATAAACCAAAAGAAACTATCAACGTCGGGCCTTGAACCCGGTTCCCGGAGAAGCTTTAAAATTTTTTCGATTATCGTTTAAAATTTTAGTGCTTTTTTACGGCCTTGCCAGATGCTAACCAAAGTTTTTTTAATAATGGCGTCAAATATTTTGGGACACTTTTTCGTTACGGTTCCAGGCGTCCCATATTTTGGGACACATCTTCGTAACGGTTCCAGGCGTCACAAATTTTGGGACACTTCTTCGTAACGGTTCCAGGCGTCACATATTTTGGGACACTTTTTCGTAACGGTTCCAGGCGTCACATATTTTTGGACAGTTTTTCGTAACGGTTTCAGCCCTCTACCCCCCGTCTAAAACATATTAATGTTAAAACGACAAAACTATTGAAAATTATGAGTTAATAATAACTTACAATTATTTGCAAATTTACAATAAAAAGGTGTATATAATAACATTTTTTCACTACCAGCTTTAGAACATACTATTATTTATCATGTTTTTAGACTGTGAAATCAATTATCTTCACCTATAGCAATAATATTTTTTCTCTCTTAGTAGGAGTAAATTTTATAAACAATTGATCTGTCACTTTAGATATTTCAGTTCTTTGTGCAATGTTTACTAATTAAACCCAAGAAAATAGCTTTAAATAACTTTTTATTTATTAAATATAATTAATTATAATTATTACCAATTAATACAATCAATAATTCGCTAAATATTATAAAAAAAATTAACTTAATTTTTTTAACGTCAGTTCAAACTATTTATGTCAAATGTCATTGATCAAGGCTACTTGATTTTTATGAAAATTTCAAGAAATATAATTTCTGGTAATAACTTATTTTATTCAATACATACAGATAATAAGACAATTACCAGCTTTATTTTAAATAGATAAACACAAAAATAACCCCCGCGTGGCTTTTACTTTATTGAGTGGATAATTATTTATTTTACCCACTCAACTGTCACTTGTCAAATTATTTTCTTGTAAATGTCATTAAAATTTTTAATAAAAATATGAATTCCTAGGCTATTTATTGGATAAAACCTTGTATGGCACTCATGGGTAAACCGATATTGCCCTCTCGAAAATTAACCTGCTTGGCTGACGCCTCTCAGGTTAATTTTCTCATGGGCAATATCTTACTTTACCCATTAGTACCATAAATAACTATTATTATTTGAATACAAATAGTTAAATAGTGCTTGTAGTGAAAAAACTAATATATGAACTACGGTAGAAAAGACTATTATAGCCTCGCCCTCTTAAATCCCTTGCTGCTACGCAGCTCAGGATTTAATACGCTCGGGTATAAAAAACGTATCCACCTTGGTATATAATTACTATTTTTTATAGTAAAGTTATAAGGAATTTAGATATTCTGTTTGACGTGGTTTCTACATTGGTAATTCTATTTTGGTATCCGTTATGCAATTATTCAATTGATTGATTGAATAATTAATTGATTAAACCTCTGTATTTCGGAGCTCGTAAATATTATGTCACACATACAAGTATTATTTATCAAGCCGAAATCAAATTCACGCTTCGTAAACTACTTCCTTTAGTTTAAATATCCATTTATCATCTAGACAAAGGGTTTGTACATTGGGGTGGCTCACATATTCACGGTACTTTCTGAGTGAAAAACATCTTTTTTTGAAGAAATAAACAAATGGCTCTTTACGCGCCATCTAGAGACTCCCCTTGTCGAAAAAAACCTCAACATTTGAATCTTTATCCTCAACCAGTTGGGTGTAGTTTCGAAAACAGAGCCGGATTAACTATGGGTCGGGTGGGCCGGCGGCCCAGGGCCCACCACCAGAGGGAGCCTACCGAAGACTATTTGGGTAAAAAATTAAATTTACAAAAAATATTAATAAAGCATACAATTATCGAGGGGGTAAAATCCAAAAAATAAAATTGTTTATTCTTGGATTATGAAATAAATCGTAAAAAATTCTAGCGCCGGAGGAGAACTTTTTACAAATTCGACGGTCTATTTTAATTTTAAACCAGTCTTTTAATTTACAATTACATAAACAAGTTTTGTTCAAATTAAATTAAATTTAATAAATTTTATTTTATTTTACCTTAGACCAGTTTCAGGCAATTTTCTGCGTACTTTTATAAATTTATTTCAGGCTTCATCAAAAAATGTATTTTTGGCTGGAAAATACAAATGTTTTTTTTTTATTTTTCACACAATGTCATATTTTGCAAACATCGTACTCGGAAAAAATAAATAAAACAACATTTTTTCATATTCACATAAAGATAAACACATTTGTGACAAGCAAACAATGAAATTAATCGTTTATGACAATTGTCAGCGAGAATCAAATTTTTATGGTCAATAAAACATTAAATATTGATTTATTGTTTTTCTACGGCTGCTATTGTAAACGATTAATATTCTACAACTTAACAGGGTGATCATTTAAAAAGAATCCACCCAAAATTCCTCGCAAACTAAGCACAATATGAAAATTCTAAAAAAGGTCAATTTGGTTTTGTTGAGGGGGAAATTTAAGTATATGATTTTGGGGTTTATAACTTTTACCCCCTAACCCCTACCTACTCCAACATTAGAATCTTAAATGGTAACCCCCATTTTGCAGTACGTTATTTGAAAGAGATTAAAAAATGCTATGTTAAGCGTGGATGATTTTATTTCCAAATAGTTAGTACAAAATATTCACAAAATTAGTCAACATTTAAAAATAAATAATTTTAATTTTATTCATGGGGGTTGTAACTTCTACCCTTTAGCTACCAGCCATCCCAACTGTTTTATTTTTAATTATATTCCAATTCTTCTAGTACCTAAATAAATAAGCCTAAATATCTTTTTGTACATAAAAATTACAGTTAAGGGTTAGAAGTTAGGTAGGTGTTACAACCCTCAAAAATAATTATTTAATTTTTTTAAGGTAAGTAAAATTATCTAACTTTTTTATTATTAATATGCTTTTTTGTAAAATATCTTACTTTAATTATTGTAAAATAAAAGCATCCATCCAAACCACTTCAGTCCCAGGTCTGGCCAAAAAAAAAGTATTTATAACTTGTTTTTTTTTTCGTCCTATTTTAGAACTTTATCAAACACATATTTTTCCTAAATAAAATATTTAAAAAAATAACAGTGGCGTAGAAATTTTGTAGATTTTAAGGTACTACAATAATTTTAAAATGTTTTCAATATTTCCTTTAAAGTTGTTGTATAAGGGTTTTTGAGGTCGGTAAATCCAGCTCCATCCCTAAGGGAGCTTAGTAAAATGTTTTCAAAATATATCGAAAAAATTCGAAAAAATCTCATTTTTTTATTTTAGGAGGCTATAAATAACAAACGAATAAAGATATTTAAAATCCGCTTTCCTTGGTTTAGAGCTCCAATTATTGAGAACCAATCCAAGGCAAAACAAAAAAATAGACCTTATTTTTTTTACTACAACTATAGGCAAAACAAACCACTGTGCGCTAAATCTCAAAACAAAAACGATCTGATCGAGAAAAACGGAAAAAAGTCAGACGCAACTAAAAGCTCCCTGGCAAATAAAAAAAAAAATCTTTTTTTGTAGGGCAGTGTTATAGATAAACTCAGTATTTAGCGTGTTTGAGTCACAGGTAGTAGATTTTTACAGGGTCGTGTTGGGTCCATTAAAAATATTCTTTTATAACTTTTGTAATAACGGATATAAGCTGTCAAAATTGTAGGACATCCTGTATATTATACTGTGCCATTACATAGTGGGCAAAGTAATACGACTCGGGAAAAATAATATTTTTCTTCAAGCGTACTAAAATGTTCATATTTTATAACTGAACACACTAGTTAGTGATCTATTTTTTTACAGTAAAAAAATGAGTTCATTGTTGTACGCCGTAAAAAAAATTAGTTAGCAAAACCACCACTGGCGCAGCACTCTTTGACTTTGATGACAGCCATATTGCAAACTTGTTTGTTTATTATGTAAACAGGTGGTTGACTCGAGATTCTGTGCAAAAACCTTGTGTGAAATTGATTCAAAATGATTAAAGAAGAATATATGGTTTATACATCTACAAATCTCTCCGACATTGCAAATGCTACATTAGACAAGTTACCATCGAAATCGCGAAAAGTGTACGATTTAGCCTACGAAAAAAAATTAAAATGAGCTAAGGAAGGCTTAAGTTTATTTCTAAAGGGTTTTATTGACCTATTTTAATAAAAAAACATACTTTATTACTGAATAAATTAAATTCAAAAATTAATATTAAAAATATATATATAGGATGCTTGAAGAAAAAATAGTATGTTTCACTCAGAGGAAAAGTGTTTTTTTTACTCGTCTGTAGTTTCCGGACACCGCTTCGCGTCGTCCGTAAATTCTACAGATTAGTAAAAAAAGCTTCATTTTTCCTCTTATTAAAACAATGTACTATTTCCTTGTCCTAAGTGTACTGGTACTATCATTACTACTATCATACATTTAACGGGAGAAACGACTCTGACGTCACAGCGCGTAAACTAAATAGCACTTTGTAGGGTAATCCAAACTTATTTCTTAATATTTAACAAAAAAGTCCTAATAAATAAGGTTCAGTAGGACAGACATTTTTGATTTTAAACAAAATTATAAAAATATTAATTTATTATTCCATCAATCTGTACGATGATTAGAAAATAGATTGATGAATAGTAAATTAAATAAGGTTCAGTTACACTACATAGTGCTTTTTAATTTACGCGCTGTGACGTCAGAGTCGCATTTTCTCGTTAAATGGTGTTATATTTATATAGTTTAAAGTGCATTATTATGTCTAACTGCTTATATTTTTTGTACAAGTTTGTTTTTTTTTCAGGTACTTTGAATATAGAAATCATTTATGGGTATGTATAAATCTAATGTAAAGATAAAAATGTAGTAGAATATAAATCAGAGTAAAATATCCATATAAAAATAAATTTATTGTTTAAAATGTCAGCATATTCTTTAAATTTATCATCCACTTAGAAAAAATAAGAAATGCTCGTGGCGTTTAACGTTTCCTTTAGTCGTCTAAGTAGTCTTTCACAATGGCCTCCATCTTACTATCATTCTATTCTTCTGGTTTCGTCCCTCAATTACGTCCTATCTTGATAAAATCACTCAACCCTGTTCATTCACCACTAACGTTTACAGGAAAAGTCTGGGAATAAGTCCAGGAAATGAATTTTTGATGATTTTCTACTTCCTTTTTATTTAGTTCTCAGAATATTCATAAATACGGGGAGGGGGCAGCTAATGAGTTCTGTCTCTGTAATAAAAAGATTTTGCATGCAACGAGCGTTTAATAGTCGCTTTTCACGTCGGGAAACAATATTTAGTCTGACTTTTAGTAAACCCTTCATAAATTGATTATATAAGACAAAGGGATCGTTTACAGACTAATTTTAAAAAAATCTATCTATTGTTTCTATTTTTATAGGCCAAAATGTCTACAGTATTTGCCAAAACATGTGCACTTAGCGGAAAACTTTTTATTTTTTTTTATTATCGAATTTTCAGAAAGTTTTTTTGAAATATATATTTTTTGGTCTAAATAAATAAAATTGACTTAAAATACTTTAATATACACTACCACGTACACGGGAAATAAAAAAAAATGAAGAAAATCCACGCAATGCTAACAGAAAAACTGTTTTTCTGTTAGCATTGCTGAGACGGAAAAGGTAGTACCTCCAAATAATAGTTAGTAATGTAGTTTAAAAACTATTTTGACATAGCTGTCAGTTTGACAACTAAAAAGTTAGCAGTTGTCTTAATTTTTTTCATTATTGACCTTCGTCAATAAACAATGCTTAACAACGGTCAATGATAAATGAGTTCACTGATTTTATTGGTTGTCAACGTAAACAAGCCTTGACAACGGTAGATAATATGTAAACTAGCACTTATTTAGGTAGCAGAAAAACATGTTTATATTATTAAATGAAATATATTTTAAAAATAAAAATAATATTTTATGTATATTTTTATTAAGAAAATAAATTAAACAAAAATTATAAACAACATAATATGTAATATATTATATATTTACTCATAAGGGAGCATCCATTAATTACGTCAGGCAATTTTAAGCTATTTTTGAGCCATCTCCTGGCAGCTACCCTCATCACGTTTTGTTTCCCTAAATAATTGCTCGCTAGGTAAAAAAAACAAAAGGTCAAAACAATAATATTATTAATGAATATACCTACCCCTCTTTTAACTAAAAAATATATTCTTGAAATATCGTGGTTTAATATACATCTTGTCCCATTAACTTTCCTACAGGCATTATCTTGAAAACTGTAAGAGATATAAAAAATCTAAAAAGAAGGTAAATTAGATATTTTTAGTAAGCTTTCTATTTATGTAATCGGTAAGGTTCTAAAACTCACTCCCTAACCCCCAGAAACCCCAAGTTTAAAATCTCAAACAGCAATAGGCGTCACGTCATGTATTATTTGAAAGGTATTTTTATTTTAATTAAAATTCATTTTTAATTTTTAAAATCGGATAAGGGAACGTTCAAGTATTACGTAACGAAAATTTTGATCATTTTGGACCCCCCCCCTTGTAACGCTATTTTCCTATACCATTAATATGAGAGTAATACTCCAAAATGACCCCCCCCCCCTAGGAGCGTTACGTAATACTCGAACGTTCCCTAAGAATTCTCCGGAGAAATCCATTAAAATAGTTTCAAAAAATTAGAAAAAGTAATATTGAAAAAAATCTTATATTTGAAAATTAAAGTTATCCTTATTGTGTTATTGGCAAAATTCACTACATCCACATTACAAAAAATTGTCAAAATGACCATTATTTTCAACTATGCACTGTTCAAATCGTGACAATAAATTTCTTCTGCAAGCTGCATATACCAAGTCCGGAATGATAGTTTCACAAGCATTATTATATTAGTAATGCGTGTCTTTAAGTTGGTTATGTTTGGTAAACTATTCCTTCCTCATAAAAAAATCTATTGGCGTTAGGTCAGGAGAGCTTGGTGGCCAAGAAATTATTCCCCTAGAAGCATGACCTAGAGGACTTAAAGACACGCATTACTAATGCTTGTGAGAAGAAATTTAATGTCACGATTTGAACAGTGCATAGTTGAAAATATTGGTCATTTCGAGCATTTTTTGTCATTTGGATGTAGTGAATATTAGAATTTGGCCAATAACACAATTAAGATACCTTTATTTTTCAAATGTAAGATTTTTTCAATATTACTTTTTTTAATTTTTTGAAACTATTTTAATGGATATCTCCTTATCCGATTTTAAAAATTAAAAATTAATTTTAATCAAAATAAAAATATCTTTCAAATAAAGCATTACGTGACCCATATTGCTATTTGAGATTAGGGTTGCTGGGGGTTAGGGGGTGAAATTTAAAACCCTACCGATTACATAAATAGAAAGATTACTAAAAATATCTAATAGTCCTGCTTTTTAGATTTTTGATATCTCTTACAGTTTTCAAGATATGCCTGTAGGAAAGTTAATGGGACACCCAGTATACTGAAAAGGGATTTGCATATTTGATTTGAGTTTAAGAGTAAATTCACGAACAGGATTGCGGGAAAGCCTTTATACAGGGTTATTTTTTTAAATGGTACATTTCCTTTATTTTTTGTGATTAGATAGACATGCTTTTTTAAGCAAAATGAAACTGAAAGCAGCAATGTTTACTAAATTAGACAATTATGTAAATTATATCCAAGGATAAAACATTTCTCTAATAATACTTTGTAAAAAATGTGTAAATTTACATGCCAAATCAGAGGTAATATGTTGCCAAGCAGGTGCTCGTAATATTTACGAGATATAACTTGTAATTTTACAATTTTTTAGGAATATTACGTACATGTACATGTAATATTCTTAAAAAATTGAAAAATTACAAGTTAAATCTAGTAAATTTTACTTTCACCTACTTGGCAACATATTACTTTACGTTTTTGTAGTTTATTTTTAAATATCTCGAACTATTAATTTTGGAATAGTAGTTGCATTTAAGTTTTTTCGCAGAATTATGTCCCTAATCAAATGAGACTAAATACACAGAGTGTCCTATTTAAAAGATCAAAGTTATTTCCGTTCAAACCGGAAGTGACAATATTCAGAAACACCAATATGTAGATTACGTTTTAGATAAAACTTTGCTCAAAGCAGCATGTCTCTGTCTCATTACAAAAAAAAAAGATAAAGGTACTGTACCCTTTAAAAGACTAACCCTGTATACCGGGTGTCCCACCAGGTTCTTGACAAGCTATATCTCGGTTATTTGAAAAGATAGATTTTTTTGCAAAAACAGCGTTAAATGGGAGCCGTTGAAGTTTTTATTCACGTATCCAAAACCACCCTTTGCTAACCCACCCCCTTGAAACCACCCCCAACTTCTGTTTTTTAAATAGCACCCTCCCATTTTTATCAAACCATATGAAAGTACATTTCATTATGAATCCAACTATGTATTATAAGTGGTATCTTATCATTTAAGGGACTGCAAATAACAATTATTATTTATTAATAATAGGGTGGTATTTAGAACAAAGTTGCAAATGATTCCAGGAGAGTGGGTTATTAAGGGTGGTTTTTGTATACATTAATTAGTTCTCTTTTAGATATAAAATAATAACTTGTTTTTGGAAAAAAAAATTGATGAAAAATATTGCTTGTGATCTTATGGGGTTGTACTTTGGAGCCCCTTAAAAAAAAGACGTTACTTATAATACATGGTTGAATTTAGAATAAAATGTGCTTTCATATTCTTTAGTAAAAATAGGGGGGTGCTAATTAAAAAACAAAAGTTGGGGGTGGTTAAGTAAGGGGTAGTTTTGCATAAGTCAGTAAATTCTACTTTGACTCGCATTTAATTTTGTTTTTTTTCGTTTTTTTTTTCGTTTTTTTTTTCGTTTTTTTTTTTTTCGTTTTTTTTTTTTTATCTTTTTAAACAAAGGAGATATAGCCCGTCTAAAACCTGGTGGGACGATATTATTAATAAATAATAGTTGTTATTTGGAGGCCCTTTAAGAAATAAGATACTACTTATAATACATTGTTGAATTAAGAATAAGATTTACTTTCATATTTTTTAATAAAAATGGGGGGGTGCTATTTAAAAAAATAGAAGTTGGGGGTGGTTTCAAGGGGGTGGGTAAGCAAGGGGTGGTTTTGCATACCTGAATAAAAACTTCAACGGCTCCCATTTAACGTTGTTTTTTGCAAATAAATCTATCTTTTCAAATAACGGAGATCTAGCTTGTCAAGAACCTGGTGGGACACCCGGTATTAGCATAAAAATATGTAAAATAGTAGATATGTTGTTATTTGTTACAATAAACTAAATTGTATCCAGAAAAATCTGATAATAAAGTTATAAAACACAAGCAGAAAAATGAACTTTCAAGAAAGAAGCATCTTTGCAATTTAAAAGTTGATATAATTGGATATAAACTTTAACTAAGTATTGTTGTTTGTCCCTGCTGTGTGGTGAAATACAGTTAACTCCCGTGTGGCTTTCTAAAAAGTAGTTATATCAAAATTTTGTACAATGCTGACCAGTTGCTAAAGGTTTATAATTATATCCATTAAATATTGGTGTTGAACGTAGTGTTCAATTATAAATATTGATTTGATAAATCATATACATCAATTACACAAGTCTAAATGAAATTTTCGCCTCGGATTAGTGTACTTAGTTACTATAGGTTTGGTTATATTCATCCGAAAAAAAATAATATTTCATGTAAAAGTTTTGTAGCCAGGAAAAAATTATTTCAAAATTTAGGAAAATCTATGATTTTAATAATTTATCTGTTAAAAAACAAAAAAAAATATTGTATATTCTTTTTTTTCAACTATTATATTACTAAACAAAATTATAAAAAAGTACAAAATGCTCCGTCCAGCCAAAAACGACCAGTAGGTTAGCTCATAGTCTAGATTTTTTTTTAATTTGGCACCAATATAGATGCACTTTTAAACGAAAATAATCTTCCTTCAGAACCTAAAAAGAATTATAGGGTCGGAGTTACGCCAGTTTTGGTCCGTGAAAACACGGAAATTTTTCGAAAAACATTGTCCCCAATTAATTAAAATAAATAGTAAAACATTTGCGATATCAAATTGTTTTTGGTCTTTTTTTAAAGAAAAGGCATCAAGCTTTCTATTGGTCTACATAAAACCTTATTTTGTTCTAATTTGTTATTTTTCCAAGGCTCCTCAAATTAGTCTACAAAATAGAAAGTATATTATTAAAATGTACTTGAACAACACTATTAAGAATATAAAATATATAAATTTTCTATTCGAAACATAACCTTAAAAATTAATTTTTTTTTAAATTGGCAATGTTGTGGCTCAAAAAAGTCGACATTTTTATGTTTCAATTTTCTTCATTTTTGCAACAAAGGTATATACTTTTTACTTTATTGCTATATAAATTTGTTGATGTGTTATTTTTTTTTCTCCGGATACAACCTCATATATGAACGACAAATACGTATTTTTCAATACAAGTTTTTCAGAACCTAAGCAAACTTTTTTAAAAATATTTATGACTTCTAATTGTGTTTAAAGTCACAATGTCCTTTGAAAACTCTAACTTTGTTATATAACTGACATTTCATGGCACACTCGAAAAATATTGTATTTTTTAGATACTTGAGAATGCCTCCTTTGGGGTTTGGTATTGTTAGTTTTAGGAACTTTAGTTTATGTTTAGGCCCAAATTTCCCATAAGCAATACTAGGCAATTGTAGGCAGGCAAATATTAAAAAAATATTTAAAAAAATCGAAAGTTGCTATAAGTGTGGATTATGTTTGTTTGTTTGTTTGTTTGTTTTTAACCTCGTACTATTCTACTTAATTAAGCATCCCCTAAGTCCAGGACTTGTGTGGGCTAGTAGTAGAGGAAACCACCGGCTTTAATTGACTTTCGAACCAATATATCTAGGAAGTACGCCTTCGCCAAATTTCAATTATTAATTAACTGAAAAAGGCAATCGGCGCCAGTGAGGTTTGAACTCACGATCATTAGATCAGTGTCAGGCTATATCGATGCCATTGACAGCTGAGCTACATCTCCCATATTATACCTGATTATACCTGTTCTTTATTTTGGTCATCATCTTTTTCAGTTTGCCCATGAGAGCTGTTGACTACTTTTTTTGTATTTTTGTCTTAAAGCCCCTACCACTAAACGGGTCCTTCCATGGCAATTTGTTCTGTTTGGCTACCCGGGACTTTTTTATCATTTTGCCGGCCGGGCCTCAAGAAGCTAGTCCGCGCCTGATCCACATACTGTGATTTCGACTGCGCATGGCAGTATAGCTATTCAAAATGCAGATTTGAGTTAAATGGGTTTAAAAATAAAAATAAAAAAATTGCCATTATTTTCATAGAAAATTAGGTATATATTTTAAATAAAATATTGTCTATTATCTACTTTATAACTTGGGGCAATTATATTCACCTTCAAGTAAATTAGCCTGATTGGTGAGACATTCAAAATGTTTTTGGGGTTGCTGAATCAGAATCTGGGGTTGTTTTGGCTCCGTCATATCCCATTTCGTCCCTAACCTCAAAAAAGTGATAAAATGTATCAACTTTTATCGCTTTTTTGAAGTTATTAACGAAATGCGATGTGACCGAGTCAAACCAACTCCGGATTTGGATTCAGCGACCCCAAAAACGTATAGAAATGTTTGTCTCGTCCGCACGGTAAAAATAAATTACATAGTCCGTAAATGGTAATATGTTGCCATAGACCGGAATGGTAAAAATTGCATAGACCGGAACGCTAAAAATTACATAGTCCAGAATGGTAATATTTTACATAGACCGGAACGGTAAAAATTACATAGTCCAGAATGGTAATATAAGTCCACAATGGTTTGGACTTGAAATTTGAAAAAAAATATTTACTACTTAGAAAATGTTTGTTCCAAAAAGTCTCTGTGTCAAAGCTTTTTTGAAATATCGTAGCGTAAAGTTCATTTGGTTTAATAAACCAAACGATTTGCACCCTTAATACGAGTATAAACTGTTTACATCTTTCTTTAAAGATCTATTGGTTGATAAAGATCGTAATTTATAATGAACGTAAGTTTTAGGCCACAAATAAAGCATTTAAATATCGTACATAAATAATATTTACCTTTTTTTACACTTTTAACACTTTAACCTAGCAGCATGCGCCGCTACCTCTCTAACAACAATATTAAACGGTCCATCTTATGATGCGACGCCTTTTTGGTTATTGTTAAAAGCGCACGTGCGTCTTAAAATAACATAGCCCGACATTGTAAAATCCTGTAAAAATATGTAAATCAATGTAACTATATTTTTTTACATTATTTTACATTCTTTTACATTATTTTACATTATTTTACATTCTTTTACATTCTTTTACATTCTTTTACATTCTTTTACATTCTTTGACATTATTTTACATTATTTTACATAAATTCATGAATTATGCATAGTCCAGAATAGTAAATTTACTATTCCGTACTATGTAAATTCATGTATTTTTACATTATTTTACATTCAGTTTTTACAGTGCGGTGATCAAGACTTTTTTTTTTCATGTTAAAACAGCAAGAACCACCAAAAAAAAGTCTTATCCACCAGATGAGATAAACATTTTTATACGTTTTTGGGGGTCGATGAGTCCAAATCCGGAGTTGGTTTTACTCGGTCAGATCGCATTTCGTTAAAATCTTCAAAAAAGTGATGTAAGTTACATTTTATCACTTTTTTGAGGTTTCGTGTGTCTGTGTTTTTGTTGAATCATTAAACCGAGTTGGGCGGGGTCAAAAAATGTTTAGTAACCTGAAATTTGGTATGCTAGCATAGTTTTTCAATTGAAACAACATAGGTGGGGTGCATATGAAAAATTAAAAAAAAAGTTTTTTTACAATGCCCTAATGTAAATACAATTCATTGTATTCAAAATTTTATTAAATAATAGTAAAATTATTACAAATATACCAGGTCCTTGTGCATGCCTTGATGATTTGGACAAGAACTACAGCAATGTTTGTATCGCAAGAATCTGGATAATTTTTCGCTGACTTAATATTTGAATGATCCCTTAATCAAAACCTATTCATGGGATCGGGTCGGATTTTTAAAAACTTTTAATCGGGAGGTCTTCATTAGTTGTATAGATGTTGTCATGTAAATTTTTTAGTCTTGTAGATTTTTAATCATCTTCATGCTGTAGATGTTGTAGTTTAGTTTATGGTAGTCTCTTATCCGTGTCTGAATTATACTGCAGTGACTGATTTGCGAAAGTGTGCTAAAAACCGAGGATCATACCAGTTCGGGTGCGGTTCGCGTAACTCCGTTTGAGGGGAATCCGTTATATGAGAGCAGCATAATACGTTTTAGGTATGAGTCACTGCAGTCTAATTCAGGGACGGATAATACAGCATACTAAAAATTTAGCAAATTTGAATGTTATTTTTTTACTGCTACGCGATTGGTCAAAAATAACAATAAAAACAAGTTTTCAAAGAAAATTAGAAGAAGAAGTAGTTTTCAGTCTTTTGCGCTATTTGTTCATTTAAGTACATTTTTTTATTTCTGTGTATATAAAATACTATTACTAGTAATTTGATAAAATCAATAATAATCAAATAATAGTTTGATAATTAAATCAACTTTAAACGTGACGCATGCTTGATTTTGAATAAACAGAAGTCAGTAGAGCCTTCAAAATGGGTAATATTTAAATTAAATCCATTTGCAATTCACTCCTAACAACTGATTTAATTGTTAACTCAAATAGCACATACATTCAAACTATATTCGCAGAATATGCAAAAATAAATGTTCTAAAATGTTCCTAAAATATTTTTTTTTATTCTTGGTTCAAAATTATTTCATTTCAAGAGCCAAACTTTGGGTCCCAAAGTAGTGTCGAAAAGAACTATTTTTCGACACTACTTTTTTCTGGTTTCAAAGGTTGATAACACGGATATTAACAAAATTAATTCATGACCAGATCTCGGAAGAAATAGGACAAATGATAAAATCGGATAAAATGCAGGTTCGGACGCGCATCAATATCGAAATATTAGAAATTATTTTATCTTTTTTATAATTAGTAACAAATGTTTGAAAATATATTCTACTACATAATAAGTAATAAGGGGTCGTCCATAAAATACGTCACACCTTTAGGGGGGGAGGGTTGGAAGGAGGTCAGGCATTTGTGACGAAATGTGACATGGGAGGGGGGGCTTGGTCGAGTGTGACGTAACACCAAAAATTTATTTACCTATTCAAAAAGCTTTTTTTTTTCATTCTGATAAGCATAATTTTTTAGAATAGTTCATGTTTTGGTGGTCGGAATTGCTTCATGGTTTTACCATAGGATGACAAATTCTGAATTTGCAGTGTTATATTTTGATCTCAGGTTTTTCGAATATCTATATCAATATAAATATATTTAAGGGGTCTTTCTACCATTTTTTCTTTTTTTAACATTTCTTTTATACATATAGAAAGAAAAAAGTTATTATTGTGAAATTTTGTAGGTATGTTTATTTATATTCAAAATATAGAAAAAAAAAATAGATTCCTAAAGTGCCATTTTTTGGCCATAATTAAAAAAAAATATAACCTGTGGTCGCCATGATTCCGGCCGTTTAGATCGACTGAAAAACAAAAACTGGGTATTATTCAGTATTTCAGTATTTATGTCGCTTTATTTTGAATTTATGAAAAACGTTCGCCATTTTATTACTTTTTGGCCAAACAAATTTATTCTAGTTCGGGCTATAGCGACTTCAATATTGAATAATATCCCGTCTTTTGTTTTGTCAGTCGATCTAAACGGCCGGAATCATGGCGACCACCATTTCCTGATGGTATTTTCTTCAAAAAAAAAAAAAAAAAATATGGCCAAAAAATAAAAATTTAAAAATCTATTTTTTTGTATTTTTTTGAATTTAAAGAAAATTTCACAATAATATTTTTTTTTCTATATAAAAAATATATATATTTTTAAAATTTGAAAGTAGAAGACTCCTTTATTTAAAGACGTGTTACTATAAATATGCCAATTATGTTCATATGTTTAACGAATTCAACAAAAAATTCGATACAATTTTAGTAAAATTAGAGTGGGACGTCACATTGGGGGGGGGGGAGGGGTTCAAGACTTTGTGACAATGTGTGACATGGGGGAGAGGGTTTTAAAATCACCTAAAAAAGTGTAACGTATTTTAGGGACGACCCCTAAGGGGCTGTCCATATATTACGTAACGCAAATTGTACCAAAATTCATATACTTCATACCCCGGTTCTCGCGTTAGTAAAGGCTGTAGAGATTTTATATTTTGGCTACCCCCTAACACCCCCCTATTTGGGAGAAGCCAAAATATGAAATCTTTACAGCCTTAATAACGCGAGAAACGGTGTATGAAGTGTATGAATTTTGGTACAATTTGCATTACGTAATAAGTATATGGACAGCCCCTAATATTACTAATACCTTATACTTGTGAGAAAAATACGTTGAGAATTAGAGGAAGATTTTGTATAAAATAATTTGATAACAGCATTTTTTATTTTATTTATTGTTTGTTTCCATTAAAAAAAAGTTATTAAAATTTTTTCTACATTTTATGGGTTTAAAGATTGTCTTTTTACTTGAACCGAGGTTAATGGAGTATATTTAAAATAAGTATGATTTTTAATAATTGAAATATCATAGGTTTGGTTTGGAATATTTACTTCTTTGCCACTGAGCAGGTCCATCAAATGCACGGTGGTAAATCCTGGGGTTCGACCTAGAACGTTAGTAAATTTTTCTTTTACGAAATCTCTTAAAAATGACAGATATAGGCTAAGTTTTCTTTTTCAATATATTCGCATACAATTACACGATAATAAAACTAAGGCAACTGTATAAAGAATATATTAAATATCGACGAAAAATTATAAAAACAGTGACAAAAAATATGAAGAATTAGTGTGAAAAATAGTCAGTTAAACATCGTGAGCCGAGTATAAAAAATTACGTACTATCACAGCGATTAATTTTCGCTACAGCCATCCCAAATAATTAAAATTAAAGTTACGTAACTCGTATTGTACCTATTAGTCTTAAAATTTAATTTAATTTAAAATTTTTGTATAAACAGTATAAACATAATTACATAATATTTAAACAGTCCCTTATATTTAACATTACATTTTAAAAATAAAATATAAAATCGTTATTCACATAATTACATAACTGTTTTATAACAATTTACAGCATACTTACTTGTTACAATAATAATTCAATTAAACAGAATATACTAAAATTCAAATTATTATTAGTCCAGTACTGGTGACACGAAAATCGCAAACTAAACATTTTTACGATTCACTCATCGCAGTAATGAGAAGAATCCAGCGCATGCGCACTGATTTTCTTATTTTTGTTTTGACGTATGCCAAAAATTATTTTAAGGTTATGTAACATTCTTTTGCAGAATTTTAGAAAAATATCTACTTTTTTCTTTGCGAGCTAACAGTTTTTTTTAATTGGCTAAAAGTACTCGCTTAAAAAAAAAATTGCGGAATATTCATTAATAAACATTTGATTCTTAAAATATATCGCCTTTTTAAATTCTGAAATATCGTATCTGAAAAATGCCTCAAATTAAAAAGAAAAACACCAAACCAGCAAACTACCAAACCAAACCATTATTAACGTAAACCAATGCCTCCCATTAAAAAAAACACCAAACCAGCAAACTACCAAAGCAAACCATTGTTAACGTAAACCAACGCCTCCCATTAAAAAAAACACCAAACCAGCAAACTACCAAACCAAACCATTATTAACGTAAACCAATGCCTCCCATTAAAAAAAACACCAAACCAGCAAACTACCAAAGCAAACCATTGTTAACGTAAACCAACGCCTCCCATTAAAAAAAACACCAAACCAGCAAACTACCAAACCAAACCATTGTTAACGTAAACTAACGCCCCCATTAAAATAACAGAAATTCATGAGTATTTTAACAATCTTTTGCTATATATTCTAACAAAAAAACTGGATTTTTCGCACCTAATTATATTCAAGACAGTAAGTTTTACTAATAAAACCAGAAATCAGTGCAAAAATATAGTTCATTTTTGTGGACCTGATGCGCACCGTAACCCCATTCAAATTAAACTATTTCATAAAACTACAACTGCCTAAACGGAAGCCACTTTTGACATCCGTCAAAACAAAAATAAGCAAACCAGTGCGCATGTGCTAGATTCTTCTCATTACTGCGGCGAGCGAATCGTTTTTTTTAAATCATTTTTAATGTTATCTACATTTAATGAATTTTATAAGGGGTTAATGCGTCTGTTTCACTATTCAATTCAATTTTCAATTCAATTTATAATATACAATAAAAAAAATTACAAAAAATATTATCCGCCTAAACCTAAAGGTTTGTGTTGCGGAAGTATAGAAGGTAGGTATATATTATCATATTTATACATTCATTTTATAAAAACTAATTAAAATTACTATAATTTTTTGGTAATGTGTAGTATTGATAATAAACGCAAAAAAGTTTTTATTAGTTTTCAGAATGCAAGTAGAAAAAAGAAGACTAGATATCGGAGACGTTTAAGCATAGCTGTGTGCCTCTGTGCAGAGGTGTATTCAAAATTATTCTAATCTATTGTAAAAATATTTTATATTTGTTTGCAAAATAAATTGTTTTAACTGGATTTTAGATTTTTGTTTACGAGTGTTTAATTCCTTTAAATGTTTAGGTATGAGATTAAAGCATCTGGGACCGACAAAAAACATACTTTTTTGTAGTTGAGTGGAACGCACCAGTGGCGCCTCGACCACATCACTCTCCTGTGTCCTGGTAGGATATTTATGAGAGAGTAACTTAAACTTTGAGGGGTTATTAATCGTCCATATACACAAGAGATATACATATAGTTTTTTAACCGGCAACAAAGAACTGATTTCATAAATCATATCTGTAGAAAAAAAATCGTTTTGGAAACAACATTATTTTTATTATTAAATTTTAAGAAATTTCAAGGCCCTTAAGTGTCGTATCCAATGCACCTCCCCATACTAAAATACCATACCGTATAATGGACTCCACTAAGGCATCATAAACAATAAATAAATTAAGTATGTAACCTGTATACCGTTATAAATGAAGACGAAGATTTTTGTATTTGACGGTATAATTTTATTAAAAAATCTGCCAAGGCCTTTCAAATCGTTATCGATTCATCATCAGGGCTGGCACTGAAAAGTAAGAAAAAGGGGGGCATAAATACGGTGAAAATGGGGTTATTAATTTTAGGGGTTGGGTTTTAAAAAGTTTTTTAAAAAGTTTTTAAAAAATTTTAAAAAAGTTTTTCTACTTGTCAGTGCCTGGACAAAATTGCATAAAAACTAATTGTACACATAATAAATTATAACAAATAAAACATAAATTATAAAAATTACACAATAGAAACTGTTAAGAACTAAATTAAAATTAAAATAAGGCGCGATCGATGTGTAAACAAATACTGACTGATAAAAATTATTGTGAGAAGCAGTGAGCAGCGGTTAAAAACAAGGTATCAAGAGCGCAGTTTAATTAAATTAAATTTTTAAAAAGAGGTTTGAAATTATTGTTAAGCTTTACCTGGTTATTGATACAAAGGTCTTTTTGATGTTTAAGGGCGCGGGTGATTTCAAGATCTTCCAAAAGAGATAATTTTAGGTCATATTTATGGGTGTAACGTAGATGAAGGATTTCGGAATTTTCGTGTGGATTAAAATTATGGTTGTTGAATTTTATATGGTGTCCAAAAACAGATTTTGTAGGCCTTTTTATGTGCTCACCGCATCTTAAATCAAGGGGTCGCGTCGTTTTTCCGATATAAAACCTCCCACAGGGGCAGATAATTTTGTAGATTCCACTTTTTGATAAAAGAGGTATAGGGTCTTTGGTGTTAATTAGGTAATCATTCAATTTGGCGGAAGATTTAAATGCGATGTTCTTGTCCAGATGTTTAAAAAGGTGGGAGATTCTATAAGAGATTGGGCCTATGTAAGGAAAGGAAATATAACTTTTTACTACTGTGGAGGGAGGGAAACCGTTTTTAGAAGCTAAGTATTTAATTGTATTTATTTCTTTATTTCTATTTTCAGTGGAGAGGGGGATATTAAGTGCGCGATTAATGTAACAATTTAGGGCTGATTTTTTATGGGAAAATGCATGGCAAGAGTCGTAGGGGATTATGTGGTCAGTCTGTGTAGGTTTTCTGTAGATGTCGTATTCAAAGTCATGTTCGTTTCTGGTGATCGTTATATCTAAAAAGTTTATGGATTTATTTGTTTCTAATTCAAGGGTAAATTTTATATTTGGATGAACTGAGTTTATTTGATGTAAGATGCGCCGAGCATCATTTTCATTGCCCTGTAAAATAACGTAAATATCATCGACATACCTTCTCCATAATATTATTTCGTTAAAAATGTTTAATATATTATTTTGTTCCAAATTGTCCAGAAAAAGGTTCGAAAGATAACCCGAGAAGGGGTTACCCATTACTAGACCTTCTTCCTTATAAAATTTATTATTAAAAGTGAAAGTATCTTGGTCAAGACAAAGTTGTAATAAAGCCAATAGGTCCATTTTTACTCGATCGTGAATTTTATTAGTCAGAATTTTACTTACTAAGGGGATAGTTTCTTTTTTGGGGATCGAGGTGTATAAATTTTTGACATCAAAGGAAAGCATCATGTAGTCGTTTTGTGGCTTTATTGTGGAAAGGTTTTCTATAAGCTGGGTGGTATTTTTTATGGTAAATTTGGGTTTGAAATTGGATAAGGAAGAAATTAAATTTAGTGTAAACTTGGCGATATTTTCAACAGGGGTATTGTAAAAACTGACTACGGGACGAATAGGGGTATTGATTTTATGGATCTTAGGGAGTCCATATAATCTGGGTAGAAAGGGGTTGCTATGAAGGAGGTTGTGACCTTTGTATTTGTTAATTGTATATTCACACATATTAAGATATGACTTGGTTTTTTTGATTAGGTTTTTAAGGGGGTTGGAGCTGACTAAATTGAAGTTGTTATCTGTTAGGAATGACTCTACCTTACTGATATAATCGGTTTTGTTCATAATTATAAGACAATTACCCTTATCGGCTTTTGAGATGATTAAATTATTAATTGATATCTTGTTTTTAACGCTTCTCAAGGTTTTCCAATGCGGTGACTGATTTTTGTGTGCAACTGTTGATTTTTGCTCTTGTAGTAGGGCCAAGCATTTGTTTCTAAGGGTTTGTTGCTCTTCTGGATCTGTTGTTGCACTGTTGATTAAAATGTCAATGTCGATCGAAAATTCTGAGAGTTTATTGTTGCTTAGTAAAGGTTGGATGGCAAATTTTAAACCTTTATCTAGGAGCTCTGTTTCTTCTCTATTAAAGTGAATGTTGGTCAGGTTTTGTACTCTGGCATGGAATATATGGTGAGGCTCAGTGTAGTTAAGTTTTTGTATATTATCTC
>OY294045.1:74959731-74988250 GCA_958510825.1 Brachypterus glaber | reverse complement strand
AGGGCCTATCAAGCGATGGTGTTTGCATGTAGTTACTTTAAACAGGGGCGTCCGAAATGGGGTGGCCTTATCACTTTTTGCCCCAAACTTTTTTCTGTGCAACTTTTTTGTAGATTTGCCGTTTGCTCGCCCATACGTGTAATGTATGTCAGCCATTTCTTCGTTAGTAAAATTCATATTTTTATTTCATAAATAAAAGTGTTATTACTTTTAAAAATGTCAAACTTTGTTTAATGAATGACACTTGGTTGCTAAAAAAATAAAAAAAAGCATGACCGAGTTAGGCGGTTAAAATGGCAACCTTAACATTTTTGTGGGGTCCTGCAGCCAGGACCATAACCATTAGAAAAAAAATCATGAAATATTCACAAAAGGCAGAACGCAAAAAATTAACTGTAAGATCCTAACCTAACTTATTTGTGACTTTTATCTAAGAGCCAAACCAAATTAATTTTAATGTACCTAGAACCCGCATTATTAAAATTTTTGTTTTCAATATTTTAGTATTTAATTTTTCGTCCTCGAAGCGTGAAACTTTTCGTTCAAATGAATTTTTCTCGAAACCGGTTAATCCTACGCTATTACAATAAGAGTACCTTTTTTATGTATCTTTACCTGAGGAATAATATTCTTATCATAAATCTACAAAAAAGTTACACAGAAAAAAGTTTGGGGCAAAAAAGTGATAAGGCCCCCCCATTTCGGACACCCCTGTTTAAAGTAACTACATGCAAACACCATCGCTTGATAGGCCCTATTAATAATATATTACATGCAATATCTCGTTGATATAACACAAAGGGTTCCTGAGTTATTAAATAAAAATCGAATTTTTGGAACCCCATTTGAAGGGGCGTAGCTCCCTTAATAGTCGTTTTAGAATATATGTTTATAGGTTGTAACGATATAAATCGTCACTTTGTAATATAGCAAGGGTTAATTAAACTATTCGTTTACTTACGTTATAATTTATGTTTATTTTGTATATAAATAGTTACGTACGTACAGAACTATTTTGTATCTGGGACTATTTTGTAGCAGGAACTGAATTCTAACCATATGAGTCTCTATTCCATAGTTCTACCTGAAAATAACATAAAGAAAACATAATTAGAATATGATTTTTAATAATAAAGAATCATATGACTTATTTCTCTATAGTGCATTTGTCTATGGACTTACCTGGTTTTTATATGTTTCAGAGTCTATTGAGGGTTGGATTTCACTGGCTTTCATCTGTAGCTTGTTTCTCCTGGAAAGTTGTGTATGATTATTCCTTCGGGATAATCTAGAATTTGTTGAAAATAGTTTGCTGGAACTGCTCACTTAGATTCAGTATTTTGTTTATACTTAGTTCACAGGACACTTAGTATTCTGTTCGTATTTTTATTAGTTTTGCTGATAAACAATAAGTATTGTTTATATTTGTTTCTTAGAGTAATATTTTGAGGTTAGATATCACTAATACGGATTTATTAGGAAATAGTCTTTTTGTTATTATTTTTGGTGTAGTTTTCGTTACCTTTATTAGGAATCCTATACGGTAAAACTGTAGTTGATAATGACTTGCATAGATGTCGCTAATAGTTCAGAAATAGGATTTTATTTACCTGAAGGGTTCATACTAGTGAATAAGGTCGATTTTCGCTCCTTCTTGATGCAACTCGAATACAATGGTGGTGTCATTTTGACGAGTGTTTATTTTCTGTAATCATCGAAGTAATCCTTCATGTATTTTTATTTAAAGTTAGTGAAAATGAATATTTAAACAATGCGGAAGATATTGTAACGGTTATTTTCTACAATTACGCATTTATAACGTTTCGATGGACATCGAAGACTTAGTATGACATGTAAGTTAAGTTTTTCTGTTTCTTAGAATATTTCTAAGATATAATTATTGTTTTAGCACCATTAATTAAGCACCATTAAGCACCATTAACCACCATTATTACTACATTACTAGACCATTAATTAATTACCATTAATTACTCACCATTTCTATACCATTAATATGGAATTACATTAATTTAAGTTGAAGTTTATTTTGGTATATTTGATATACAAGTTCTCCGCATGGAGTGATGTTCTGTTGGAACATGGTTCTGTAATTTTCGGCATAGATAAATTCTATGTAACCGTCTAGCAGACAATTTTATATTGGACATAATTTTCAAAAGTATATTTTATCCCGGACAACATTTTCAATCGTACATTTTATCCTGGAAGATGATTTTTCCAAAGTAGATGGGACAGCCTATATTTTTTTTTCTTTCATTTGAGAAATGAATTCATCAGCATAGGGGAGACTTGTACAGATGGAGACGATGGAATTCATACCTCATGGATTTTGCAGAAACCAGCTAAGTACTCTTTCTGAAAACTTTTGAAAGCAATATTTCATATTTTTAAATTCTTTTATTTCAATATTCTTATAACTGTAAACTTTATCAGATCTGATATAGTATTGTTTAATACTATATGCCCTTCTGGCTTTTGTTCATTTTTAGGTACTTATTTTTTTTAAACATTTAATCTCATTTATTAATTATTAAATATCATACTTTTGATTAAATGATTTCTAATTTAAGCATGACTTTTATACACTGCAAGAAATGATTGTTGTTTACATACATTTCTTGGTGCTTGCTGAACTTCATGTTTTCTTTATACATTTAAGTCGAATGATTTCTGAATTTAGTAATTTTTATTAAGATTTCTTTAATTATATCTTAATATAATTACACATATTTTTTATATATATTAATACATTACTTGATGTGCTTTCATTAAGTTTATTTATAATAAATTTCTCAAATGAATTATTTTATTTAGGGGTTATATTTTCTCAAACTGAAAAGCTTAAGTATTTACACTAGGTTGTTACTTACCTAAAGGAGTAAAAGCTAAAGTAACTGGCGCCCCTAACAACATTAATCAATTCTTTCTATTTTTCCCTTGCCCATACCCATTGCTCCGCTGTCAAAACTAGCCGTTGGCAGTGAACGTATTAATTACGGTACAAGGTATAGGAACTTTTTTAACAGTTTTGAGCCATTCATCCCGTATGTAAAGTTTGGCCAAGCAATTCAGGGACACCCTGTATATATATATATATATATATATATATATATATATATGGGATCTTCTTTGGCAAAAGGAGCAAAGCTCCGCCCAAAATTCATGTTGATGGATTTTAGTGACCTTGGGCCTAAAATGTTTCCTATTGGTCCCCCTTTATGGGCCAGTGTGGCCTTTTGGAAAATTTCAAAATGGCGGCCCAAGAAAAAAAATTGGCGTTCGATTCGATTGGTTTCGGGCTCAAATTGTTGGTATGTGACGTTCCCAAAAAGTTTGTAAGGTAGGTTGGAGAAATGCAACATGGCGGAAAAACCTCGATATCGTCGAAATTAAAAAAAAAATCATCCGATTAATGCTAAATTTGGTTTGTGGGGATTTTCGAGGAACTGTATATGACGTTTTTTGGCGTATTTGATAAATTAACTACCGTATTATACCCTTTAAGAACTTACGCGCTAGGTAGGACATATAAAACATTTTAAAAGTTTACCTTTAATAATTTTAAGTTAAAACTTTTCTAGCAGTGTAAATGGCTGCAGAGAGTATAATAATGTAACTGGATCTAAAGCAAACGCGTCTTTAGGAAGCAATCCTTTGGGATTTAAATTCTCGTCTTTTTCAAACGTTTTTTGAAACATCACGACAACGAAAACTGCTCGTTTACGTAAAAAATAAAGCGGTATACTTCCGTCTTTAAAATAAACCTGGGACATGAACATTTAGTAATGCATTTTATTGCACATGTTACACATTAGGGTGGAGCGAAAATTTTTTTTTCGCCCAATCCTAACACTATGTACGAAAAGTTGCCTTTATTACAGATCATAACCAGTATTTTTTTTTCAATTTTTTTGGGAGTCGCTTTGATTCCCCGCGGGGCCCTTAAAATAAATCAAAATTTAAGGAAATTTAAAAATTTGTTGAAAATTGCATTATAGGGGTTTTTATGGTTGCTGAAATCGATCTTATAATAAAACAAACTCCACCCCCGCGGGTGTGAGGGGGTAAATATTTTGAAATATTTTTTATTTTATTTATTTATTTTATTTATTAATAAATAAAATAAAATAAATATTTTCCATATTTTCGTGAAAATTCGTAAATAGGGGTTTTTGAGGTTGCTAAAACTGAATCTTGAAAAAAACTGTTTTCTAAATCCACCCCGAATGGGGGTGATTTTCGTGAAAATTGGTATAAAGGGGTTTTCGACGAAAGTGGAGTTAGACCATTTTTATTATCAGATTTACTTTCAGCAACTTCAAAAACTTCAATATACCAAATTAAAAAAAAATCACCTCCCACCCTAAGGGGGTGGATTCAGAAAAAAAATATTTCAAGATTCAGTTTTAGCAACCTCAAATACACAAATTTTCACGAAAATATGGAAAATATTTCAAAATATTTACCACCTTATAATTTCTTAAATTTTTATTAATTTTAAGAAACCCGCGGGGAATCAAAACGACTTACAAAAAAATGGAAAAAATACTGGTTATGTTCTATAATAAAGGCAACTTTACATAGTTCTATATGATGGGGCGAAAAAAAATTTTTGCTCCACCCTACCTACATTATTTTTTCCAGCTGTATTTTATATTAGTCTTAAAGCAAATTCAAATTAGGCTACTTTTAAATCGCCAGGTATTGGGTCGGGTTCCTTTTGGTGCTAGAAGCCCCAAAAAGGTGGTGAAATAGGGTACCAAAAAAATATATTTTTAACTTACCGAGTTAAATATTACATTTATTACATTTAGATTAGATTTTCACAGTTATACACAGTTATTCAGCAGAAAAAAGATTTTAAAAAGTTCATTTAACATTTGTCAATACTAAAAAGTCGAAAAAACTTTCATTTATGTTATTAAATTTTCATTTCATAAATTCTCATTTCTTTAAAAAAGGCACTTTTTAAAGACTGTTCTTACCCCTTACCCCTGAATTATTGTGTATAACTATGACTATTTTTTTCATCATAATATAATATCTATTTATTTATTTATTTATTTGCGCAACAGATACAAAATCCTTTTTATAGGACAAAGCTTAAATAAGAGAGAATAACAATAATTTAACTATTAATAAAAATAAAACTATATAATAATATAATATTATAATAACAGAAGTGAGAAGATTACCTATATAAAATAAAATATAACAAAAAAAAAAAGCTTAAATATTGAATGATTTTAACAATAATAACACAGGTCAACATTTAGTATGGAAAAAAACACGGGGCCAGACTCAGGTACCCAGGGGTTTTTGGGGTCACTGATTTCGGTCAAGCTCTATCACATCAGTTTCAAGGTCATTTGAAGGTCAAACCGAGAAAAGGTGGTTGAAAAAATCTGAAAAAAATCATACATAAGTTTTTAGGGTCGCTGATTCTGATGCTAAGATCAGTCAAGCTCTATCACGTCAGTTTCAAGGTCATATCAAGGTCAAACTGAAAAAAGTTGGTTGAAAAAATCTGAAAAAAATCATAAATAAGTTTTTGACGTGGCTGATTCCGAAGCTAAGGGTGGTCAAGCTCTATCACGTCAGTTTCAAAGTCATTTGAAGGTCAAACCGAGAAAATATCTGAAAAAAATCATATATAAGTTTTTGGGGTCGCTGAGTTCGAATCTGGTGTTTGCTTATCCTTAAAAGGCATACAAAAGTCGTTGTAAGGTCATTACTAGAAAATTTCGAGCTTAATTAGTGTGAAGAACATGTCAAAAAAATTTATATAAGTTCAAAATATCAAAATATTTAAACCAAGTTTTTTCAAAAACGTGCCATTTCAGGCTAACTTATTTTTTCATATTTTGATAGTACCATGTGTTGGGAAAAAAAGCATATCAAAAAAAAACCTGGGCGATTTTGAGAGTTTTTTTTAAATCGACATTTACTATTTTTTCTCCTGTTCTTAAGTTAAACTGTCTTATTGGTAGAATATTGTTGTTATGTTATCTAGAAAATTAGTGTTTGTCGCAATATGGCGCATAACCTTGAAACTAAAATTATAAGGTCAAATTAAGAAAAGGTGGTTGAAAAATTCTAAAATAATCATAAATAATTTTTTAGGGTCGCTGATTTCGATGCTAAGGTCAGTCAAGCTCTATTACGTCAGTTTCAAGGTCATATGAAGGTTAAACTCAGAAAAGGTGGTTGAAAAAAACTGAAAAAAATCATAAATAAGTTTTTAATAAAAAATGAAGCGCTCGGTAGATTTTTTTAATTTTCGCTGAAAATCATATAAATGGACGATACTATCGAATGGTAAAGGAATTTCAGAGTTTCAGAACAAACAAAAAATACCCCCAAAATAGCACCGTGTAAAATATGACAAAAAGTTCCTATAAACATCTCTAAAAATGCCTCGTAAGGAAGTCACTTTAAAAGTGGCTAAAAAATTCGGTTTATAACTTCGGAACCCTGTCCACATATTAGTTTTATGTACTTATTTTAACCAGGGGTGTGCGAAATGGAGGGGCCTTATCAGTTTTTTCTTCCAAACTTTTTCTGTGTAACTTTATTGCAATTTTCTTTTTGGAATATGATTTCTCAGGTCAAAATACATAAAAAAGGTACTCTTATTGTAATACTGTAGGGTTAACCGTTTTCAAGAAAAATCAATTTGAAGGTGAAATTTCAGTGTTCGAGGACGAAAAATTAAATACTAAAATGTTGAAAACCAAAATTTTAATGATGCAAGGTTATTCTACATCAAAAAATAAGAAAAAAAGTTTCTATACATGTAGGTCGAAAAATCGCTTTTATAGCTACTACATAGTAGCCATGGCCCCATGAAAACGGTGCATTTTTAGGAAACCTCATACATACATGTTTGTTTACATACATACATGTTTGTTTAACCTCGTACTATTCTACTTAATTAAGCATCCCCTAAGTCCAGGACTTGTGTGGGCTAGTAGTAGAGGGAACCACCGGCTTATACTGACTTTCGAACCAGTTTCTAGGGAGTGTCCGTTTCACTTATCGCCTTCGCCAAATTTAAATTATTAATTAACTGAAAAAGGCAAATCGGTGGCAGTGAGAATCGAACTCAGGATAGTAGACTTGCTATGCATACGCGCTAGCCACTACGCTATGCCTCCCATAGAATTGATTTTTGGAAGTACCTGTACCTATATGAGTTTTTTTTTTCTTAGTTTTTGATGTACATTTACCTTGCATCAATAAAATGTTGGTTTTCTACATTTTAGTGTTCAATTTTTCGTCCTTGAACCGTGAAATTTCACATTAATTTTTCTTGAAAACGGTTAATCCTACAGTATTACACCGAGAGTACCTTTTTATTTGATTTGATCTGAGGAATCATATTCCAAAAATAAAATTACAAAAAAGTTTCACAGAAAACAGTTTGGGACAAGAAACCGATAAGGCCCCTGGAGATGGGCCTTATTAAGATTAGTTCACGTGCAAAAGCTCGTTGCTATATATCGCAAAGGGTTCCGAAGTTATTAAATAAAAAGCTACTTTCAAAGGGGCTTAGCTCCTTTATGACGCAATTTTAGAGATATGTATAAAATTTCGGACCCTATTTTAAATACAGCGTGTATATTCGTTTACAAAGGTTGAGCTCATGTAAAGTTTTCTTATGATGGTTTTAGCCTAATTTTAAGTGAAAAAAAAAATTAACCAGTGAAGCTCTACAAAACACACAATATAATTTAAATGCAAAAGAAGAATACTTATATAAAATTATTTAATGAAATTAATGAATATTTTTTTTGTAATTTTAAATATTTTATTTTATGCGAATTAAGCGCGGGGCCTATCGACCCCTCGCCCTACAGAAATTTCTCTCCGCGGTCCTATTTTATTTATTTTATTTTAAAAATTAAAAAATTGGGTTTTTAATATTTTTTAATTATTTTATTTTTACTGTCTTGCCAGGACTTGCCAGGACAACAAAAAATTAAATTTTAACTGGTCCTTAGTAGGGAGTCACGTTTATTTTAAGAACGGTAGTATAGTTTATCCTTTTGTATTAACGGAAAAGTAAAAAGTAGGAAAATTCGGAAAAGAACTGGCACACAATGTTCCGGGCTTAAAGCACAAGCTGTTCGTTCATTATCCAAACAAAGCTCCGGCTCACGATTACCGAGAACGTGTATACACCGCTCACTTTAAAAATAAACAGTTAACGAAAACTAACAATTCAAGTACAAACAAATGTATCATCTGCACGCCCATTATTTAACTACATTAAACTTTTGTTAAGGATGACAAAACGTACAAAAAATAAATCAAATAAGTACTGTACACTGTAAAAGTAAACTGAATATTCAGTTACAAATGGATAGGAAATCGGAAGTTATTATCCTATACAATTTGTACATTCATTTTTGTTAAAAACACGCAACATTTCATGTCCGTCCTTAAATAGTACGCGACTTTAGAACTTCCTATCAACTATTATTAAATCACTTTCACTAAGTGTGTAGGTAAGTCTTATTTTTGCAGGAATAATTAAAAGGTAGATATTTTTATTTGATGAATTTACATGGCACTAAACAAAAAAAAACAATTGTACCACCTTATGAAATGTTATTTTTGCACGATCGGGCAGTTTGACATGTTTACTAGCTTAATTATAACAGCAGTAGGTTATGTTTACAAATTGCTGATCGGTAAGTTAATTACTTACCGATCGGGAGGTGGTAAGTAATTAATAAATAAATTTTTTCACTGCCAGCCAAAAGGCACATATTTATTACTGTTCTTTTCATTGGTAGAAATATTATTTCTATACCTATGACGTCAGAGGTTTTAAAAATAATGAAATTGCACCATGGTTAATAATGAATTTTTATTTAGCTGTTTTGGCATCTGACATTTCACATAATTATTAAATCACATTGCTATTTACAAGTGTAACCAAATTTATATATTGCATGGTAAATTAAAAAGTATTAACTAACTTAGTACCTATAAAACATGTTTTATAGAACAATAATTAATTTTAATTATAATTGTTAAACGTTATCGGACTATTTATGTTTCTTCTTCAAACGAAATAATAATTTATTAAGGCAACAGTAACTTTTCTATGATGTTTTCGCATATTTTTTTCCTTGCACCATGTTTGAAAACTTTGTGTTTTCATACCGATCCTTGGATTTTTCCGGTATAATTGCAAAACATCTAATGGATACGGATCTTGCAGCTCAAAATCCTCGTCTTGATACATTTTTTACGGAAAATGTTTATTTCACGAAGACCACCGAACAAACGTCAAACGAAATCAATAATTTAGTATTGTTTATTATACCGTAGCAACCCATAGTTAAGGTTGAATTTTATCAAAGGTATTGACTTGATTTTTACAATAAAATAAATTTGACGTTTTAATTTCTCCTTTATAAATCGTCGGCTTACAAGTAAAGAGCACTAAGTCCAAAAACATGGTTTTGAGATATTGACAAATTTAACTTTCATTGTTGTTTTTTAATTTTTGTAATAATTGTTTTTGGAAAAAAACTACCGCAAATTGCAATGACATGTTTGGACATAATGATGTCCCATTTGCAGTTAAATAAAGAAAAATTGAAGTAGTTTAATTCAACTTAATTTGAAAAAAGACATGGACTTAGTACCTTTTACTTGTAGGCTCACGACGTCGGCTTACAAGTAAAGAGCACTAAGTCAATAAAATAATATAAAAAACAACTATTTAAAATTAAAACCATTCTATTAATTAAACGTAATGTAACTATAAAGTAGAAAACAAGATGTTTACATACATTTTCAAAAACTAGATTTATAAAAGAAGGGTTTGGACTTTTTGATTGTTTAAAGAACGTTTCCAAAATTAATAAAATTAATTAGATTAATTATATGAAATTGCTTACTATGCCAGAACTAAGACAGTTTTCAAAGGCCATCGGATGTGCCTGCAAAAAAGCATCTCCTAAAGTCAATAATGACATTTAATGTCAGTCAATTTTCAAGTATTTTTTTTTAATAAAAAAATTAATGTAAGAAAGGTTTGGACTTTTTGATTGTTTAAAGAACGTTTCCAAAATTAATAAAATTAATTAGTATTAATTATATGAAACTGCTTACTATGCCAGAACTAAGACAGTTTTCAGAGGCCATCGGCTGTGCCGGCAAAAAAGCATCTCCTAAAGTCAATAATTATAATGAATCATTATTAATGATAAAACACTTCACGGTGCAATTCTAAGGGCTGTTTTCCGAACTTGCCGCGAACTTTAGTTTTTTTTTCTTATATTCTTGTTATTTATGCGAAGGATTTAGGAGCAAAATTTAAAAAATCTATCAGTTCAAATTTGAATGCGTTTATCAGTACAATAAATAACACGTTATTGTATCATATAAATGATTCAAGCAATCATATTTTTATAAATTAACTCTTTTTAGAAAGTCGCTTAGTGCAGAAACATTTGAAATAATTTACAAGTAAAACGCACTAAGTGCACTAAGTGACTTAGTGCCTATTGCCAGATAAAAGTTTAATCAAAATCAAATTGGTGCGTTGGGCAGTCCACCTAGAAGTTAGTTCGGTTTACCGATAGATCATCAAAAATTAACTACAGTGCTATTAAAATCCCATTTTTGCAAAAAAGTGACTTAGTGCCTTTTACTTGTAAGCCGACGATATTTTATTTTGTTAAATCGTGCAAAAAACGTAATAAGCATCACGGCCATTAAGTGCTTTACCGGTTTCGGATAGTATTGGAGATTTCGACTTCGTCTCAATCTCCAAAATAATCCTCCACCGGTAAAATACATTTACTGCCCTTAATACTTAAATAACTATTAATTCAAAAGATGTGTGCTTTTGCGTTTAGAACCCAAATAAGATAGTTAATTACACTAATGGATACTATTTTATAGAAGTTTATTTAAGTGAATAGTTGCTTAAAGGTTTAGCGTAAGTACTAGAAGTTTTATTTAAATAAGAAATCATGGATGTGGAAAAGCATTGGATAAAGTTGGTGCAGTTTTTTTCGTCTGGTTAGCACTATGGTCTGTTTTTAAACAAAACATTGACAGCTGTGTTTTCTCTTTTTATAGTCCTCGTAGCTTTAAAGCGGATAAGTATTATACGTTTACATTGGACCCCAAAATAAAATTGTTTAAAATCAAAAATGTTATATATAATTCTAAACAACTTTTACAAATATCCGTCCATCTAGATGGACCATCTGTCCGTCTGTCAGTGCTGTCCGTCCGTCTGTTCGTCTGGGTATATGTCTAAATTTTTTTCCGCACGATAACTTAAGAATGAATAATCCGATCGACTTTATATTTTTAAGAAAAATCAAACTTGGTAAGTACCACAAAACCTATTAAAAAAAAATATTCCCTCGAAATAAGAAAGTTATAGCGGGCTAAAAATAAAAAGTATCCCAATACAATTCAATTAGGTTTTTAAAAGTTAAAACTTTACCAGGAAACTGCGAGAATTGTCATTTCAAATCAAATAATTTTTTTTTTGTATTATCATCAAAATTACTAGGTACTATGCGAAGCATTATAGGGTGCATTTCTAAAGTCCGACCCCCCTTTAACTTTTGAACGACTAAAGATATCAACTTGAAATTTGGATCACGTAAATAACATAACCCAAAAAAAATGTTGGGTACATATTTTGTAAATTTAGGGGACACAATATAGGCAAAGAGCAAAGGGGAACATTAAAAAAAAAAGTTATGTTAAAGCTTATTAAATTGTTTTTTCGACCATATAATTTTTAACTTATTAAAATTAATTTTTGAAGGTGTTTGTTAAAAAATGCGAAAACCAGAAAAATCTCGTAATAGGACCTCTATCGTAAATTTAATTCAAGATTATATTATATTATTCATTAAATCATTTAGCCGCCTTATTTAAGTAACTAAATCTTTTAAACAAATCCAAAAATTTTATTCTATTGGATTCAAGAGACAAAAGTTTTAGGCTCGTTAACAATTTTAAATCATAACGTGAAATTTCAGAAAAAGTGATTCAGCCAATATTTTATAATGTAATCTAGGTAAGAAATTTAAAATATTTAACTTTATTATAAATTTTAATACAATTGTTCAAGTATAAAGTTTAGAAATGTTTTAAACTTTATAATGATGTTCAAAGTATTAGCAGAATTAAAATAAATTAGGTTTATTTCTTTAATGTGACATTTAAGTATTACAACACTTATTTTGGGAAGCAACCCCGAAAAGTAAACCTCCCTGGAATGAACTGTACAAACGAGGATTCTAATGAATTTTTACATGAATTCATTACCTGGTTTTAGAATTCTCGAGTTCATTGTACAAATTTTCGAGCGAGGTTTACCCCTGGTGCATCCTGATGGAGGTTGATTTTGTAAACGGATTAAAATCAGGCCCACAAAAAATAAAAAAATAAACGAATTACCCAGCCAAATCTGACCTAAACACTTTTCCTTAAGAGGTAATTAAAGTCCTTTAGAAGTCAGCTAGCTTTTACATTATCAAATTCCTTTTCAGCGCCCAAAAATACGCAAAAAAAATACAGTATGGTTAAGAATCATCATCAGTAGAGGAGCAGAAATTCTAAAATAACTGCTATACACTCAGACCAGCTGGTCCATTGTGTTTCCGCGTTAGCTATCATTTGATGCAAGAGCGAAATACTAATGCTTTTGACAAAAGTCAAAATTGAATTCATTGGAAGTTAATAACTTCTTGTAGCAATAGGTATTGCCTACCAAAACAGTTAAATCTCAGTGCTCCTAGCTAGAATAATAGTAGCCCTTTTATTTTTGGTGATCCTGTGTTATTTATTAACTTATTATACTTAAAACTAAATATATAGTTAGTTAGTTATCCGTTAACCCATGATACCGTCAGGTTTCGGGGTTTGTTTTTCCTTTGCAAATCTTTTCCATATGTTTCTATCCTTCGCCAGTTCTTTTGCATTCCTGCATGAAGTACGCCTGGTATTAAAAATTTTCCCTATTTCCAGATTCCATTTGTATTTTTCGCATCCCATCCAGCTTCCCAGACTTCCTTTACTAAGTTTTCTTTGTTCATTCGGACAAACAAGTTACTAATGCTTTTGACAAAAGTCGAAATTTAATTCATTGCAAGTTAATAACTTCTTGTGGCAATAGGTATTGCTTACCAAAACAGTTAAATCTCAGTGCTCCTAGTTGGAATAGTAATCGCCCTTTTATTTTTGGTGATCCTGTGTTATTTATTAACTTATTATACTTAAAACTAAATATCGCTAAATATATAGTTAGTTAGTTATCCGTTAACCCATGGTACCGTGAGGTGTCGGGGTTTGTTTTTCCTTTGCAAAACTTTTCCATATGTTTCTATCCTTCGCCAGTTCTTTTGCATTCCTGCATGAAATACGCCTGGTATTAAAAATTTTCCCTATTTCCAGATTCCATTTGTATTTTTCGCATCCCATCCAGCTTCCCAGACTTCCTTTACTAAGTTTTCTTTGTCCATTCGGACAAAATGTCCAAACCCACTAAGTTGCCTCTCTCCTATCCTATGCCACTACAACTACATGTATAATTCACGAATAATGATATAGTTACGAGTATATGTTCTTGAATATAAGATTGTAACCTATAACTTAGTTATCCATTTAACCACCTTTACAAGTAAATTTACTTTCATGTTGTTTGTTTTTTGCGATTTTAAGCAAAATCATGCTTTGATTTAATCCAGAAAATTTATTATGGCAGTAAACGTGTCATTAAGGCATATTAAACTGGTCGACACGCTAACCTGTATTTTGTTTGGTATTTAACGAAAATTTGTGTCTCTATTATCATCAGATTTTCCATATTTTATTTGATTGTTATTTGGTAGATGTGCATTTATTTTTGTTTAAATTTTTTGAACATTAATGACATATATACACATTATTATAAAACATACATTAGATAATGGGTTGGTTATTCTAGAACTAGATTCTGTAAATTCGATTTTATCAAGAATTAAACTTTTATAATAATTATTGTGTTTGTCGTGAGATATAGGATATTTGAGGGAAAAAGAACCAAATTTGTAGGTTGCCCATGGTTCTTTTGATTCTTTTTCCCTCAAATATCCTATATCTCAAGATAAACACAATAATTTTAACATAAGGATACGACTAGCAAACAATTATTTTATAATAATATTTCCTACAGGATGCTTCTTGAAATTTATTTAAGGTTATTTGTGATAAACACTCGGAAATGAAGCAAATAAAAACTTTATTACATTACATAATCATGCCAAAGTTTCACCTAATATTTAGGCTTCTTCAAGGCTCAAAAAACATAAAAATTATATAACTTTTTGGACCTAACTTGGACATTATAAACTGATTTTTTTTGGAAAAAAAATGTATGTAAACAAAAATAAAAGAAATTAATAAATTAAAAACTTAACTAAATTATTAAATATGCATTAAAACAAACAAAGTAATCAAAAACATTACATCAACAAACAAAATACACTGGACATTTTTCAACAGGAGAATACTCACTGTAGAACAATTAATTACTGACATTTTTAAAAAAGTATGTATCTATAAATTTGGATAAAGTGTTGTTCCAGTGTTTAAAATAATTATATTTTGATACATTATTTAAATATTTTTGTAAAATTATTTAAATCCACAAATAGAACATATTTAATATGTTTAATTAAATTAAAGTAAATACTACTTAAATTGCAGGTGTCAGTTTTATAGTTAATGGAGTTCGGATTATTTTTTTATATGCACCATTTTAAGAAAACGTCTTTTTTTATTATTACTAACCTTTTCTAAAATTTCTATATCTTCTATATTAAAATTAAAATGGTGGCCTGTTTCCAAACGGTGATAAGTCAGGGCCGTCTTACCATCACAATGTTTTTACATGACGATTTGTGACAACTGACACGTTTTTTTAAATACACTCTTAGTTTACTAAAAAATAAGTTACCAATTGTATTTTTACTATAAGTTGCAAATAATTGTGTATCAGTTTTAAGAATATTAACTAACGTATTAGTTAAATTGGGAACTCTCTGTAATATTTTTTATTACTAATTATAGACTTAGGCCCTGAAGAAGCCTAACTATTATGTGAAACGGAGACATGATTATGTAATGCAATAATGTTTTTATTTGCTTTATTTACGAGTGTTTATCACAAATAACCCTAAATACTTTTAGTTATCAAGCTTCGTGTTCAAGGTTGTAATTTTAAAATATTAATTTAGAACATGTGTTTAGTTTCTAGTATTGTTATTTTGGCAATTTAATACTAAGAACGCAATCATACATTTTTTTTTGCTTTCCCCAAGGAAAGTCGTGCTTTAGCAAAAAAAATCGATTTTTTATTGCTTTTTTTGACGGTTGTGGACGTTTTATATTCAAAAAATACGATTTCCGTCAAAAAAAGATTCGGTCTATCGGTCTGTCTGTGTGTGCGGGAAATTTCTGAGCACCATGGCTCAAGAACGCTTCGGGCTAAAGACTTTAAATTTGGACCATGGCTGGGATTGTTTTTGGTAAAAATCGGATTGGGTTAAGGGGTTAAAATGGGGTAAAAAATGAAAAACATTGATTTTTGTTATTTTTTTTTCACCTTGATTATTTAGCGATGATCAGACTAAACTGATATCAGTTTTTACGATAGCCAAATATCAGAAAGGAAAAAAGCCAAATATAAGGTAGAGTACACAAGGATTAATGTAAATTTACTATACACTAGGTGAGACGTTTCTGATCCATCTAAAGTTTATTTTTTTAAGGTATAGTTATTTTAAATTTGCCGCTAAACACTCCACACAGTCCGATTTATACTGAAGCATGTGGCTTGTTTTGAATGTCAACATAACCAAAATTTATAATTTTTGTTTTCTTACTTTGTTTTTATGATGTTTTGATGTAAAAAAAGAGAATTTTTAAAGCTGTTGCTAAAAACACTTTTGTATTCCTCACAGTAGTCCCCGAGAACCCTTGGGTTAAAAAAAATTCGAACCAAAAGTTAAGGTTGGATCCTTGTAGTAATCGGTTTGGAGATAATATATCCACCAACAGCCAAATCCAGAAAATTCGCTTTTGGCAGATAATGGTAACTCTTCTTTGAAGAGGTACATCTTTTACACCAATGATAATAGAAAACTGTTCAAGTGTATTTAGTTAGTATTTTTGACGCAGATTTTAAATATCTTTTCAAAATTAAGCTATCATTTTTGTTTACAGAGAAAAACGTTCTTAAAAAAATGTAAAATTGAAATTTAGGGCACTTTTAAGCATTTTTATTTATTACATTTTAGCAAATATAATACTTTCGACTAAACCTGAATAAATTTCATGTTTTTAACTAAATATATACGCTACTTGCAGTTAAAAATATTATTTTTTTCTGAACTTAAGAACCTGAAAAAGTAAATGCTATTTTTACAGTATCATTGATGAAATTACGGTCTGTTGGGTAGTGTCCTTTTTTAAAGCAGTGGTTCTCAATAAGTTAAGTTTTATTTATATAAAACTCTGATAACCCCATCTTTGTTTTAAGTAATGATTTAAAATATGTGTAGCCAGCATAGACTATTGTCTAAAGTTTTTTTTATTTATTAATACATGTATTGCAATAAGATTAAATATTTTATTTTAATTTAAATTTATTTTTTTCCATTTTTTATTAAATATAATTTAACGTTAGTTATTATGTTTTATATTTTAACATCTTATAAAATAATAATATATTTTGTTTGGCACAGTAGTTTTTGCAAATTAAAGCATAATAATTTTATTTAAAAAAAATCGTTTTATTGTCGGTATTTTTTATTTTTTTAATATAATTATTACAAATCCAAGCAATATACCCAGACTTGTAAGTTATATTTTACATCAGGTAACTCTCTGAATAAGCAGGATGGAGAAGACTTTTTAGTCCTTCAGCTTTTTGCAAACAATGACTTTGCAAAAGCAGATAATGTGTTCGGCCTTTTCTGGTGCTTCTGAGCATATACAGCAGGTGTCAATTTTTAAGCGTTATCTTAGAGGGCAATGACTGGTTTTTATTTCCGGAATGCTGAGTTCACTTTTCTTGTTTTTCAGGTTCATATTTTATAAATATTTTGGCCTGTCTTAAGTTTTGGTCTTTACAATATCGAACTATGATTTTGGCTTCCCATTTTTTGGTAGACTTTACCAGGTGGCTTTTGTTAAAGGTTTAGGGCCAGTAAATTGAGTGCATGCCCCTTCTCTAGCACGAGAGTCTGCTGCCTCATTGCCTTCAACACCCTCGTGTCCTAGCACCCTCATTTTGTTGAGAGTTTCGCATCATTCCCAAACAAGTACACATTTGGTATCATAGTGCCGTGGTTCCCTAGAACCGCCACCGGATGGAGCAACTATATTCAATGTTCTAAACCGTTTTATAACCACTGATTTACTTATTCCATAAAATGATTTAAAAAGTCAAACTTTGAAGGATTGCAATTTTCACACTACTCAACAAAATAAAATATAATCAAAATCAATCGATTTTTCTAAAGGTTCCCAAATTTAAAATGGTTAATAAATTAAGTTCTAATTAGCATTTTTATTAAGTTAAAGAAACAGATTTTCTTCATTTATACTTTAGAGTCATATATTTACTAAAATTAAATAAAAGTAAATGCTTAAAAGTACCCTAAATTTCAATTTTCCATTTTTTTATTTATGTTTTTCTCCGTAACAAAAATAGATAGCTTACTTTTGAAAAGATATTTGGAATCTGCGTCAAAAATACTAACTAAATACACTTGAACAGGTTTTTATTATCATTGGTGTAAAAGATGTACCTCTTCAAAGAAGAGTTACCATTATCTGCCAAAAGCGAATTTTCTGGATTTGGCTGTTGGTGGATATATTATCTCCAAACCGATTACTACAAGGATCCAACCTTAACTTTTGGTTCGAATTTTTTTTAACCCAAGCGAGCTCGGGGACAACTGTGTCCTGTAGAAACAAAATTTGCTAATAAAATCGCTTTTATTCCAGTAATTTAGAGGAATAAACCATTGTTTTGTTCTCGTTAATTGCACGTCAACGTTTTACGGTTGTGTAAATTGGGTCTCGTCATTTCGCTTACAACGCATGCGTATCTTACGTTGCTATGGTAATTTCGAGATTGTTTACAAGCGGGAAGGTTTTAAATAACTATACCCTAAAAAAATAAACTTTAGTGTATGGTAAAATTCGGGTATAATGTAAATGTTGTGTATATTTAATTATATCTAATGTGATAATAACATACTGATAATGTATACATGTAATAAAGCTAATGTTTACATGTAATACGGCTAATGTATGCATGTAATAATGTAAAATTACCCTATTTTTTCAAAACAGTAGGATTTTAAAAATTTTAAGTCTGATTAAAAAAAATACGAAGAATTCAAAAATCAGTAGGCAAGGGACCTACTGACAGTAAGTATGCAAAAAATAACCAAGCGAAAAAAATAAATAAAAACTTAAATAGTTACAGTTCACAGTTTATCTAATTGCTTATTTGTGGCAAAACTATCCAATTTGTATAAAAATGTATTAGTAATATAATTTTTTATAGAAATTGTAAAATTACCATAATAATAATGTAACTTTTTATCAAAAATATTTTAATTTTACAATTTTTTACCCTGATCTTAATAATTTGTGGCCGTAAAATCTAAATTTTACCACCTCACATTTATGGGGTATGTCCAGGAAAAAGGGATTTTTTTTTTTAAACAGTAGGATTTTAAACAGTTATATTAAAAAAAAATACGAGGAATTCAAAAATCAATAGGCAAGGGATCTACTGACACAGTAAGTATATAGTTTGTTCGCCGAGGCGCGCCGAATTTAAATTTATCCCCAGAGTCTGTTTAGGAACACATAGGCTTTATTGGATTATAGAACCATAATATTACGCCATGTTTGATGATTTAAATTAAATTTGTATTTTTGGTGGTGGCTACTCCTAAATAATAGTTAAATTTTGAGGTTTTTTTGTCAATAAAAAAAAATAGCCCTGTATATTATTTTAAGTTTGGGTTTTCATGTTCCCGGGAACCGTGATTTGGAATGTAATACTTTTTGCAAATTTGGCGAAGGCGCGTAATACGCGAAGAAAAAAATTGAGATACGACGTCCTGAAATTTACAAGACGGTATGTAGAAATTTTAAATTTGGTTTTGGTTGATTATAATCACTAGGCAACACGGTTTCTTGCCCCGATTGGAATAATATGTTTTTTAACTAATTTTGGGTCGCTGAAACCGAATCTAGCCTCAGAATATTTCTATTACCTAAGTTTTCTGAGAAAAATAAGATAAAAATGTTAAAAAATCATTATTTTATCCCTCTTTTGTTCTAAAATCATGGGAGACAAAAATATTCCAAGGACAAATTTGGATTCGGCGACTCAATATTAGTTAAAAAATACCCAACTTAAAACATAGAAACTTTAAATTCATAGGTAGAATAAATAGGGATATTATGAAAAATAAATATTAAAAAAAAATGGATAATGTGATAAAACTAAGTAGGGGTGGAGGGTAAGAAGAAGGGTGCATAAGGGGACAAGCTTATCGCCACGTACTCATGCTAAAAATTGTCAAAACTCATTACTAGGGGGTCAAAAATGAACTAAAAAAATGTTACGTATTATGGTTCTTATGTAATTAAGTAACATTTTTATAATGTAGAACCATTAAAAAAACAAAAAAAAATACACAATATTTTGTTTTATAAATTATTTTTAAATTGGCATAATTGCATGTACTAAAATTTAAAAAATAAGACGTGCTGAATTTTTTTTAAGGTCAAATTTGGATTCTGCGCCTTTAAATTGATAAGAAAAATATATTTTTTGGGCTCGGGAAAAAAGTTTACACTGTGTACTTTAATTTTATATGTTTTTCATTTATTTACTTTTTAGGAACAAACTAAGCAAAATAAAAAAATATTTGTATTAACATTTTTGTAGAGAATTTTATAATCTACTAATTAAGTTCTATAAAGTTTTTAAAAAAATTGATAGTTTTGCCACAAATGAGCAATTAAGTAAACTTTGCACTTTCATTCTAACCTTTTGTTTTTCGCGTACTTACTCTGACAGTAGGTTCTTGACATATAGATTTTTGAATTCCTCGTATTTTTTTTAATATATACTAAAATTTTCAAAATTCTACTCTTTTTTTTAAAGATTTTGAAAAAAAACCTAATTATTACCTGAATTTATATCTCAAAAATTTTAGTTCTGGAATTTTTCTAAGGTCAGATTCAGATTCTACGCCCTCGAATTAGTAAGAAAAATCTACTTTCCGATCGGGGCAAAAAAAAAGTTTCGATTTGTTGCCTAGTGTTATGTTCGTACTATTCCAAACAAAATTTCGGAATTTTTAGACCAAGTATTTATTGAATTTTAAAATTATTTAAATATTTTTATATTAATATATGAATATATTAGAGTTTTTTTCTCTCAATATCGGTAAGAATGAGGACCGTATATAAGTGTATAGCTCTCTCAATTTTAATATTGAGATTATTAATTATATTAAAAAAATGATCCAAACAAAAATTGTTGGAAATTTCCTCCTTAACAAAATTGGTTACATGCATTTTTATCGTAACATGCATATTAAGCAACTCACCCCTAAAATTCAAGATAGCGGACACCCCTTATGCAAATCGCCATGTAAAAAACAGGAGGGTTTTGTTACCATCCACTACTACACTTTAAAATATAAGCCTGTTACATTTATTGCAATTTACATTTATTACTTGACTTTTTAATCCATAGCCGGGTAGAAAAATTAATAATAATTTTATAAAAATGTTTTATAAGCTATCAAACTACTACATTTACAAAGAAAGGTATATAAATATTTTGAAAATCACCTAACGTTTTTATTTAAGTAAAAGAAGATTAAAAAGACATAACAAATTTGAAAATTATGATTTAGTTGGACTTTTAAATAATCCAAATTTTATTTAATAGTATTGTAACATTGTAACAAACCACAATACTATAAAATTAAATTTGGATTATTAATGAGCCCAACTAAATCGTAATTTTCAGAATTGTTATTTTTTTTTTATTTTCTTTTAAGTAAATAACACGTTATGGGATTTTCATAATATTTATATAATTTTCTTTGGTAATGTAGTAGTTTGGCAACATATTAAACATTTTTGTAAAATAAATATGAATTTGTTAACTTATTGTACTCGACTATGCATTTTGACGTCACAACTCGCTAAAATCCGATGTAAATTTATGAGTATAAAATAGTATATTGTTTTACTTTACTTTTAAATTTTTTTCGTAGGCTAAATCGTACACTTTTCTCGATTTCGATGGTAACTTGTCTAATGTAGCATTTGCAATTTCGGAGAGATTTGTAGTTGTATAAACCATATATTCTTCTTCAATCATTTTTAATCAATTTCACCAAGGTTTTTGCACAGAATCTCAAGTCAACCACCTGTTTGCATAATAAATAAACTTACTTCAAACTTGTACGGCTGTCATCAAAGTCAAAGAGTTCTGCAGCCAGTGGTGGTTTTGCTAACTAAATTTTTTTACCGCGTACAATACGTGGACGTGAACTCTTTTTTTTACTGTAAAAAAATAGATCACTTCTAACTAGTCTGTTCAGTTATAAAATATTAACATTTTAGTACGCTTGTAGAAAAAATATATTACATAAATATACCTTTTACCATATAGGGAACCTATAGGGTACCTGTACCTTATAAAAGTTAATTTTTCGCTTAATTCGTAATATTTAAATATTTAATGTGCACACATGTGTATGTTCGTTGCAGTTTTTGCCTCGTATTTCGCAGTGCATCAGCACAATCTATCCAACGCGTTTTGATGTAAGCTTTTCAGCAAATTAGCCTCGCGCCTAAAATGCATCTCCCTTAACACCTCATTCTCTCCATTGTCGCTGATTTGCTCCATGTAATCAACGCTAATCCTAATTCGGCTATGCTGTCATTGCGGTTAGGTGGCCTTAAGGACATCGGATAACTTGAGCTATAGAAATACGGCAGTAGTAGCCGGATAACACCACATAATGATCGATGAAATAAAGTTTATATATATACAGAGCGGTCCAAAAGCCACCCCCTCCCCCTCTTAACTTTTGAACCAGTTGAGATATCGACTTCAAATTCGGAACTTTTAAATAAGACAACTCAAACTATCTTTTAGCATATATTTAATACTTTCAGCTCTTAAAATGTGGGCAGGGGGGCATGGGGGCACATTTTTTTAAATGGAAAGAGGGGTCGTGTAATACATCATTTTAAAGCTTATAAAATTCTCCATTTAACTTCATATTTTTAAATTAAAAAAAAAATGCGTTTAAAATGGGGTTGAAAATGGGTATTAATGTCAAAATTCCTCTAAAAAAAAAAACAAATATTTTTTTAAAAATGCCTAATTTCATCATAAAAAAATTTTAATTATACTTTTAAACTAATTTTAGTTGATATAAATAAACATTTATAAAAAAAACTTAAAAAATCGAATGTTTTAGCACAAAAAATTGAAAAATCAAAACCTTAAAAAACATTTTTAAAAAATTTAAAAATGTTATTTTAAATAGAGAATTTTATAAGCTTTAAAATGAAGTATCACACGACCCCCCTTTCCATTAAAAAAATGTCCCCCACATTTTAAGAGCTGAAAATATCAAATATAAGATAGTTTAAGTTGTCTTATTTAAGAGTTCTAAATTTGAAGTCGATATCTCAACCCGTTCAAAGGTTAAAAGGGGGGGTGACTTTTGGACCGCACTGTATATTAAAAATTAACAACTGTCTTAATTTATATTAAGTATTTAACAGGTATGAAGTTTCGGGACTTACAAATTAAAACTCTTTAATTAATTTCCGAGCTTTCGGCTTTTATTTAAAGCCTTTTTCAAGGTTCTGAAAATATGAAAAAACATTATAACTATGTAACAAAAGTGTAAAATATTACCTACAATTGTGTGTTTAAATAAAACGGCTTTCTTCATTCTTCAAAATTGTGGAAAAAGGGAAATACACACAGAAATATAAATATAAAATAAGGAAAAATAGGAAATATAAATTTGAAGTTTTACAAATAAATAAAATTGTCACCATACATTGTCAAAAATAATTTAATTATAATATATTATATTATGATCAAAAATTTAAAAAATAAATCGGCCATATTTATTACGCCATTTTGAATTTTGAGCGTTTGGGTATTGGTTACATTAATATTACTAAAAGAAGCCTTTGTACTAAATTTCAGCTAAATCGGACATGCAAAAAAAAAATTAAACCACCCTGTCACAATTTTTTTTTTCAGATTTTTCACTATTTTTTTAGTAATCAGCGGTGCAAAATATGGCCTATGCAAAAAAAACAGAATTTTGTCACTTTTTTTTTCTGGGACCTCTGTGCATTACCGCGGAGATAATGCACGGTAATGTAAAGCTTTGCGTATTCTTTAAAAGCCTATAATTTAAGAAACATATTAAATGAAAATAATTTATTTATTAAAGAAAGACGAAGATTTTTGTATTTGACGGTATAATTTTATTAAAAAATCTGCCAAGGCCTTTCAAATCGTTATCGATTCATCATCAGGGCTGGCACTGAAAAGTAAGAAAAAGGGGGGCATAAATACGGTGAAAATGGGGTTATTAATTTTAGGGGTTGGGTTTTAAAAAGTTTTTTAAAAAGTTTTTAAAAAATTTTAAAAAAGTTTTTCTACTTACTTGTCAGTGCCTGGACAAAATTGCATAAAAACTAATTGTACACATAATAAATTATAACAAATAAAACATAAATTATAAAAATTACACAATAGAAACTGTTAAGAACTAAATTAAAATTAAAATAAGGCGCGATCGATGTGTAAACAAATACTGACTGATAAAAATTATTGTGAGAAGCAGTGAGCAGCGGTTAAAAACAAGGTATCAAGAGCGCAGTTTAATTAAATTAAATTTTTAAAAAGAGGTTTGAAATTATTGTTAAGCTTTACCTGGTTATTGATACAAAGGTCTTTTTGATGTTTAAGGGCGCGGGTGATTTCAAGATCTTCCAAAAGAGATAATTTTAGGTCATATTTATGGGTGTAACGTAGATGAAGGATTTCGGAATTTTCGTGTGGATTAAAATTATGGTTGTTGAATTTTATATGGTGTCCAAAAACAGATTTTGTAGGCCTTTTTATGTGCTCGCCGCATCTTAAATCAAGGGGTCGCGTCGTTTTTCCGATATAAAACCTCCCACAGGGGCAGATAATTTTGTAGATTCCACTTTTTGATAAAAGAGGTATAGGGTCTTTGGTGTTAATTAGGTAATCATTCAATTTGGCGGAAGATTTAAATGCGATGTTCTTGTCCAGATGTTTAAAAAGGTGGGAGATTCTATAAGAGATTGGGCCTATGTAAGGAAAGGAAATATAACTTTTTACTAAATTGTTTATTACAGGGTAGGCTAGATTAAGGCGTTTTTTGCGTTCGAAGTTATTTAGTATTTTATTTACTGTGGAGGGAGGGAAACCGTTTTTAGAAGCTAAGTATTTAATTGTATTTATTTCTTTATTTCTATTTTCAGTGGAGAGGGGGATATTAAGTGCGCGATTAATGTAACAATTTAGGGCTGATTTTTTATGGGAAAATGCATGGCAAGAGTCGTAGGGGATTATGTGGTCAGTCTGTGTAGGTTTTCTGTAGATGTCGTATTCAAAGTCATGTTCGTTTCTGGTGATCGTTATATCTAAAAAGTTTATGGATTTATTTGTTTCTAATTCAAGGGTAAATTTTATATTTGGATGAACTGAGTTTATTTGATTTAAGATGCGCCGAGCATCATTTTCATTGCCCTGTAAAATAACGTAAATATCATCGACATACCTTCTCCATAATATTATTTCGTTAAAAATGTTTAATATATTATTTTGTTCCAAATTGTCCAGAAAAAGGTCCGAAAGATAACCCGAGAAGGGGTTACCCATTGCTAGACCTTCTTCCTTATAAAATTTATTATTAAAAGTGAAAGTATCTTGGTCAAGACAAAGTTGTAATAAAGCCAATAGGTCCATTTTTACTCGATCGTGAATTTTATTAGTCAGAATTTTACTTACTAAGGGGATAGTTTCTTTTTTGGGGATCGAGGTGTATAAATTTTTGACATCAAAGGAAAGCATCATGTAGTCGTTTTGTGGCTTTATTGTGGAAAGGTTTTCTATAAGCTGGGAGGTATTTTTTATGGTAAATTTGGGTTTGAAATTGGATAAGGAAGAAATTAAATTTAGTGTAAACTTGGCGATATTTTCAACAGGGGTATTGTAAAAACTGACTACGGGACGAATAGGGGTATTGATTTTATGGATCTTAGGGAGTCCATATAATCTGGGTAGAAAGGGGTTGCTATGAAGGAGGTTGTGACCTTTGTATTTGTTAATTGTATATTCACACATATTAAGATATGACTTGGTTTTTTTGATTAGGTTTTTAAGGGGGTTGGAGCTGACTAAATTGAAGTTGTTATCTGTTAGGAATGACTCTACCTTACTGATATAATCGGTTTTGTTCATAATTATAAGACAATTACCCTTATCGGCTTTTGAGATGATTAAATTATTAATTGATATCTTGTTTTTAACGCTTCTCAAGGTTTTCCAATGCGGTGACTGATTTTTGTGTGCAACTGTTGATTTTTGCTCTTGTAGTAGGGCCAAGCATTTGTTTCTAAGGGTTTGTTGCTCTTCTGGATCTGTTGTTGCACTGTTGATTAAAATGTCAATGTCGATCGAAAATTCTGAGAGTTTATTGTTGCTTAGTAAAGGTTGGATGGCAAATTTTAAACCTTTATCTAGGAGCTCTGTTTCTTCTCTATTAAAGTGAATGTTGGTCAGGTTTTGTACTCTGGCATGGAATATATGGTGAGGCTCAGTGTAGTTAAGTTTTTGTATATTATCTCGTACTTTTTCAGATCTCAATGCGTTCAGTTTGTTCTCTAATCTTTTAAATTTTATGTATTTTTGATGTAATACATTTGAATTTACATGGTCTAGAATGTGCTGAATTTCAAGATGATGGAGGTGGAAGACCATTTTGTTATATGCGATTTTGAGTTCAATGTTTAGTCTATTAAGGTGTCTGTATTTGTTGTTTCTTTCTGTTTGTATCCATTTGATTTTTAAACCTTCTCTTAAATTTATGGGGGCGTTTTTTGAGATTTTTGCTTTTGCAAAGGTCGGGATTAAGTGTTCGTGAAGGCAGCGATTTAAAAACCAAATATCGACCTCTGTGTTTCCTCTTTTTACTGCAATTTTGTCGTAGCTGGTCGAGAGAACCATATTGTTCAATTATAAATTAATTATCTGAATCGCTAGTATTGTCTCATTATAATTATTGCAATGTAGTATATGGTAATTATATTGACATACAGCAGTCTGTTCGTATACAAAAAGTCCAAAATTCTTGCATTCGATTAATTTTCGGACTCAGAAAATATGATCATGTTTCTAACAAAATTAAAGAAATAGGGTGGCTTAACATGTCTACTCGAAGAAAACTTCAGTTGGGTACTTTTGTTCATAACATAATTAATTCAGAAAACATTACTTCCATTAGAAACATTTTTATTTTGCGCACCTCTACACATAATAGAAATATTAGAGACAAAGGCTTGTTAACTGTGCCTAGACACACCACTGCTCTCTTTAAAAAAAGTTTTACCTATTGTGCCGTCACTACATACAACAGTATTCCTGCTGAATTAAAAAATTTAAAGTCAAATACTTTTAAGACTAAATATAAAAAACATTTATTAAATAAGCAATAAAGATTCTACATGTTTGTTATAAAAAAATATGGCTGTTTCCTTTCCTGTACAATATATTTTAAGTATTATATTAATTCTTAATTTATGCTTAAATTACTAAGATTTTTCTATTATTATATTTCTGGGTTAAGTTGATTAGCTTTCAGCTAGACTTCGCCCATTTAGGCTATTTAATTTTAAGTTTATAATCCAATTAAATTGTATTTTGTTAATGGTCTGAATAGAGTCGATTTATTATTATTATTATTATTATAAGTATGTAACCTGTATACCGTTATAAATGAAGACGAAGATTTTTGTATTGGACGGTATAATTTCATTAAAAAATCTGCCAAGGCCTTTCAAATCGTTATCGATTCATCATCAGGGCTGGCACTGAAAAGTAAGAAAAAGGGGGGCATAAATACGGTGAAAATGGGGTTATTAATTTAGGGGTTGGGTTTTAAAAAGTTTTTTAAAAAGTTTTTAAAAAATTTTAAAAAAGTTTTTCTACTTACTTGTCAGTGCCTGGACAAAATTGCATAAAAACTAATTGTACACATAATAAATTATAACAAATAAAACATAAATTATAAAAATTACACAATAGAAACTGTTAAGAACTAAATTAAAATTAAAATAAGGCGCGATCGATGTGTAAACAAATACTGACTGATAAAAATTATTGTGAGAAGCAGTGAGCAGTGAGTTTTTAACCGCTGCTCACTGCTTCTCACAATAATTTTTATCAGTCAGTATTTGTTTACACATCGATCGCGCCTTATTTTAATTTTAATTTAGTTCTTAACAGTTTCTATTGTGTAATTTTTATAATTTATGTTTTATTTGTTATAATTTATTATGTGTACAATTAGTTTTTATGCAATTTTGTCCAGGCACTGACAAGTAAGTAGAAAAACTTTTTTAAAATTTTTTAAAAACTTTTTAAAAAACTTTTTAAAACCCAACCCCTAAAATTAATAACCCCATTTTCACCGTATTTATGCCCCCCTTTTTCTTACTTTTCAGTGCCAGCCCTGATGATGAATCGATAACGATTTGAAAGGCCTTGGCAGATTTTTTAATGAAATTATACCGTCAAATACAAAAATCTTCGTCTTTATTATAAGATTGTTTTTCTTTTATAAAATCAGATCTTTTCTAGTTATAAATAGGTTTATAACCTTTTTTAAATAAGAATAGTTAACGGTAAATATTTGGGTGGGGCAAAAAAAAACAAATGAACAAATGATTAAAATTTTCACTCCTAACCTTATTTTCTAATGTATTTTTTGCCACTTCTAAAGTTTATTTTTTTAAGGTATAGTTATTTTAAACCTTCCCGCTTGTAAAAAATCTCGAAATTACCATAGCAACGTAAGATACGCATGCGTCATAAGCGAAATGACTAGGCCCAATTCACACAACCGTAAAACGTTGACGTGCCATTAACGAGAACAAAATAATGGTTTATTCATCTAAATTATTGGAATAAAAGCGATTTTATAAGCAAATTTTGTTTCTACTGGAATACAAAAGTGTTTTTAGCAACAGTTTTATCAATTCTCTTTTTTTACATCAAAACATCATAAAAACAAAGTAAGTAAACAAAAATTATAAATTTTGGTTATGTTGATATTCAAAA
>OY294045.1:74908530-74959531 GCA_958510825.1 Brachypterus glaber | reverse complement strand
CGGAAACTAAGCCAATTTTACTTTTTTAAATGACAACCCCTGTATATTTTTGCATTTTTGAATTCAGAAAACAATTTTACATCATTTAATTAATTTTTTATTTATTAAAAAAAGTCGGCAAAAGTAGAAGTTTTAAAAGACAAAAAAGTATGGCATTTTATAGCCCTTATACCAAAAAGTTAGAAGCGTGCAAGGGGGTTGCCATTTGAGAAATAAAAAAACGTTCTAAAAAAATAAACTTAAAATAAAATTACACAAAAAATCTTACTTTAATTTTTTTCATGCCCCTCTCCTCAAAATATAATCAATTGTTTCTGGACATAACTTTTTTTATGAGAAAGTAGTCTCGATTATTCAAGATAGCAGGTTTTAAATGTAATTCTTTTTTATTTTATTTTTTAATTGTTTTTTGAAAAATTTTAAAACAATTTTTTTTTCAAGAATTATTCGTATGAAAAAAAAAAGATATTTTATATTAAAAGTAATTCTTTTTTTATTTTTTTTTGAAACTTTTTATTAAGTATTTGGGAAAATGCAATACTCGATGCAATATAACATTTACTGTGAATAATATATAAGGGAATGCGTAGCATTACACATCTTCACTGTTTGTTTCTATATATTTTTTTTTAAATAACACGATAAGAATTTTTACATGGGCGTTTTGGGAATCGTTAATAACGAATTTAATTATAAAAGTCCAAACGAATCTATTTTCACCGTTTAAGCGGGTAGAATTACTCCCTTTTTGTATGTTAATAACCTGGTAAAAGTTGGTAGATGGGGGTTTTAAGAATCGTTAGATACGAATTTATTATTTAAAAAATACTGTCTCCACTCCTTATGAAAGAAGAACCATTCCTATTTATACATTACTTTCTCCAAGGAAACCCTTGCGTTAGTAAAAAAATGTTGAAAAAATTTTATTGCTTTTTTTACGTTTCGCGACGTTTTATATCCAAAAAAGATGATTACTTTAAAAAAATCTGTCTGTCGGTCCGTCTGTCAGCCTGTCTGTCTTTCTGTCTGGGAAATTTGAGAACGGTTTAAGCTACATTATTTTTTTTTATGTAAATTTGTTTTCTGGATCCAAAAATGCAAAAATATACGGGAAGTGTCATTAAAAAATAATAATTTAACTTAGTTTCTGGCGAAACCGGAAGTGTAAAACAATAATTTTGTACGCCATTTTGTAGCCCTTATTAAGAAATATAAGTTACAAAAATTTGCTTTGATCGGACTGAAAACAATCCCATTTTAGGGGTGTATATGGATTGAAATTCACCCGGTATCCTTAAAAAACCGTACCTGAATTATTTCCAGATAACCTACCTGGCGTCTGGGCTAAAACAAAAAGTGCATAATCACAAAAAAAAATACAAAATTAAGTAATTTTCCTGCTTTGACTAAAATCATGATGCATTCAGGAACTTAATCTAGACTACTGTGCTTTAAAGGTAAATCCGTTTTTTAAGTTAAAATAGTATACGATAGATGATAATAGTTTTAAACTTTGCACGATTAAACTGCCCGTAGTAGTTTTGTTTTAGTTATAATAATAGAAATTTCATTATAATGTTATGACAGTTACAACCCACGCACAACAAAGTTTTCCTCCATCAGCTTAGACCGCATGGCACATTCTAAAAGGATAACTTCCTAGAATACTTCATTTGTTTACTCAGTATATACCTCAGTTTACGTCTAAGTGACGAACTAATAAACCGCATACTTAATACTTCTACACGGTTCACCTGGGCGATTTTAAATAAAAATGTCGTGGACCCCTACATTTTTTGGACTAAAACATAACTAATGACATAAGAAATCAATCCTATTTGAAAGAAAATCATAAAAGATACACCTTTTTAGACAGATAAAAAAACGTTTTTTTGTTTTGTTTTTGAGTAATAAGGTGTGTCAAAAAATCGCGATTTTTAAATCAAAATCGCTCTCTGGCTTAAATGTTGCTCCTTAGTAAAAAACAGTGGTCACTCAAAAATGAGCCAAATCGATAAATGTTTAGAGGTAGCTCAAAGCAGTCAAACTTAAAAAAAACAATTGGTACCTGTTTTTTGGATAAAAACTGATAGCGATAAAAATTGAGGAAATTTTGGAGGGTTTCTTTAGTAATATTTAGAAACAATACTAAATATAAGAACTAAAACAATTATATCCCCCCTCACCTTAAGTTAGAACATGAAAAAATCGCCAATTATTTGAAGATTTCGCGAAAATTTTATTTTTGCAAGTTTTTAAGAGTGCATAAAAAATAGTTTTAAATAAAAAATCTGCAAAATTATATATTAGTATACTAGAATTACTATATTAGTATATTAGTATATTAGTATATTAGTATATAAGCATATATACATGTTAACCTACATGACTATACAGAAAACATAATATTTTTCCTCAAGTTGAGTAAAAAAAAATAATTTCGATTAGAAACCGTTTTCTGTTTTTTGCCTAAAACTTTTTTCGGTGTACTTTTTTTTTTAATTTTTTCGTTGGAATAATTTTTTATGTAAAAATACACAAAAGTTTCTGTTGTTTAACATCGCAGGTTTAACCGTTTTAAAGATAAATGCATTTAAAAGCAAATTTTTACGCATGAAGAACCAAAAATTAAACAATTAAAAAATATAAAGCAAAAAACAAATATTTTAGTAATGAGTGGTTATTTAACATTAAAAACATAGAAAAAGTTTATATGCACCTTGGTCAAAAAATCATTCCTAAGGAAGTTATGTCCTTTTAAATATGCCCATTTTCAATAAATTTTCGCAAAATCTTCAAATAATTGGCGATTTTTTTATGTTCTAACTTAAGGGTAGGGGAAATATATTTTTTAGTTTTCTTACAATTAGTATTGTTTCTAAATATTACCAAAGAAACCCTCAAAAATTTCCTTAATTTTATATACAATCACTTTTTATTCGAAAAACAGGTACCGATATTTTTCAAAGTGAGTGCTTTGAGCTACCTCTAAACATTAATCGATTTGGCTCATTTTTGAGTGGCCACAGTTTTTTATTAAGGAGCAACTTTTGAGCCAGGGAGCGTTTTCGATTTCGCAAATCGGAATTTTTTGACACAACCTATTACTCAAAAAAACGTTTATTTATCTTTCTAAAATAGTGTATCTTTTACGATTTTCTTTCAAATGGAAATTGATTTCTTATGTCATCAGGTATGTTTTAGTCCAAAAAATGTAGAGGCCCACGAAATTTTTATTTAAAATCGCCCAGGTGAACCGTGTCTAGGTTGTTTATATTTGGCTTTTACTCGCATTATAACCTTAAAACTTAAAATTTGTAAAATTGTCACGTTTGATGCATTTATTTATGGGCATACTAAAAGTTTTAGATTTACTACTTTATTCGGTATTAAACCCCTTGCATCGTTAATACGAATTACAAATAAAAACTTTTCGCAAAAAAAAAATGAACCGACTTTCATGTCTCAAAAATTAAATAAAAATTTCACCATTTCCCAAATTGTTTGCTGTGAAATCGGCACCGACTTAAGTATTTTTTATTTACTACTTTTTAGATACATAGATTTGTAACTTCATATAAGCTAAATTATAGTTGTCCTTTAATCTCCGCAAGCTGCTGACGGCACAACGCACTATTAGTGCGTAATAATCAAACAACGCCTTATGGTAAAATCACAAATTTCTTTTGGTATTCTAATATTACAGGTCCACATAATCAAGTTTAGCGGCATTTAAAAGATTTTTAGTCTGCTGTAATATTTGAGTGACTCCTAATTAAGTTATCTGGCTTATCCGAGTTATCCGATATTTCTCTAAAAATTTGGTTGGTATTAGAACCAAATTAAGCCGTTTTTAGGTGAAATCGCGTTAAAATGGTTAGATTTATCTTAATTATCCGGCTTACCCGGCATTATCCGAGCGTTAAATTGAAACGGGACCACCTCGTGAATGCCCTCTTTAAGTTGCAAGAAGTTTCATCAAATTCCGTTCATCCGTTCCAAAGTTATGCGGGACCAAGCATAAAAAAACAAAGTCACACGTCGAATTAATAACCTCCTCCTTTTTGTAAGTTGGTTAAAAACTATTCCAGCTGTTAGCTGAATAAGTTACAGTCCAGATACACTGTAGTTCTTAAGCTAGCTTCTTGAGTTAAATTCTTTATATCTTTATATCAGCTAGCTGAAGATGTTCTCTTCCTATGAACATTTTTGCCAATGTTTTTTCCACTAAAAAGAATAAAAAGATGGAATAAAAATACTTGGATTTTTTGGACTCGGTAACATTTAAAGGTATCTTAAGGCCTATCCAGAAGCTCACATAAGAATGCGATGCCGTGATTGGCTTACAAGACACATGGCGGCTTATCAAGCCAATCACGGCATCGTATTCTTATGTACTATGTTGTTATGCGAGCCTGTGGATATTTCCTTATGTAATGCCACAAGAGATAATTAAATTTTCGATAATTTTATTACCAAACCAAGCTTTAATTTTATTATAGTCCCATAAAATTACTTTGGAGCTAAATTATTTTATGAGGCCATAATAAAATTTTCTAAAAGTTTCACTGCCTCGTGTGGTATTTAGCTTGACTATTTTACGAACTAACCAACAAAAAGTATGTTTTATTTAAATTCAAATATATGTAATTTACTATAAATTAGTAATTAAATAATCAGAAAAAGTAATTATTACGTAGGTTAATAATTATTATTTTATTAAATTAAATTATAACTTAATAAAACTTAACCAATAGTAAAATAAATATTTGTATTGTTTATAAGTAGTAGTAGTTTTGAGAGGGCCCTAGTTAAAATTCAAAATTCTGTTTGAATTTTAACATGCTTAGTACAACCCTGGCATTCGAGGAAAGAGTGCTAACCCCACCTGAGAGGCACGTTTAAGGTGGAGTGTGGTCGTTAGTTAGCGTCGCTTCAGTCAGTCAGAGTGCGGGGACTACGGGCGAGGAGTGTGGCTGTGTGTTAGTGAAATTAAATCACGTACGTAATTTTAATTAAATATAAGTTTTTGATAGTTTTATGTTTATATTTCAGACGTGAACATGCACACACTTTATAAGCATTTTTCAAATGTTTTTAAACGTAAATTTCACCTGGTTACGCGGTCCGCGTCTGATGCGTCTCGAATGATACATTTTTCCGAAAGTTTTAGTACATGAATTTGAGTCAGATGTCTCGAAGTAGACATTATCTTGTACTAGGATAAGCTTATTTTATCTAGGAAATTATAATCATCGTTTTCATGCAAAATTATAGAACAATGAGAACTAGTGGCCGATGGATGACGTGTGAGGTTTGTACAGGTTTTTTACTGATTTTTTTGTTTCAAAAGAGCGCCAATGTTTGACAGGTCTTTTCCGTTGGAAAAAATGTCATGTAAGGGTTATTTTAATTGTTAAGAAAGGTCTGTTTTTAGCTTTAATAATTTGAGAGTGTTATTTTACCAGTTTGACCTTATTTAGGGTCACTTGCACCAACTTTTGGTCTGGGATTATCTCAGCTAAACCGAGTTTAAGTTAAAAATGCTGCGTTCTGATTGGTCGGCCGTCAATTTAAAAGTTTACAGTTAAACCATCATTGGTGCAAGTGGCCCTTATTCATGCAAAATACTTAAACAGATTTTATAAAATGGCTATTAAATACTGATATTGCAATAAATAACTTCATGCGAAAAAGGTCTGTGGTTTTTTTAGAATAAGAAATTTGCTGTTTGTGTAATTTATCATGTTTTTTTTTTAAGTGTTAATAATTTTTGAGTAGTTTATTTCATGTAAGTAAAATGTTTTCTTATAGTTTTAAACAAAAACCAAGGTAAAATCACATAAAATAGTAGAGAAAAACCAGAGACACGGTGCTTTTTGGGAATATTTTTTGTTTGTTTGGAAACTCTGAAACCAATTTTTTTTTTATTTTTTTGTTAGGTATTTGGGAAAATGCAATATACCATTCACTATGAATAGTATATAATGGAATCGTAGCAATTAATATGTTCACGGCTTGTTTTACTCTTCGCAGCTCGTTCAGCATTTATTTTTTTTTTAATAAAAAACGAAGCGCTCGGTAGATTTTTTTAATTTTCGCTGAAAATCAATCTAATGGACGGTATAGTTTGACGCACGGATCTGTGGCTACAGGAAATATCTTTGGAATGTGTGTGCAAGTGGGAGGCCTTATTACGCTCTTGACGGAAAGAAAAGAGCGCGAATGATTCTTCCCCCTTTCGTCGGAGACATTCTTTCATGCGGAGAACTATACTATCGAATGGTAAAGGAATTTCAGGGTTTCCAAAAAAACTAAAAATATCCCCAAAAAAGCACCGTGAGAGATGGGTGTTAAACTGAATAATTTTAATTTATTTAACGTAAAATTTCTGAAAATTTTAGAGGCTGGTGTTACAAACGTTTTAAATTTTCTTTAGTCGTTCATATGAGAAGATTTTTTTTTACCACTCTGGTATTAAAATTAGCTGTTTTAGTTTATAACGGTATATTTTTTTCAAATATTTTTCAGGAAATATTATAATTATTATTTTTATGGTTAGTATCAGCATATTTATTTTTTTTTTTACAGCATTTATATTTTTATAGCACTGCCAGTTACCTACTGATTTTAAAATATTAAGTTAAATTTGTGCCTAATTTGTTTTTTTTTAATTTTTTACACCAATATATATTTTTGCCATGTAACAGTAGAGGGGCACTTATGCCAGAGTAAAAGAGCTTTGTTGAATTTGAATTGTTTTGTAACCCTTTTATTTCCGGACTGATATCTAAAAATATTGCTGGGCATGATTTTCGAAAAATTGCCGAAAGATTTAAGTCAGTATGTTAAATAGTTTATTTTTAATCGCTGTAACCCTTTTGAAAAATGGCATTTTGAGAAAAACGCGTTTAAAGTTTATTTTAAAAAGTCCAAACCAACCGCTTGCAGCGAATTTTCTAAAGTACTTGTGCGCTAAAAACGTGTTAGGAAATAAGTACTTTAATATATTATTTGAATTTTCGATGCAAAGTAACGTTGCAAACTTCAGATTTATTAATTTTAAAAAAGTAGTGATTTGCAGACATGCATTTTTAACTACAAGCAAAAACTGACAAAGAATGACAGATTTCGGGGGTCCAAATTTTGGTGGGGCACTTTACACTACGATATTTTAAAAACGCTTTGACCCAGAGACTTTTGGAATAAAGAATTTCTAAGTAGTAGAAAAAATTGGTTTCAAAGTGTCTATGTTTTGTTTTGCGTTCTTGAAATATCGTAGTGTAAAGTTGTTTTGCAAGCGACTTGCATCTTTACACAAACTATAGACCTATTTTTTTTTTCGATTTTTAGAAGCTTAGCTCCTTAAAACTTTCTTGTTTTTGAGAGGATATTATTGATCTTTTAAATGTTTGGCCTCCATAACTTACTTATTTTTGGAAGAATTCATTTTGATTTTAATAGGCTTCTTGTCTACCAATATTTTTTTCGTTTGGACTTTTTAACGTTTTTATCATTTAACAATATTTCTGACCTTGTGTTTATTTTTGTCCAATCATATTACAGTTATATTGGGAATTTTCTACTGTAGATAATTCTAGTGAGAATCGCTGTTGTATTTTGTTTTTCAATGATTCTCTTTTACAACAAGATTTCATACCTAAAACTAATTAATAATTAAATATATTACTATTTATAATTATTGTTATTACTTTATTATTTAACAAAAAATACATAAAAATATTCTTTTTATAAAATGTAATGACAGTTTTTATAGGTTAACTTTATGAACATGCGTGCAAGCCTAGCGCAGTACCGCGCTAGTCAGTACTGCAGTATGTGACTAAACTATTGACAAAACCATAATTTGCCATTTAAAAATGGACAAAAAAGGTTTTAGTTTAGCAATTGAGGATGGAATTAAATTAACCAAATCAAAGAATATGCATGTAAAAATATTAAGATAAGTAATAAAACAATTTATGTCATTGATAAAAAATATATATAAAAGTAGGTTTGACATGAAAATCGTTAAAAAATAATCTTCCGAATTAAACATGATTCTTCGAATTATCGGAAAAAATCACAGTTTTCATTCAATTTTGCTGTCAAAGGAAATAATTACTCCAGGGGCATCACATTTTATTTCCAGACAGCAAATTTTCATGAAAACAGCGAACTTTTCCCGCATAGTTCTCAGCATCTTGTGTAATTATATATGAAAATTTAAAGTGTATCTTATTATTCTTCTTGAGTTATCGTGCGGACAAGAAAACTTGTCATACGGACGGACGGACGGACAAACTGACAAACGGACGAACCTTGTTTGGATTTGTATACAACGCACTTACACTGTAAAAATTGCATGTAAAATAATGTAAAAATACATGAATTTACATAGTACGGAATAGTAAATTTACTATTCTAGACTATGCATAATTCATGAATTTATGTAAAATAATGTAAAATAATGTAAAAAAATGTAAAAAAATGTAAAAGAATGTAAAAGAATGTAAAAGAATGTAAAAGAATGTAAAAGAATGTAAAAGAATGTAAAAGAATGTAAAAAAATATATTTACATTGATTTACATATTTTTACATGATTTTACAATGTCGGGCTATGTTATTTTAAGACGCGCGTGCGCTTTAAACAATAACCAAGAAGGCGTCGCATCATGACACGGACCGTTTAATATTGTTATTGTTAGAGATAGCGACGCATGCTGCTAGGTTGAAGTGTTAAAAGTGTAAAAAAAGGTAAATAGTATTTATGTACGATATTTAAATGCTTTATTTGTGGCCTAAAATTTACATTCATTATAAATTACGATCTTTATCAACCAATAGATCTTTAAAGAAAGATGTAAGCAGTTTATACTCCTATTAAGGGTGCAAATCGTTTGGTTTATTAAACCAAATGAACTTTACGCTACGATATTTTAAAAAAGCTTTCACACAAACATTTTCTAAGTAGTAAATATTTTTTTTCAAATTTCAAGTCTCTATGTCAAAAAGTCCAAACCATTCTGGACTATGTAATTTTCAGCGTTCCGGTCTATGCAAAATATTACCATTATGGACTATGAAATTTTTACTGTTCCGGTCTATGCAAAATTATACCATTACGGACTATGTAATTTTTACCATTCCGGTCTATGGCAACATATTATCATTTACGGACTATGTAATTTAATGCAATTTATTTTTACCGTGTAGTATATTTTGTTTTTATTTTGGACATTTTTTTTTTGGCAGCTGTGAGGAATATAATAATTAAAAATATCATTTTACTGCAATTAAGTAATAAAAGGCAACTGTCTGTGATGTAGAAAATAATTTATCAAATTAGTCATTTAAACCTGTCCTTGATAGAATTTTCAGTGATAAACTTTCCTTAATTTAAATTTAAATTAAGAGTGACAAACTCCGTTCTCAGATTAGTGACAGCCAAATTTGAAGTCAGAAAGGCGTAACACATGTTAGAAGAACTTTGCAATTTAAAATCAAGAAGGGCCAAAGTAACCTTTGGAAACCCTTTTAGAAATTATTTGAGCAAACTCTCAAATTAGTATTTATTAATAGAGCTCTGTACAACTAGAATTATGAAACAGAAGACGTTTACCCTATCTCTATCTCATTTGTGCACGTCACGCCACTACCAACTTAAATAAATTAAAAAAATATTGCATTTTTTTCAATTTTTATCAACAATTACCGTTGATTTTTGTAAATAAAGCTAAAGAAATGAATATTTTTTTGCTAAGAAATAAAACTGGTGATTTAATAGTAAAATAAAGAATGAAATATAAATCCTATTAATTGTTCTTAGGTTGGTTGCTTAATCTATTTATTTACAAAACATAACCTCAAATATAAAAAGGTAAATATGTATTTATTTAATGTTTATCATATTTATTATTAACTATATATTATTATTATTAAATATTTTAATATCGTTTCCAGTTTCTACATTTCAAGAAATTATTTTTATGACGAGCGTTATTTCTGTTATAGCTACCAAAATGCCAAGATGTTTTTACAAGGGTTGCAAAAGTCCAAACGAATTTCGCCTAGGCTTTAAATCTAATGTATAAAGAAAGAACTTACCTTTGGTAAACAATATTTAAATATTAAAACTCGTAAAAGTACTATAATAGTCAATAAAAACACAATATTTAGTAAAACACAAAAAACTGAAATCGAAACAATATCAAACGCAGCTCACACAATGACAGTGGCTAAAGAAAATGGCGTTACTGACAGTACAACATAAAACTTAGAAGATTTTTTTTCTTTATGTTGGTGATATTACTTCTATCCTTTTTGGGTAGAACTTTTGTCCCTGTCTAATGTAAATGGAAAAATCTCCATTGAACCGGTGAGAGCGAGAAGGGAAAGATTGCACTCGATCCAACTTTCGGGAATCAACAATTAACTTTATAGCAACCAAACCATAAGCCCAATATAGAAACACAACATTACAAACTTGTTCATCGTAACCATAGTAACAATTTTTAATAAGTTGTTTCTTTTTAAAACCTTTAGTTTAGCTCTGATATGTAGTAAAAATTGGTGCTATCTTTCCCTTCTTGATCTCAACTGACTAAAGTTTTAGGATAATTAAAAAAGAAACATTTTTTACTGTTAATTACAAGACTGTCTTGTATTTAAACAAAAAAATAGATAATATAAGTCATATATACATGCTTAAATTTAAATAAAATAATACATTCTTAACCTATTGATATTTGATTAGGTTTTTAGTCCTTACTCTTTCTCAAAGTCATCATCTTTTTCTAGTGTTAAGTGAAAAAAAATATTCATACTTGAAATTCCTGGAATGTTTCCCTTCTTTGTCTCAATAACATATTTAATGTGTTACGGGGGCATAATAGTTTGTGATATGTTTACCTTTTTTGTGTCAACAGATGCGTTGCAAAGCAAAGAAAAAAATGTCTATCTCAGTCAATTTCGTCCAAAAAGTGCAATCTTTCCCTTCTTGCTCTCACGGGTTCAATTACATTATCAACATCGAAGACAGGTCAGGTATCGTGCCAGTCGTTGACCACTTAAGGACTTTTTTCAACTTCAAAATGTTTTAAATGATTTAAATAGCTTTGTTATAATATTATGCACAGCGTCCGTCCGTCCGTCTATCTGTCCGTCCGTCCGTCCATCCGTCTGTCTATCTGTTCTTCCGATTTTTTTGCATACGATAACTCCAGAACGAACTATCCGATCTACTCGAAATTTTCAGGAAAAATCAAGTTCTATAAGGATAAGATCCCTATTGTTTTTTAAAGTAATCGCCCTAAAAACAAAAAAGTTATGGGGGATCCGTCCGTCCGTCCGTCCATCTGTCCGTATATCCGTCTGTCCGTTGTCCGTCTATCCGTCTGTCCGTCCGATTTTTGTGGACACGATAACTCCAGAACGAACTATCCGATCCACTCGAAATTTTCAGGAAAAATCAAGTTCTATAAGGGGAAGATCCCTATTATTTTTTAAAGTAATCCCCCCAAAAACAAAAAAGTTATGGGGGGTTAAACTTAAAAAAAAATAAAAAACTATCATTTTCAAATTTTTTATTTTTTCGTTTTTAGCAAAAAGAAAAAAAGAACTGATTTTTTTTAAACTTTTTTTCGAGTATTTTTTTTATTCTTTTTCCAAAATTTTTTCGTTTTTCGCAAAAAGAAACTTATTCTTCGACTGCAAATATGAAACACTGTATGGCTTTATTCTGTGGACAAGGTTAAAAACAATGTTTTTGCAACAATACACATATTTTTAAATAAAGCAATTAATGTTATTAAATAATTTTATCAAATCAGACTTAAAAAAGATTTTTATTTGCACGCTCAAATGTTTCTACATTTTCTGTGATGGTAGCATATTTGTTGCCCTTTTAGTATTTAATTAGAATTTGTACCTGTATATTTTTTTCTGGCAATAAATATTATTATTATTATTATTATTATTATTTAATTTTAGCACATATTTACAAATTATAATGCAAAAATTGAAGGTTACAGTGGGTTAGGCTAAATGTGACACCCAGGGTAATTGTGACATGTCCTGTTATAATTCTTCTAAACTAGTTTATATCCAATCCAACCCTGGCATTAGGTTTTTGACAGTATTAAATATTTCGCGTAAAATTTCGATTTGATTTATACTTGTTTAGAAGAATTATAACAGGACATGTCACAATTAACCTGGGTGTCACATTTAGACTAACCCACTGTATGTCAGATTGTTGTGACAGAAATCAGGTTTAAATATTTAAAAATAGATGGAGCAGTTTTAATTTTTTAGAATTCTAAAATTAAAAGTATAAATACACATTTTTTGAACTAAATTGATAAAAAACTGGTCAAATGTTAAGAAAAACTAATAAACTTTATGTAATTTTAGTTCAAAACTTTAAATTGCATTAAATTATTCAATATTTCATGGTAAAATATGTATATATTTTTGCTAATTTTGCTACAGTTTTATTTACTTTTATAAACACTTGATACGGAATATTCATACCTTATCTAAAGCTAGAATGGATTCATTCTGTGTTTGAAAAGTGTGTGTATTTGCTTACATTCTAAAGCAGTCGTAGAAAAACTAATTTACGCTGATTTTCCTTGAGGCAGCCGATTGACTTCGTTTATTTATTAAGTTAGTCGAAAGTTGAAATAGTTTAATGCCGATTCCGTGTAAGCAATTGGAAATTCATCATCGCTGAATTAAAAGCTGATTTTCTGTGGAATTCAAAGGCTGCATCAAATTCCTCGGATGTTAAGATTCCACTTTGAATACCGAAAATTTCTTGATAATAGTTGCCGAATTTTCTTATTAATTTGAAACCGTGTAATGACTTGGCAAAATCAAACATTTTTCGGGTTTTGAGGGACGAATAGGGCGAGTTAATTTGTTACTTTTAAAGTATTTGTCAATTTAAAGAAAATATAGGTAAAGCTTTACTTCTAGGTGTCCTTAAAATAATTTTTTTTTGCTATTAGCTTTAGAAGTTCTACTTATAGCACTACTACTAGTGGAAAAAATAATAGATTTATATAAACCACAGTAGAGACTTTAAACTTTAAAAACCTTGTTACAGAATAGAGAATTACTTTAAAGTAAAATTTTTAACTTAAAAGTTTTAAAATTCTTATTTAATCCCTTTTGGATATAAAATCGATACAAGGAGGAAAAGAGGTACGATAAAAAATAGCCAAAAGGTCGCTTTATATAACATACGTTCTAGTTTTTATTATAACCCTTCAAAATTGAATAAAAATATTAGTACATATCGTCACTCAAAGTACAAAAGGTGTTAAATTTTACTTTGATTTATTTTGGTGCTAAATTGTGGCATTTTAATATAACACCAAAATTCAGTTTACAGTTGATTACATGATGTGTAAAGTGTAAAGTATGTTAAGGTTCTGATTAAGGGTTTCAAAAAAAAATAATTTTGAGAAGAAAAAGGCGTGAACCTAGAAATCGGATTACTCAGAATGGATGTTGATTGCTGATGTCTGAGCGCTCAGATGGGGCTTGTAGTCCTTTTTCTATTTTTAGGATCGCGGAAAGTGTTTGTTTAGTGGAACTGTATATCTTAGGGTGATATCTATAACCTTTGTTGCAAAGCGAGCACACAAACGAACAATAATGGCCGTCGTGATATTAATTGGTATTGATAAACGTATGTCGTCAGCGGACGAATTAATTACTACCACGTACTTTATTTAAGTTTTCTACAATTTAGAACATCAATGTAAAATTTAGCATACTACCTTTTGCACTTTAAGTGACGATATGAAAGTTATTGGTTACATTGGGAATTATAAGACTTAAAATGATGCATGACATAAAAAACATTGTCAGGGTAATACTGTCTATTATAACGAAAACCTTTTATTGTACACCATGTTTCAATTTTTTGATTTTTTTTATTATTTGAGAAATTGACCAAAATTTAAATGTTTGTAAACGTTTTTTAAAAAACAAGAATGTTTCTCAAAGCCAACTAACTTAGTGATTTAAGAATTCAAAGATCGTGGGTTAATTCTGCCTTCCTAAGCTGAAAGCTCCTATCTGTATATGTAGATAGGACCTTTCAGCTTAGAACGGCAGACTTTTAGTTCCTCTTTTGGAGTAGTACCTAGTTTTTTGTTTTTATTTAACTAATATTTTGTATTTATTATGCTTAAATGTTTTACAAGCGTTTAATATACTGCCATACTACACAGAAGTGGTAACTTGTAAATTGGCCATTTTGAGATATTAACAGTTCTTAATTTTCAATGTTCTTAGTCACTAAAATTTATATTCGAAGTCAAAACACTTTCAAATTTGATTTTATTCTGAAAGATAAAAGGTTATATTAGTAGTTGATGTTATAAAAATCTTAATTATAATTATTGGATAATTAAATAGTAAAATAGATTTTTTTTATAGTTACCATTTTAAACTTTTTATTTATATTATTTATTATTTTTAACTTGTAATACTTAAGGGATTTGACGTATCTTAAGATACGTCAAATTCCTTTAGTAATAGAAGTAAAAAATAAAGTGTTAACTTTAAGAAAATTCTATTTCACTATTTAATTATCCATAATTCAGGTCATAAAACTACCAAATTTACTATTTTATGTTCAAATACAGCCTTGTTTCAATAGTTTATATTAGTTTTTATGTCATAATACTTTATTTTTCGTGAAATAATAAAAATTTTACATTATACAGGCACATAACCTCACTTTTTTATTCTGTCAGACATAATTTTTTTTTATGATTTTGTTTAAAAGTTTTGGAAAGAATTATAGTGTCTCAACTTATGCAGTTCATCTTAGATAATAATATCCTTCCAAAATCACAGCATGGGTTTGTTCCAGGTAGGTCCACTACAACAAACTTACTTTCAAGCCTAAATATCTGGACTAAACTCATTGACCTAGGATTTCCAGTAGATGTTCTTTACCTCGATTTTCAAAAAGCCTTCGATAAAGTACCAAAAAAACGCTTACTAAAAAAATTAGAACACTTTGGAATCCGCGGTCAGCTGCTTAAATGGATTAAAAGCTATCTCATTCTCTGTTCGAGTCGGTTCTGAGCACTCATCCCTGTATTATGTTCTATCGGGCGACATTGATCAGGTAATAACTGTACCTCATAATTTCTACGCTGACGATACTAAGTTCTTTGGAAATCCCCTCGTGCAGCACAATGACATTCAATCCAGTCTTAATGCAGTTGCTAATTGTGTGATACATGGATGATACCCCTTAACATATCTAAATGCTCAGTGCTTCACATAGGACATAATAATCCACGTCTTATATATACCATTAACAGTACTCCTCTTACCCCTGTTAATGAAAAAAACGATTTAGGTGTCACAATCACTTCAAACTTATCATGATCTAACCACATTACAAAAATCACCAAAAAAGCTAATCAATCCTCCTATATACTGTCTAAAGCCTTCCAAAATCCTACACCACAATTATTTTCCCTTTTATTTAAATCCTACATTCGCCTACTCCTGGAACACGCCTCACTTGCATGGTCTCCACACTTAATTAAGAATATTAAGGCCCTGGAAAATGTCCAAAGGCGCACTACACGAAATGTACAGCTCCTTAGAAACTTAGAGTATCATGAACGTCTTAACTATCTTAATCTCCTTGTCCTGCAAGATAGAAGATCTAGAGGTGATATGATCTTTACCTACAGGATTTTTGCTGGTCACTTTTAATGAAGAAATGAGTGGCCTGTTGGATGATAATAGAGACCCTCGTTTACGAGGCCATCCCCATATGCTGAAAAGGGAACATTTCAAGACTTCCATCATGCAAAACTTCTTTTCAAACCGAATCTTCTACAAGTGGAATTCGCTGCCAAGTGATGTAGTAACTGCCCCTAGTGTAAACTCTTTCAAGAACCACTTTGCAAACATATTTCGAACTCTATGCTATAAACTATCATTTTATATTTGTATCTGAGCTATAATAGATCATACCTCAGCTCCTAATGTATAATAATAATAATAATAATAATAATAATAATGATTTTATGATTCGGGTTTGTGGTTATAATGCCCGGCCGTGAAAAAACTGCCGTATACAAAAACGAACGGAAAAGTTCCCAAAGTCAATTGCATTTTTTTGTAAAACTTTGGCGTCAATAAATAGGACCAGGCCCGTAACTGGGGGGGTGCTAGAGGGTGCTCAGCACTCCTGCCATTTTTTTGAGCACCTCCTGGCAAAATAAGCTCTAAGCACCCCCACAGGGGGTGCTCAAGTCCAATTGAGTGGCAGATATCGTAAAATGTATTTTAGAAAAATTTAAAATGTATGTTAAAAAAATTTAATTTAATTTAAAATGTATTTAAAAAAAATAATTTATCATAGATGACGGTTATTTACCTTTTTTGTTGAAAATATGTTTGGTTTTGTTTGGTTTTTAAACTTTAAAAGCAAATAAAAAATTGCCTATGATACACGGCTCACGCGTTCATTCACAATCTTCGCATACGCATATTTTTTGGATCATAATATACTATTTTATTACTTGTACAGTATTATTTATTCATTGATCTAAAAACTAACTTAAAAATCACGACCGTCATAATAAATTTCCATAATGAAGAAAAAAAAAAGGTTATTAATAAATCATTTTACGTACCTCGATCTTCTTTTGTTATACAAATACTTATTAAAATAATAAGAGATTCCACTGGACGAAGCAATTTAAATGTCAAAGAGTCACAAATGTTTGAACTATTACTAAGGAAATTTGCCGTAACTTACTGTTACTAAGGCAAATAATCGTATCTCGTTAATACTAATTTTGTCGTATCTTCTTAAGTTACGATTGAAATTTCTTAGTAATTCAAAGATACGGCAACTTTAATAGAGTAATTTTGTTATGAAGAAATGAATAAAATCTTTTAATAATATAATAAAAATATTCATCGATTGTTGCACTGAAAGAAATTACATTGAAAAGGTGTAAAAAATACACTCTATAAATGTGTAAATTTTACACCTTTATATAAATGTAGATCAACACTGATGTGACACTACACACGTGAGGTGATTTTGACCTAGAGTGTGTATTTTTACATCCATACCTTCTGCAACAATTCACTCGGAGCTCAAGAAAGTGTATTTTTATAAACATACCTTTAGCAACAATACACCCGAAGTGTAAAAATCACACTTCTGATGGACAAGCCAGCCAATCGCGGGCGTTAAGCTAGTCACGTGACTCGAGAAGCCAGAATTCCTGCTTCATCGAGTCTGGTAGTTGTCGACCATTATAATTGTTTACGTTTGTAAGAGCGTACGTATAATTTTGTGTGTGATAGATTTTTCAAAGAAATAATTGTTAAGTGTTGATTAAAAGTAAATATTTAAAAAGTGTGATTAATACAATATCCTTAAAACATACAATTTATAATATTTTACTTATTTAGGCGGTAACACTGGCCTGCAAATTTTGAGTTGTTCAGACTTGTGTATGTTTTCTGTTTCTATTTTATATTGGTACTTTTTGTAGCGCTGATTACGAATATACGTTTTATTTTTCTGTTGCGTAGTTTTTCCATAAAACACTATTAATAAATAGAAAAATAACAAAATGGTTAATCTATTTTTTTTTTTAATAAATTGAAGGGGTTTAGGTAAAAAGTATATTTACGCGTTGATGTAAACTTTCCAAACTGGATGTAAAAATATAATACACACCGCATTTATATTAAAGCTTCGAGTATAAATTCACAGCAGCAGCTGCAAGTAAATTACCCATGCACGTGGATGTAAAAATTTATCTCAGTGTATCACAGCACCTTTTAGTCCAAACTCATTTTTGACAAAAAAGTAAGTTACCACTTCTGTGTTTAGCACGGCAGTATAAACGAACATATGTAAATTTTATATAATATTATATACTCCGGCGGAACCCTACTAACATAAATTCGTGTATGCTTTATGATTTATTTTACATTTAAACTGCAGTTTATAATGGTTTTGCATAAGAATATGACCCAGATCTTTCTATGTCAATAAAACTTTACACAAAATACTTAAAACTTTTATTTTCCATTATACTAGTAGTAACTGTTTGACTCTATAACGGTAACTTTTCGCTACTTTGTTAATAAAAGAAATTTAATAAGTTTTGTACATCATAGGTATCTCTCGTTTTATACAAGTTTTGTGGTTTAAAATGCTCCTTTAAACTTATATAAGTTCCATAATAATGGAACGGTTTACAGATTTTCTACTATTACATATTTTGCATTAACTGGAATTTCTACCTATTTTCCAATTTGTTAATTGCATTTTTTAACTATAATTTTAATTTTAAACTACACTGCCGCACATTGAATTCCGGACACCTAAAAAATTGACATATTTTTAAATTCAAATATTTCGAAAACTAATTAATGGATTTGACTAATTCTTTTTTAGTTTTAAAGCTTAAACATTTTCTACTTTTGTTTGTTTCAAGAATGATTATTTTTTTTTGTCAAATTATTAAAGTCTTTCTTATTGCCGCAGTTTTAATGAATATTTTCTTTTTTATTTTTTTTTTACTTTTTTACTTCTGGTTTGGGAGATATCAGGATGTGCCGCAGTGTTAATACCGGGTGTTTCAGGAAGGTGGTTCACCCCCCTTAACTTTTTTATACTTAGAAATTTTCAATTTTTTGACATATCAAACAACTTTTTTTCACTTCCGGTTTCACCGGAAATGCCCTTAAATTTCGATTTTTAAATAGGACACCCTATATATTTTTACATATTTTGTCTTAGAAATAAATTCTGAATACAACGATGTGTCACTTGTCAATTTTTGATAGGTAATGTCATTTTTTATTTAAATTTTCATTTTAAACTTAGAGTGCCTTGAATTGGCTTATTTGCTTAATTTTTGGTCTAGTTTCTTAAGAAAAATACTATTTTAATTTTTTTCCGAAAACTCTATTTTTGGTGCTCTCTTAAAAGTTTAAAAGTTACACTTTTGCCCATAAGTCATTTTTTTTTAAATGGGAAGAGGGTGGCTCATTACTTTTAAATGATAGAGAATTTTTTTGCTAACATTTTGATACTACACATACATGGTTTATTTTAAAGGACATAAAATACTAATTTTTACTATTCACTTTTTGTAATTGCATTTGTATTCATATTTAATATGACAAAACAAAAACTGAGATGGCTATGAAAAACATTTTGAAAGTTTTATCTTAACGCTATCAGAGTATAAAAATGTCAAAACTAAAACTTGAAGGATGACATTTCTAAAAATTGTTTTTCAAAGCCATCTCAGTTTTTGTTTTGTTTGACAGTTACTGACATCTTAATAAATGTTATATTTTTGCAAAATGTGTTTTTAATTACTGATTACTTGGCACCCATAGGAAAGTCAGATCATGTTGTTATTATATCAAAATCTCAATTTAATGTTAACAATCTTCCCAAACAAGTTTCAGTTATAAAAACTAAAATTGACTACAATAATCTTTGTCAAAGTTTGCGTAATATTGATTTTAACATCTCTGATGATATGGATTCTTCATGGAATAGTTTTTTAAATAATATACTTACATGTTTGGTTGCTAACTCCAAAAAAGTTACTGTAAAAACATGTCCCAACAAACCATGGATTTCTCACATACTGTTAAATGACATCAAAAGAAAAAGTTCTCTTTGGAGACGATATAAGAGAACAAAGAATGACGTTGATTATGCAGCTTTCAGATATTTTTCAAATCGTTTATCTGTAAGCATTTTACAAGCTAAATCTAATTACGAGTCATATATAGCCACCCATGAGGACCCTAAGAAGTTCTACAAACACGTACGTTTAAACACACTAGGTAACGTAGGAATTCCATTATTAAGATCACCAAATGGTGAAATTTGTGAGAACGACAAACAAACTGCAGACTTATTCAGCAAAGTTTTTAATAAAGTTTACTCTGCCGAACCTGATGACAACATCCCACCTATTAACAACATTAGAAATCCAAACTCACTTTCAGAAATTGAATTTACAACAGAAAATGTTCTTAGTAAATTAAGAAATCTTAAAACTAACTCAGCTCCGGGTTTTGATAAAGTTACACCTAAAATACTTAAAGACTGTGCGGATTTTCTAGCGGAGCCCTACGACAAATATTCCAGAAGATTGGAGGACTGCCATCATATCACCAATTTTCAAAAAAGCAGATAAATTAGAGCCCAGTAATTATCGTCCTATTAATCTTTTATGTGTAACCCTAAAAGTTATGGAATCCATTATTGCGGATAAGTTAATCGAATTCTTACTCAATAACTCGATTATTCCAGAAGATCAACACGGCTTCATACCTGGTAGATCAGTTATTACAAACTTACTAAAATGTTTAAATTATTGGACGAGTGAACTTGATATGAATAATTGTGTGGACATTATATACCTGGATTTTCAGCGAGCGTTTGATAACGTGCCGTTTAGAAGACTGTTAGCTAAACTTGAACATTTCGGTATACGTGGTAAATTATTGTCGTGGTTGGAAGTTTACCTGACCTTGAGGTTATTTTGTGTAAGAGTTGGGCTATGTGTCTCTGATTTGCTCTCTGCTCTTAGTGGAGTCCCTCAGGGCTCAGTACTGGGGCCTATTTTATTTTTGATTTTCATTTCGGATCTATCAATTGCCATACAGTCAAAACAAGCCTCTTTCGCCGATGATAGAAAAATTTTTGGTAACCCTGCAATTGACTATGAAAGCCTATGTGCCGATTTAAAAACTATTGAGAACTGGTGCAAGGATTGGTTACTGCCATTGAGCGAAAATAAATGTACTGTGCTTTATCTTGGCAAAAAAAACCCTCGAAGACCTTACTATATCAACAACAAGTTAATTAAAGTAGTAACTTCACAGGTAGACCTTGGTGTTGTTATATCTCAAGATTTAAAATGGGAGGCACATGTTACATCCACAGTTAAAAAGGCTAATTATGTGGCTTACTTAATCAAAAAAACATTTACAAACCCTAGCATAAAATGCATTATGAAACTGTATTCCACATATATAAGACCTATATTAGAATTTGCAGCACCAGTCTGGAATCCAATTTTTGTTAAGGATGTGCTGACAATAGAAAATATGCAGAGGCGTGTGCTAAAACTGTGTCCTGTCCTTCGCGAAGCCAATTATGATGAACGACTACGATTAACCAAATTAACATCTCTAGAGACAAGAAAAAAACGTGGTAACCTAATTTTAGTCTATAGAGCTTTACACAATCTCTTTGGTACTGACATGTGTCATATGTTTACGATTAATAATGATCCGCGCCTCCGTGGTCATTCACTCAGAATAGCTCATGATTATTATCGAACTTCTTTCCGTCAGCATTTTTGGTCTTGCCGCATTCGTAATGAGTGGAATTCGCTGCCTGAGTATGTGGTCCAGGCCCCATCGCTTAATACCTTCAAGAATAGGCTAGATGAATTTTGGAACTAAATATTTATTTGTTTTTCTTTTTTTATTTTTATTATTTTTTTCTCTGTTTTAAATTTATATTTTAACTTAACTGTATATGCATAGTCTTATAGGCTCAATAGGGCTTGCCCTTAGCCTGAACAAACTTTATAATAATAATAATAATAATAATTTGTGAAGCTTACCTTTAGTTGATTTATTTTTATTAATAAGCAATATAATTGCAGATAATATATTTTATGCACTTTCCATCTTAAAAGCTTTAAATCACTGATATTCATAAATTTTATTTTATTTAATTGAATGTTGGTATTAAAAACAGGCCACTCAAACTAAGTTAAATACTTATTTATTAAAAATATATTTACAGTAAAGAAGTAAATAATTTACTTCTTATAAATGACGGAAATCAAAACATCAAATGACAGCGTTGCCAAACTTTATTAGAAACCGATGGCAAATTGTTTTTTTTACCGGTGGAAATACCCGTCATTTTATTTATTATTGAAAGCAACACAAGCAGAATAGTATATTCTATAACTAGTATGGAATAGACAATATTCTTCGCGAGCGGAAAGTTTGTCATACGAGCCGGCAGGCGAGTATGACGGTCCCGCGAGCGCGGAATAACTATTCCATACGTGTTGTAGACTATACTTTTTCTTCGACTGCAAATATGAAACACTGTATGGCTTTAAACTGCGGACAAGGTTAAAAACAATGTTTTTTGTGACTCGTCATTGTAAATGCAACAAAACACATATTTTGAAATAAAGAAATTAATATTATTTAATAATTTTATTAAATCAGTACTTAAAAAAGATATTTTTTTAATTTTAGCACATATTTACAAATTATAATGCAAAAATCGAAGGTTATGTCAGATTGTTGTGACAGATATCAGATTTAAATATTTAACGATAGATGGAGCAGTTTTATTTTTTTGAACTAAACTGATAAAAAATGGTCAAATATTAAGAAAAACTAATAAACTTTATGTAATTTTAACGCAAAATTTTAAATTGCATTAAATTATTCAATGTTTCAAGGTAAAATATATATATTTTTGCTAATTTTGCTACAGTTTTCTTTACTTTTATAAACAAAAGATGGCACTACATGTGCTCATTCTAACACTAGATACGGAATATTCATACCGTATCTAGAGCTAGAATGGAGTAATTCTGTGTTTGAAAAGTGTGTGTATTTGCTTACATTCTAAAGTAGTCGTAGAAAAAGTTATAACTTCCTGCTAGAAAAGCGACATTTAATGCTGGTTCCATAAGAAAAGTCAACGTCAACTTTCAATTCCCAACTGACACTTGCTGTAACCTGGTTTTAACACGTGGATAGAAAAAAGTTGTTGTTTTGTAAGCACTTAAGGAAAAACCAACATATGAAGTCTCAGCATTTTAGATTTTAAGCTTTCACGGCCATTAAGATATAAAGAACTTTCACTTTCGGGTTTAGACCGTGTTAATGGATTTTCACTTTCCGACGTTTCGTCTCTTACTACTAGAGACATCTTCAGGGAGTAATCTGAAACTAAGTTTCGAATCAACTTGTGTCACTATTTATGACGAGTTGTGGTTATTCACCCGTGACGAGCTTATTCCTATCAAAGACTTCCATATTGCAGGTAAGTGGTAACCAGTGTCCCGATTGATATTGTTAGGATGCTTGATGATTTCTATCGATTCCCGTATCTTCCTTGGCATTTTTCTGTTTTCTGTTAATATTTGTTTTGTTTCAGACAAATTGATTTTATGGCCTGTTTCATGTACATGTTCGGCTACTGCCGATAGGAAATTTGTTTCTTTCTTATATTGCGCTCATGCTCTTGAAGTCTTGTAGAAATTTTTCTCTTAGTTCGGCAGTAGCCGAACATGTACATGAAACAGGCCATAAAATCAATTTGTCTGAAACAAAACAAATATTAACAGAAAACAGAAAAATGCCAAGGAAGATACGGGAATCGATAGAAATCATCAAGCATCCTAACAATATCAATCGGGACACTGGTTACCACTTACCTGCAATATGGAAGTCTTTGATAGGAAAAAGCTCGTCACGGGTGAATAACCACAACTCGTCATAAATAGTGACACAAGTTGATTCGAAACTTAGTTTCAGATTAATCCCTGAAGATGTCTCTAGTAGTAAGAGACGAAACGTCGGAAAGTGAAAATCCATTAACACGGTCTAAACCCGAAAGTGAAAGTTCTTTAGTCTCAGCATTTCAGATTTAATGCTACTGCTAAAACAGTTGCTAGATTTTCTGTGTAAAACCCAAATTAGGATAATCAGTTCGAATGCGAAGAAAATGTACTGAAAGACCCTAGAGAAATATAATTCCTATCTTACCCCTTAACTGGTCCGGCATCGTCTAAAATACTATGCGATTTAAATAATTATTCTACTTCTTCTTCTTCAACGAAAATCCCTTAAGGGGTGTCGGGCAATAATAAATTAATTAAGTTAATTATTAAGAACTTAATATTAAAAATTTTATTTTAATTTTATTAATTAATTTTATATAGTTTAGTATTTTTTTGACCTTCATTATTGCAATGTAATAATATTACATATATGTAATAAACTGTGATATATCACAGTTTAATAATGTTTATAATATAAATATTGTATGAAACATTTAGTTAATTTGCATTTTTGATATGTATTCTCTCAGACTACGCCAGGCCGTTTACCTAACAAAAATAAGTTATAATCAGTACTCGGCATATTTCCAGTTGCAGTCCAGTCTTCAGGTCAATAAAAGAGCCTTTACCTGTTAATGGCCGAAAATAAAAAAACAATCTTGCGACGTTGAGCTCGTTTTGGAAGTGTTATTTTTTCAACGTGTTTTTCACAAAAAACGGATTTTTAAAATATCTCTTAAACCTTACGCTATACGTTTTTAGATTTTTATTTTTTTTTTTTTCGAAAAACCAAAATTGTTCTTTATCGTTGGTTAGGCATGCCTCTTAGAAGGTTTTGGGTAAAAATTAAAAAAATCTATCTGACACTTTCTTTTTCATTTACGTAAAATTATTATTTTTTTTTAAATAATTCACACATTTGTGCCCTATTATCTCGAGTAAACCGATTTTCTATCCAATCACCATTGTATTAAAAATAAAAAAAACCTTATAAATATTGTATGAAACATTTAGTTAATTTGCATTTTTGATATGTATTCTCTCAGACTACGCCAGGCCGTTTACCTAACAAAAATAAGTTATAATCAGTACTCGGCATATTTCCAGTTGCAGTCCAGTCTTCAGGTCAATAAAAGAGCCTTTACCTGTTAATGGCCGAAAATAAAAAAACAATCTTGCGACGTTGAGCTCGTTTTGGAAGTGTTATTTTTTCAACGTGTTTTTCACAAAAAACGGATTTTTAAAATATCTCTTAAACCTTACGCTATACGTTTTTAGATTTTTATTTTTTTTTTTTTCGAAAAACCAAAATTGTTCTTTATCGTTGGTTAGGCATGCCTCTTAGAAGGTTTTGGGTAAAAATTAAAAAAATCTATCTGACACTTTCTTTTTCATTTACGTAAAATTATTATTTTTTTTTAAATAATTCACACATTTGTGCCCTATTATCTCGAGTAAACCGATTTTCTATCCAATCACCATTGTATTAAAAATAAAAAAAACCTTATAAATATTGTATGAAACATTTAGTTAATTTGCATTTTTGATATGTATTCTCTCAGACTACGCCAGGCCGTTTACCTAACAAAAATAAGTTATAATCAGTACTCGGCATATTTCCAGTTGCAGTCCAGTCTTCAGGTCAATAAAAGAGCCTTTACCTGTTAATGGCCGAAAATAAAAAAACAATCTTGCGACGTTGAGCTCGTTTTGGAAGTGTTATTTTTTCAACGTGTTTTTCACAAAAAACGGATTTTTAAAATATCTCTTAAACCTTACGCTATACGTTTTTAGATTTTTATTTTATTTTTTTCGAAAAACCAAAATTGTTCTTTATCGTTGGTTAGGCATGCCTCTTAGAAGGTTTTGGGTAAAAATTAAAAAAATCTATCTGACACTTTCTTTTTCATTTACGTAAAATTATTATTTTTTTTTTAAATAATTCACACATTTGTGCCCTATTATCTCGAGTAAACCGATTTTCTATCCAATCACCATTGTATTAAAAATAAAAAAAACCTTCCCAACCAAGTTATAAAGAAAAATCTAAAACCCTACAGTGTAACGTTTAAGGCGGTGCCTTAAATTAGCTATAAGTCGTACAAAAAAATTCATAACACAAAAAATGTTGGAGATTTGGTTTGGACTCTTAATTTTCATATCAAACGTTTTTTGTCCTAGGATGCACTGATCTTGAAATCTAAACTCCCCGAATTATTTCCAGGTAAATCCTCTTTTATTAACTTGAAGACTGGACTATAACTAGAAATACACCGAGTACTGGTTATAATATAATATAACATAAGTTAAGGGTTAATGCTAGACTATTGTCTACAGTGAGCAAATATTTTCGTACGCGGTTTTAGCACAACTACATAAGATTAAGCATTGCGTACAAACACTTTGTTTGATATACATATGTGAATTATACAAACACTGTCAAAACATGTTTTGCCAACTAAACATACTTATCCTTTTGTTTTTAGCATTATTACACTATTCACAGCTCAAGCCCTATATAGTATATTACATAACTAGTGTGCAAAGTGGCATATTTCACGCGAGTGGGAAGGTTTACGAACGAGCCGTCAGGCGAGTGAGGAAACCCCACGAGTGTAAGAAATACACTTTTCAACGAGTTATGTACACTATTTTTCTTACTATCCCGAAAAAATATAAAGTTTAAACTTTAAGAATTCTTAATTTAATATTTTCTAATTTTTATTACTTATTCCGCGAATATTTGAGAAAAGCTAAACACAAAATAGCATACAAATTTATATATGTATGTCAACGGGAAATATGTTTTTTATTTACCTTTAGTTTTCTTGATTTTATATTTAATACAACATATATTGGAAGCTCAAAACTGTTTAATGGGTTGCCTAACCGCAAGCATCTTTAAAATCAAGTCAAATTTGACAGTTTACTAATTAAATTTCATTTCTGTGGATATGCTACCACATAAGACTGTAAAATTCTGCAATGTTTTAAATTTCATGAGGAAATATTGATGTTTTTTATAAAATGTAAGGTAACTAAATCATAAATTAAGTATTTTTTATAAAATCTAGACATTATTAAAACATATTAAGTTATATTAAGTTTTCATTTTTGACATGAAAAACAGAAATATTTGGATTGAAAAACATTAAAGACATCAAAAAAGTCTAAAATGAAAATAGCATATAAAACGAGGTGAGTTAAATTCGTAAATATCTAAACAAAATTAGGCAAACCTTCATACATAAATATCATACTAGAGTGATATACTTAAGGCGTTTTCTAAAGAACAAAAAAATGTGCTAAATGTCATTTTCATAGAGGATCGTAGGAAAATAATATCATACGGTAGTTTCTAATTTCCCAAAATCGCCAAAAAACGCCCTAGACAAAAGTTTCTTGGATAAAAATGTGTTTCATGAAAAAATAAGAAAATGTCAGTTTGTCCGTCTGTCCGTCCGTCCGTCCGTATTTTCGTCTGTCGGTATGTCCGTCTGTCCGACGTCGATTTTCGATTTTGATTTGGACTTTTTATCTCAAGAACGAGTAATCCGATCTACTCGAAATTTTTAGGAAAAGTCAAGTTCTATTAGGAGAAGATCCCTATTGTTTTTAAAAGTAATCCCCCAAAACAAAACATAACAGTTATGATGGTTAAACTTAAAAAAAAAAATTAAAAATTAACTGTAATTTAAGAAAAATATTTTAAAATTTTTCGAAAAAAATATTTTGTTGAAACTTTTTTTTATATTTTTTTTTTTAAATTTTTTTTTATTTTTTTTTTAAACATTTTTTGTTTTTTGAAAAAAGATTTTTTTCAAGTTATTTTTTTTTTTGTTTATTTTTTATTTTAGTATTTGGGAAAACGCAATATACCATTTACTGTGAATAGTATATAATGGAATGCGTAGCATTACATATCTTTACGGCTTGTTTGCTTGATAAGTTTACAATGTACATTGTTAAGTTAAACAAATAGCGTGATTCAGATCTGCATGACCCGCATTACTATTAAGGAAACGTTCAAGTATTACGTAACGCGCTAAAGGGGGGGTGGGGTGGTCTCGAAAACGATACGCCCCGTTACAGAGGGAGTGGGTGTCAATAAAAATGTTAAGTAACACTTAAAAAAATTATTAACTTATAAAATGTTTATTGGATCACGTTTATCACAATGATCTAGGCCTAAGATACGGATTAGTTGCAAATTTTATTGCAGAGGGCGTTCACTAAATCCTCTAAACAAAAAAAAAGACATAGGCGATAACCGGTTTTCGGTTAACCGGAAATTACCTCAGATGGATTTTTGGTTAAAACATGGACGCAATACCCGGTTAAAACTGGTTTAAACCTTAAAGCAACATTTCCTTTCAATTTTTTTTTTTTGTAAAAAAAAGATTTTATCCAACACCTTCACAGAAACACTTGTTTTGAGTACTATTTTAAATGTCAAAAGTGAGTTTTTTTGTAAAAAATTTTTCACCCACTCTTTTACGTTAAGCTTTTGATCTCACCCAAAATAAGTTACATACCCTATTAATTAAGTATTATAACTATTCTATAAATAGAAGCACGTTAACTAAACCATAAAAATTAAAGCAAACTCCAAATTATTCTTTAGTGTTTAAATAAAATACTGTTTTTATTAAAAATTCTGTCATCACCGCGTCCATTTTGACGTTTGTAAGAAATGTAAAACTAGCAATTGTTTATTTTTAATAGGCATACTTAGGCCATGGCAACCTATTATTTTAGTATTAAGAAAACTTAATCTTAATATTTTTGACATAATTTTTCGCAAAGTTATAAATTTTTATTTAAAAATAAAAGGTGTTGGATAAAATTAAATTCTCAACTCGTGTATTAAGTGATTTTATCCACTTAATACACTAGTTAGGGGCTGTCCATATATTACCGAACGCAATTTTTCAAAAAATTTACCCCCTCCCCCCCCCCCCTTGTGTAACAAACTGTCACATTTACCAAGACCCCCCCTCCCCCTGTGTAACGCGTAACAATATAAAAATTTGTATTTTTTTTTCAACATATCTGGGTACAGAATTCCGCATAATGCAAGACGGTAAAAAGACAGTGTAAAAATGATACATATTTATTATAATAATACATATAGCACTTAACGTACTTAAACGAAAAAATCACTCAAACTTTAAAAAAATATTCATAATCAATATTACACAAGGAAAAAATACTAGGTACCTCTTTTTATACTGAGTGTCACATATAACACGTATATTGTTAATGCACAGGTACACAAAATAGTACACACATTGGTGTTCTGTGAGTACACATTCCGAGCGAAAATGTATCATCGCCGATGATTCATCAGCAAGATCACGCAAGAACAGGGCCGTAAGATTTTTTTTTAATATCAATGTCAACAGTTTTTTTACTGATTACAATATTATTTAAATATGCATAGTTTCGTCAATTTTTGTGTGAAAAGGGGAATTATGAGCCACTAAATAGTAATTTATGTTGAAATAAAAATACATCTGCCAAGCTTAGGAAATAAACATTAAATTTATTAAATTCCGTTACGTAACATTTACCTAGACCCCCCCTCCCCCTGTCACAAACTGTAACAATTTCTCTGACTTAAGAAAATAACTATTAAAGCTGTTGCGATTTCGCAATTGGAAAAATTACTCCAACTTGAAGTGTTATTGAGCCATGAATTTGTTTAAATTTTGTACAAACCACTCAACTTATTTTCCTTTCATAATATTTTATCTAACAAAGTTTTTTGTTTTATTTTGCAGGTGAGCGAATTCAGATGTTTAAAATTCATTTTTAATCTGCACGAGTATATCCAAAGGTAAATATTATATCAAACTGTTTAATGAAAACTAGAACTCCCATGTTTTTCAAACAGATTTTTTTTTGTAAACATTTATGAATTTTTTGCATTTACAAGCACTTCATTTAGACCAAATATGAAAAATTTATTTAATTCTTTTAGTTTTGAAAGTAGAAAATATTTAAAACATTAATATTTTGTCAAATGGAACAACACTCCTAACTTTAAAACGTTGTCAGATATCGCTTGGAACATATACAGTGCGATTATAAAGTGCCGGACAGTTTAAAAAGAAAATACTCTTCGTTTGAAGCCACGCCTCTGTTAGAGTTGTGTGCGACAAGCACATGTGATTGCTATGCACAACAGCCCGGTGGCCAGTAAAACGCACTCAGCTTTCTTGCATTTTACTCATCGCTAATGCCAGTTTTGCATTAAAAAGTGTTCGACACTTTATAATCGCACGGTATATTGCATAAAGCTGTCTTTGGTATTTAAATTCTGATAATCAGTCAATACAATGAGCTCATTATACTGAGTGCTTATCAGAATTTAAATCATTAAGAATCATCTCATAAGATGATTCCTCCATTTTCCTCCGTAACTGATAAACATTTAAACACATCATTACTATTGACAGCGCCTGCCATAGAATAGTATTATACGCTAGACTCGAATTTACAAAAAAATTCAAAAATCGTCCCAGACACAAATTTTCGGATATAAGTCTGGTTCCCGGGGGACCCATGTCCATTTTTTGTGAAGTAAGTTATCACATTGTCCTTGATGTGCATTTTTATATAGTAGTATAGTGCAATATATTTATTAGTGTTTCTTGTGCTTTTTTCCGAATTATTTATTTTTATTCTTGAGTTTTAGGCACATTAAGACGATAAGTTTCTTTAGTATATTATATTTTTAAGATTCTAACGTTTCGCCCATGCTTAAGCTTCTTCAGAGTTGTATATGGGACATCACAAGGAACAGAAGACCATTGCACACTCAGTATTTTGTGCGCACAATACGTTTATGTTTCTACACTGGTTAAATTAATAAACATTTTAAAGTTGAAAATGTTTGATAAATTAACCAATGTAGAAACATACTCTGCGAACAAAATACTAGGTGTGCAATGGTCCTCTGTTCCTTGTGATGTCCCATATACAACTCTGAAGAAGCTCAAGCATGAGCGAAACGTTAGAATATTAAACATATAATATACTAAAAAAACTTATCGTCTTAATGTGCCCAATACCCAAGAATAAAAATAAATAATATAGAGCAATATATCCAGTTACTATAAATAACGGAAATAATACAATGGAAAACTAAACCATGTCCATGCATTTAAAGGTAAAACAAAATCGAAAAATTGCTCTCCAGGGAAACTATTCTTGACTTTCGGGGAGTAGAACGAGTCTGAGGTTGTGATAGTACTCTATTCGTTTCAACACTGCGTCATATTCTAAGCGTTGTTCTATCAGTGGATCTACCCCCTGAAAGTCAATGATACCCTGAACAATTACGTTTCTGTGACATGGGGTCGTTTACCTCCGGGGCCCAGAAATAATTTTTATGAAAAAATACGCATTTTTTTTAATGTCTGTCTTTACGTCCGTCTGTCCGTCCGTCCTTCTGTCCGGTGTCACAATTTTCGTGAACACGATAACTCAAGAACGAATAATCCGATCGACTTGAAATTTTCAGGAAAAATAAAGTTCTACGAGGGAAAGATCCGTATAGTTTTTGAAAGTAATCCTCCTAAAAACAAAAAAGTTATGGGGTGTTAAACTTTTTAAAAAATCGAAAAAAGCTGAAAGAAAATTCCGATTGACGTAACGTTTTTAGAAAAAAATACATTAATTATAAGAAATTCTTGATCCTTTCTCATAATGGAGTTGATTTAAATAAACCATAGAAACCAAACATTACATGTAATGTATTCAGCGACAGTTGTTTCCACTTTTTTAAAATAAAGTCATTTTCAAGTTTTTAAATATATAATCAAATTAACTTGAGTACATATTATGTACAGTAATACATTTCTAATAATGTGTACTCAAGTTAATTTGTTTATATATTTAAAAACTTGAAAATCACTTTATGTTAAAAAAGTCGAAACAATTGTCGCTGTAATGTTTGTTTAATACACAATAAATTTAAGTTTTAGAGATATAAATTTGTTTTCTCTGGTTTATTTTATTATAAGGATCAATTCTACCAATGGACAGCAGCCCAATACGTTAGGCAACATAAATTTAGGTTTTCAATACCAACCCAAAAAGAAAATTCACTAATAATATTATATTTGGATTTTATCACAGTGCAACAAAAAATGTGCATTATATGCAAAAACAAGTAGAAAATCTTTACACACAATGGGGTATTTATTATCAATGACTATTAAATTAAGGAGTAGGTCATAAGTTCCCTAGGAAACTTTAGACCTACTGTGTAAAAATTAAAAACAAATAATTTTTTACTTAAAAAAAAAACAAATATCTTAACTTAATGTAGTTTAAAATATAATCTAAAAATTTAAAATATAATCTATAATGTTATTTTTACCTAATTTATGAATAATTTTATTTTAAAACAATAATAATTATACTTTTATCTCTTTATCTAATCTAAATAGACGGCAGTCCATTGAACCAATTAAAAATAATCCCCCCCCCCCAAAAACAAAAAAGTTATGGGGGGTTAACTTTGGTGCAATAGACCTATTAGCTCATCAATGATGAGTCATACTGGATCATATTTTATATTTAAGGATATTAATTATTTTTTTTTGTAATTAAAAAAAAATAATGACACTGCAGTGTAATAAAAGAAATAGTTTTTTTTTTCAAGCCATACTTTTTGAGCAAGGCTGTATAGACACTGCAAACTTTTCTTTAGAATATTCTTTTCAATAATTTAAATACTTAAAGCGTGGTAAAATAAATCTTCTTTGAAGCAGATTTATTTAACTAAGAAAAATAAATAAAAAAACGTGCTTTATTTGATTAAAAATAGATACCGATAAAGTAGAAGGCTTTAAGCATGTTTATGCGAATTCACTGAACTGTCTCATCGAAGTTACTTCCCGGGTATAAATATCTCACAACATGGCGTTACACGTAAATACCGCATAAATACCGCATAAAAAAGTCCAAATTTTCCCACTGGCCTAATCCCGCTTAAAGCCTTTCGTTATTTAACTTTTTTTAGTAAATAATAGTTTACCACACTGAAAAAAAGGATCCTTTGCGGTAATTGCATATGAAATTAGGCCAAATGCTTAACATTCTTGAATACGTCCAAAAGCGCGTTCTCTTAACATGAAAATATAATTCACTTGCCAAGAATTTTGTGATTCTTTAACTTAAAATTCTTTGATCTTGTGTGAAATGCAAGTGGTCTTGTCTCAAAAGAAAAATACTTGGGCCAAAGTATTTAAAATTATTTAATTATTAACAATCCTAAAACAAAATTAATGGCTTTTGCCTCAAATGCGCCAGGTCCAAGAGAATTTTAAAAATATTTCAAAAGCGACACTTTTCTTGGGACAAGATAAATACTATTGTTTGAAGATACACATCTTTTAAGCTAAAAGATGTGTACCTTCAAACAAAAGTATTTGTTTTGTCCCAAGAAAAGTGTCGCTTTTGAAATATTTTTAAAATTCTCTTGGACCTGGCGCATTTAACTATTACACCAATTCTTCTTAATAATTTTACTGATTGCATATTTTGCTAAATATAAAAAAATAATTTTGTTAAATTTCAGTTAAATCCTACATAAAAAAATCTAGGGGGGGCTCAGCCCCCAGGGTGGCATCCTAAAAAAAAGATTTGTCCCTGACGGTTTCAACCAAAAGTTGGCGCCCCTGCCAAAAGAAATTGGCGCCCAAAGGTAGGTGACTTAAAAAATACCAGAGGGTGCTTATCGGAAACGCCAGGTGGGCTTAAACCAAGGCCAGGGGGGCTTATCGCCCCCCCTTAGTTACGGCCCTGAAATCCTATAACGTTAAAATGCTCCGAATATATTTTTTTAATTTTATTTGAGTATGTTTTTCTCAAAACGGAAATAATTATTATTGTATAAGCGTATCTGCCAAATTTTAGTTTAATTTAATAATAATGAAAAAATCTTGCTGTTAAGAACACTTTAATAAAAAACTAAATATATATGTCTAATGGTTTACTCTTCTCTACTGGCACCAAAAAAATTTTTGATTTGTATTTTCTTTACAATTTGCTACCTTGTTTGTTTTACTGTATTTTTTTATTATTTAGGTATAATAAAAATAGTTTTATGTAGCTCTTGTAAATATAAGTGAATTTTATTGAAAACATACACTGCCAGACTTTAAATTTGGGATACCTAAAAAATTTCCATCTTCTAAGACTTGTATATTTCGAAAATATTTAGTTGTTTCAATGCGGGGTTCATAGCCCTCAACACCTGGTCCCTAGGGACCTTTGTGTTTACCGCACAGACCTCCTCAGAGCATCCCTGTTTCTTTTAAAAAGTCCAGGTATGGTTTCAGGGGAGTGTTCATGATCTCGTTTGGTTCCAGAGAGTCGTTCCCAAAGTACTTCCATCTTAGGCCTATTAGCGATGGACATTCACATATGAGGTGGTAGGGTTCTTCATCCCCTTCCCCACATCTCCTGCACACGGGGCTCGTAATCTGTCCCATTACGTGTCGGTGCTTGTTCAGTAAGCAGTGTCCAGTTATTATACCCGTTATTGTTCTCAGTTGACTCCTGGACATGCCTAGAAGTAAGCTGGTTCTTTTCTTGGTAGGTCCTCCTAGGAAGAGTTTGGAGTGCCTCATTCTAGGAGCATCTATCCAGTGTTGCTGGTGTTCATCCCGCAACATTCTCCTGACCTCGTGTCTGGCCGTGGAATATGATACCCCACAGCACGGTTCTGGTCCTGTGAGTACAGCTTCACTTCCCTTTCTCGCAAGGTCGTCTGCCTTCTCATTACCATCTATACCTTGATGTCCTGGAACCCATATCAAATTTACTTTGTTATGTTCAGCCAGTTTACATAGCTCGTTGTGGCATTCGTATACCAGTTCTGAGCTAAAGGCATATGAGTCTAATGCCTTTATCGCTGCCTGGCTGTCCGAAATGATATTTACTGTCCTACCCGTGTAGGACGCCGATGTCATTTCTTGTGCGCAGACATAAATCGCATAGATTTCAGCTTGGAAAACTGTTGCCTTGGTTCCCAGGTTTAAGCTAATTTCTTTGCCCGGTCCATGGATTCCTGCTCCGGTCCCTTCTTTCATTTTGGATCCATCTGTGTACCAGGTTTCACCTTTTAGTAGTTTAGGGTATAGTCCATTTTTCCATGCATCCCGGCTAGGTATCTCAGCCTTTGCCGGTTGCCTGAAATCATAGACTATAGCGATCCTATCTGTTTTCATGGATAGTATATCTGTATTGTCAATGTTCTCAAAGATTTTAGTATGTTCCAACCCTCTATGGCGGTCTCCCATGCCGTTAATCCTTAGTCTGTACGCTGCCATAAGTGCCTCTGTTTTTGCCACCAAGTGCAATGGAGGTAGGTCCAGTAGGACTTCTAGTGCTGCGGTGGGAGTAGTGCTCATTGCCCCCACTATCCCGATGCAGGCAAGTCTTTGTGCCTTGCTTAGAATCAGTCTGTTAGTGGTGGAATTGGCTTTATGCCACCACACTAACGCCCCATATGTCACTATGGGTTTTACAATTACATTGTATACCCAGTGCAACATTCCGGGTTTAATTCCCCAGTTTTTACCAAACATGCGTCTACAGGCCCATAGTGCTCTAATAGCTTTGTTGGTTTTATCTGTTAGATGGGGTTTATAAGACAACTTGCTATCCAAGATTACTCCTAGATATTTTGCTTGCCCCACTAACTTCAGCTTAGTTCCAAATAACCTTGGAGGCTCAATTAAGAGTTTCCTTTTGTTGGTAAATGGAATAAGTGTGGTTTTTGTAGGGTTTACCGACAGTCCCACTCTTCTACACCAATTCTCTATGACCTTTAGGGCTCCCTGCATCACTTCTGATACAGTTTTGCCGTACTTGCCACATACGAGAACCGTTATATCATCAGCATATCCCTGAGCATAGAAGCCATGTCTCTCCAATTCCTCCAGAAGACTGTTCACCACGAGGCACCATAGGAGTGGCGATAACGCCCCTCCTTGAGGACATCCTTTCGCGACCAGCACTTCTATCATTGATTGTTGGAGTGATGCCTCAATAGTTCTGTTTTTCAGCATGGTCATTACCCATCTACATATTGTATCTGGTACCCCATGTCTATTGAGTGCATTTTCTATTGATTCATATGAGGTATTATCAAATGCCCCCTCTATGTCCAATAGAGCAGCTAGACAAATTCCTTTGTCTTTAATTGCCTTCTCTGCTCTTTTTGCTAGCTCGTGTATAGCTAGTTCGCAGGATTTACCTGCTTGATATGCATACTGGAGCCTGTGCAAGGGTCTTGTTTTCAAGACCTTGTCCCTTATGTATCTATCAAGCAGTTTCTCTAATGTTTTTAGGAGAAATGACGTTAGGCTTATCGGTCGATACGCCTTGGCTTCGGCATATGTTGCCTTGCCAGGTTTAGGTAGAAAAATTACCTTTACCTTCCTCCAGCCCTTCGGTATATATCCAAAGGCCATACTTGCCCTAAGTAGATTAACTACTGGTGTAGTTAGTGCGCTTATCCCGTTCTGTAGGAAAGCAGGAAACACACCATCCTTCCCAGCAGCCTTAAATGGTTTGAATGAATTCACGGCCCATTTAAGCTTTTTAGCATCCACTATTTTGGATGCAAGCTTCCAGTCTGCCCTGGTGGGCCTCCTTAAGCCTTCTGTCTGTATGTTATTGTTCTCATTACCCCGGTTCCTTTCAGACCCTGGGAAGTGAGTTTTTAACATAACCTCTAGCGTCTCTTCTGTATATATACTATAGTACGCAACTGCAACTGTTTATCAAATTGTGAAAGTCTCTTTTATTGCCGCAGTTTTAATGAATATTTTATTTTTTATTTTTTTATGTTTTTACTTTTGGTTTGGGAGATATCAGGATTTTCCTGAAAGTTGTAATTTTTTCAGTTAACTCAAAAAGCACTACATCAATTTGATTGATGCTGTGCTTTCAATTTTTTGGAAGCTTAACCGAGTTACGTTTTTCTTCTGATCAAGTTTATCAAAAACATAAAATGGATTTAAAAACCTTAAGTAGAAGGAAAAATAGGGTCACTCCATCCGGCGGCGGTTCTGCGAAATCACCTTTAAGCCTCCGTCAGACGGCAATAGAAAGTTTCCCCTCCAAAATTCGCAGTCGCTGACGATTGCGACCGGGTAGCTGCGACCAGGTCATCACGACCTTACATGTTTTCCTCGGCCTCGCCAGTCGCCAGTCGCCATTCTGTTAGCTGGCCATTTTATAAACAGCTGCTGTTTTGTTTGCGAGTTTATGCCTTGCAATCATTATGAATATCTCTATTTATACTTTTCAACTAATTTTCATTAATATAAATAAAAAGTTTCAAAAAAAAAACCTGAAAAAATCGCATTTGTTAGCACACAAAAATTAAAAATCAAAACCTTAAATTGTTTAAAAAATTAAAAAATATATAGTCGAATAGAGAATTTTATTTTCTTTAAAATGATCTATAACACGACCGTCTTTCCATTAAAAAAACTACACCCCCCTGCCCCTGCCCACATTTTAAAAGCTGAAAGTAATAAATATAAGCTAAAAGATAGCTTGTCTTATTTAAAAGTTCTAAATTTGAAGTCGATATCTCAACTCGTTTAAAAGTTAAGAAGGGGGGGAGTGAGTTTTGAACCGCACTGTATACAAATTTACAACGATAGAATAACCAGATCCTGCCACAATGGATCTTTAAAGTATTTTAACTATCAGAACAAAATCATAAAATATTCATAAAAAGTCCAAACGCAATAAATTAACGATCAAATCTAAACCTAACTTATTAGTGACTTTTATCTGAGTCAAACCAAATAAAATAAAATAAATATACGAATTTTACTAACTAAAAGACAGTTTATTAATTAAAAACTTTTTTTGTTGAGCATTGGGTACGAAAAATAATAAAAAAAACGAATAAAAAACAAAAAAAAAACGTTTTAAAACAATGTTTTTAAATAACGTATTAAAAAAAAAACAGTTTTTAACATCCCTACAACTACAAATTATTACATACCTGCCATAATTATTTCTACTCTGCTGTGGAATGAAAAAAATAAACACTTGTCACAGCGCACACCTGTTCACACACTGTCAAATTCGTGGCGGATTGGTCGTTCTTCTGCTCCCGGAGCGGTCAAGCGACCGGCGTCCAAACGAACGGCGACCAGTAGTTGGTAGTAACGACTCGGTAGCAGCTAGGAAAACAGGGACTTTTTTTAAAATGCATTGGAGATGTCTTAACGACTCGGTCGCGGCTATCCGGTCGCAGTCGTCAGCGACTGCGAATTTTGGAGGAAACCGTAGCTTAAGATGGCATATTAAGCCAATCGATTGCAATCACGGCATTTTTGTATGTTATGTTCGATGGCTATGCAAAACTGTGGACAGCGCTTAATTAGTAAAACAATATATACTTACAATACAGGATGACAAACGCAGGATGACAAAGACTTTATTGAAGTAAAAAAAAACAATATATCCAATGGAAGGTAGTTGTAAAAGATAAAAAACGAAATTAAATCTTTTAACGGAATGATTCCAACCTTTGTCTACCGGAGAAGATTTCAAGCATTCGTCCAGATAAAATCCTTTCGAATGAAATAGCCGGGATTTTAACACTGTCACGTACTTACGTTGCAATTCTGATGATAAAACAAAATATAAAATGCTTCGCACTCTATGATGTACTTCATATTTTAATGAGAGCATGGTAGAGGTGCCCGCCACCGATAAAAGTATTCTACCAAGACGCCGCGCCGTAGACTTAAACTTTTATGACTTAAAAAATTTAAAAACAAATAGTCACCAAATAAATGATTTTTACTAGAAAACGATTCAGTATTTAAAAAAAAAATCGACCAAGATGTAGTTTTTGCTTAAGGGATTATATACCTTCTGGCTCGGTAAAATTAAGGGTTCTATAGATTTTTTTCAGGTATGTAATCACAATTTTATTTGAATGGCCTGAACTGTTTGTGAAAATTTTTTTATTGGAAAATTCGGAAAATTGTCGACTTTTTGGCCCTTGCCCCGAAACTCCTTTTTCTTCTATAGTTTGCGGTGACCCAATATCTCGAAAACAATAACTAATTTTGTTGTTTCTTTCGTAAAATTTTTCAAAATTCCTAAAAAAATACTCAAAGACATTGCCATAAAGACAATCAAATTTTCAGTCCAATACTTAAAAGTCACTTATACACGGTGTATTTGAAATAGCTCAGGAACCCTTTGAGATATATCAACGAGGTTTTGCACGTCAACTAATCCTAACCAAGGTCCGTTTTTATGTATTATTTTCATGTACTTATTTCAACCAGGGGTGTGCGAAACGGGGGGGGGGGGCTTATCAGTTTTTTGTCCCAAACTTTTTTCTGTGTAACTTTTTTGCAATTTTATCTTTAAAATATGATTCCTCAGGTCAAAATACATAAAAAAGGTACTCTTGTTGTAATACTGTAGGGTTAACCGTTTTCGAGAAAAATTCATTTGAAGGTGAAATTCCACGGTTCGAGGACGAAAAATTAAATACTAAAATGTTGAAAACCAAAATTTTAATGATGCAGGGCGAATGTACATTAAAAACTAAGAAAAAAATCTCTAATACAGGTACTTCCAAAAATCAATCCTAATGGAGCTATGGTCTCCTAAATATGCACTATTTTTAAAGGGCTATGGTAGCTTTAAAAGCGTTTTTTTTGACCTACATGTATAGAAACTTTTTTTCTTAGTTCTTGATGTAGAATAACATTGCATCATTAAAATTTTGGTTTTCTACATTTTAGTATTTAATTTTTCGTCCTCGAACCGTGAAATTTACCTTCAAATGAACTTTTCTCGAAAACGGTTAATCTTACGGTATTACAAGAGTACCTTTTTTATGTATTTTGACCTGAGGAATCATATTTTAAAAATAAAATTCCAAAAAAGTTACACAGAAAAAAGTTTGGGACAAAAAACTGATAAGGCCCCCCCGTTTCGCATACCCCTGGTTTAAATAAGTACGTGAAAATGACATACAAAGATGGGCCTTATTAGGATTAATTCACGTGCAAAACCTTGTTGAAAAATCTCAAAGGGTTCCTGAGTTATTAAATAAAAACCGATTTTTTTAGCCAATTTCAAAGGGGCGTGGCTCCCTTATGACGCATTTTTAGACATATGTTTATAGGAACTCATATTTTATAATGTAGAATCAACTGTTAAAATTTCCTACGCTATTTCAAATATACCCTGTATACGCTTTACTTATTAAATTAGTTACACACTTGCACTAATACACATTTACAATATTTATTTACAGCTAAAACCTTTTATATGTTATTTTACTTTATTTATGATAAAAATTTACTTAGATTACCTTTTTTAATGTTTTATATAATTTTAATTGTTTTTTAGTATTCATTGTTTTATAAACAGACCATAATTGGTAGGAAGTTATATCTTTTATATAAATATATATAATTACCGATGAATCTGATTTTTTTTTGGTATTGTTCCTAATTAAAATAGCTAGTTCGTAAACGAAGAAAAAAAAAATACGAAAATGGCGATGATTTTTCCAAAAAATCTATTTTGGAAAATTGAGTTTTCCGGCCGAAAAAAGCAGAAATTTTTGTTAAAATAAAAATCCCTTCGTTCAAGAACTAGCTATTGCAATTAAATTGTTAATTTCGAAAAGGGCTCATCTCGGTTTTTTTTTCAAAATTGACTTTTTTGTTCTGTTTTGATGTACTCATATTGACCGATATTCTATGAGCGAGAACGGCTCATATTCTTTCATCATAGTGGTGAAAGTCACTTGACTTTTTGAAATAAATGTCGAAAAGTTCTCATCTTAATGTCTTAAAAATAAACGACCTACAAAAGTTAAGACATTACGTACCGGGGAATTTTAAAAACTTATATTAAGGAGTTCTGCAGTGGTAGACAGAAGCGGCATCACAGCTGGACGTCGAAGAAGACTTCCAATAAAAACATTATTTTTGTATTTTTTTGTATTTTTAACACTATTTTTGTTATTTTCAATAATATGCGTTCTTTACTAATGCCGTTTTACTACTAAAACCACCTAAATCCTCAGGTGAAGTTCGAAAAGGACTCATCTCGAGAAACTGCAACGATAATTTTCTCCATCATTTTTATTTTTTATTTTTGGTTTTTGATGCCTAAAAATTTACTTTTTAATGCATTTATCTTCAAAACGGTTAAACCTGCTATGTTACAATACATATGCTTTTTTGTGCATTTTTAAATAAAAAAAATATATTCCAATAAGAAATATTCAAAAAAAGTATTTTTTTTTTATATAAAAAATGAGCATATAAAATAAAAATAAAAAAAAAATAAAAAAATATATAATTTTTTAATTTAAAATTTCGGTTTACCCATGAGTACCATACAAGGTTTTATCCAATAAATAGCTTAGGAATTCATATTTTTATTAAAAATTTTAATGACATTTACAAGAAAATAATTTGACAAGTGACAGTTGAGTGGGTAAAATAAATAATTATCCACTCAATAAAGTAAAAGCCACGCGGGGGTTATTATTGAGTTTATCTATTTAAAATAAAGCTGGTAATTGTCTTATTATCTGTATGTATTGGATAAATAATTTTTTTAATATTAACAAATTTTCACTTTTAGTTACAGGGCGCGGGCTTTAAACACTCACTGTATGGTGTATTAATAAAGATGCATAATATTAAATGTTGCTTCATACCAACCCTCTAGGCAGTTTAAGGCAGCACTAGTGTGAACTTTGCATATGAATATGTTTTTGCTAACATTGTCTTCTTAATATTAGTGCTGTAGCAGCTTATACATATCGCCAACGTAGTATCTTAATATATTCCTTTTTATTTCAAGCTAACTAAAAATGGCTTTATTATATATTCATATAAGAGAGATTTTCACATAAAATAAAAATGATATAACACATGAAATTCGTTATACGGGGTGATCATTTGACAACGATCCACCCCAAATATTTCGCAAACTGATCACAATATGAAAATTCTTAAATTTGTTTTTTGCACTACCAAGACTAAAACCTAATTTTACGCTTTCATTTTCGGGACTAAACTTGCCGTTTTTCTCCCTAGGGAATAAATATCACGGCAACCTTGATAATATTAAAATATTATACCTACTATGTGCTTTGCTGGTTCAAAAATTAGGTTTGGTGGTGTTTTGTAATAAATTAGAGATTCAAACCAATTTATTTGATTTTAACAAAGAAAACCTTTAAAAATAACATTGTTATAACAATTTATACATAACTTAAAATTTATCATCTTCGTCCATTTTTTTGACGTTTGTGTCAACCATATTAAAAAACAATCGAAATCTCGATAGCCATGAAACTGACTTTTCGAAATTTACAGGCATCTTGATTAAATTACGAAAATAAAACAACCGATTTTAGACGCGTGGTTTTTAATTTTAATTTTATCTACCTACCTAAATTATGTTTGGTCCTGCAAAAAATAGTGTATATACCTCAGGACTAAACTTGTCTGTTTTAGTCCCTTGCATTTCTGTTTCCCTCGCTCGCTACGCTTGCTCAGGAAACACTAATGCAGCGGGACTAAAACAGCCAGTTTAGTCCCTTATATAAAAAACTATTTTCGAGGGGAAAATGTAAGTATATTATTTTAGGGGTTGTAACTTTCATCGTCTAACCCCAAGCTACCGCAATATAAGAACTTTAAATAGCAATCCCATCTTGTGATACGTCAATAGAAACAGCTTAAAAAATACTATGTTTAAGTTAAAATAAAAATTAAATACACCAACCCTTAACCTAAGTTTGGATAATTTAATTTTAAAATAACTGGTATAAAATATTCATGAAAATGGCTAAATATTTAAAAAAAAAAATAATACCAGCTACCTTAACTGTTTTATTTTTAAGTAAATCCCAATTCTTGCGATACCTTATTTTAAAGAGCTTAAAAAGTGCTATTTTTGGTTTACAAAAAAAATCAAATACTAACCCTTAATTTAGGGGTGGATAATTTAATTTTATAATAATTAAACAGATATTTTAAAAAGTAGCGTATTAATAATAAACAGTGCCCGGCATATTTCCAGTTGTAGTCCAGTCTTCAGGTCAATAAAAGAGCCTTTACCTGGAAATAATTCAAGGAGTTTTGATTTTCGGTTTATTGGGTAATGGCCGCAAATAAAAAAAAAACAATTTTGTGACTTTGAACTCGATTTGGAACTGTTATTTTTTTAACGTGTTTTTCACAAAAAGCGGATTTTTAAAATATCTCTTAAACGTTACACTATACGTTTTTAGATTTTTAATTGTTTTTTTCGAAAAACCAAAATTATTCTTTATCGTCGGTTAGGCATGCCCCTAACAACATTTTGGGTGATAATTAAAAAAATCTATCTGGCACTTTCTTTTTAATTTACGTAAAACACATTTGTGCCCCATTATCTAGAGTAAATCGTCGTACAAAAAAATACATGACAAAAAATTTTCATATCAAACGTTTCTTGTCCTAGGAGCACCGATCTTGAGATATTTTGATAAGTTCGTTTTTTTTTGTGAAAAATGCGTTAAAAAAATTACAGTTCCAAATCGAGTTCAATGTCGCAAAATTGTTTATTTGCGGCCTTAAACCCTACCCAATAAACCAAAAATCTAAACTCCCTGAATTATTTCCAGGTAAAGGGTCTTTTATTAACTTGAAGACTGGACTATAACTAGAAATACGCCGGGTACTGATAATAAAACATTAAGGTAATTTTACTTATGATGATAAAAAATTTAAATAATTACTTTTAAGGGTTGTAACAAGTCCCAACTGTATTTTTTTATGTACAAACAGATATTATTTTTAAGCTCTTTTAAATAAGGTATTGCAAGAATTGGTATATAATTAAAAACCAACCTAAATAAATGAATAAATAATTAAGCTAGTTTTGTAAATAATTTATACGAATTGTTTTGAAATTATATCATTCACTCTTGGGTATTTAGTTTTTGTTTTAACAAAAACATAGATTTTTTTAAGCTCTTTCTAAAGTTTATTTTTTTAAGATACAGTTATTTTAAATTTGCCGCTAAATAAAGTAAAAAGTCCGATTTACACTGAAGCGTTTGGCTTGTTTTGAATGTCAACATAACCAAAATTTATAATTTTTGTTTACTTACTTTGTTTTTATGATGTTTTAATGTAAAAAAGGGAAATTGATAAAGCTGTTGCTAAAAACACTTTTGTATTCCTGTAGACAAAAATTGCTTATAAAATCGTTTTTATTCCAGTAATTTAGAGGAATAAACCATTGTTTTATTCTTGTTAATGACAAGTCAACGTTTTACGGTTGTGTAAATTGGGTCTAGTCATTTCGCTTACAACGCATGCGTATCTTACGTTGCTATGGTAATTTCGAGATTGTTTACAAGCGGGAAGGTTTAAAATAACTATACCTTAAAAAAATAAACTTTAATTCTGGACCTGATGGAGTTTGTCATTTCTTCTAAGATTCTATTTTTGGGGTAGCTGAGGGTTTGGATTATATATATATATATATATATATATATATATATATATATATATATATATATATATAAGATGTATAAGATACAACCCCTAAATTATGATAATATACTTAAATTTTGCCCTCAAAAACCCAAATTGACTTATGTTTTAGAATTTTCACATTGTACTTAGTTTGTGAGATATTTCGAGTGGATCGTTTTTGAATGATCACCCTGTATGTACTTTATTCTGGATTTTAGCCTTTTTCCAAAGAGTATACAAAAGATTTAATAATATTAAATTTGTTTAAAATTTAATTATGCGTATGTATTATATTTTGCAAATGTGTTTTTAAAAACATAAAAGTCTTGCATAATACGTTAAACCTATTTAAATTTTATATTTCTTCTTTATTAAATTAGAAAAACATCTTTTTTTTATAAGGGCACTGTAACAACTAACGAAAAAAAAAACATACAAACGATTTGAAATTTTTCCATAAATATCTAAAAATAACACTGCTGTACAATAATTTTTTTTTATTTGCCGGGGATTTTGATGAATGATCAAAATTTGCGTTACGTAATACTTGAACGTTCCATTTATTCAATTGTTTTATGGCCTTCTTAATTAAAAAAATGATTTTGTCGCATTTTTTTGATATATTTTCATAAAATTTTACACAACTACTAGAGATACGACTCTAATTTTTATATGTACACTGATGAAAAAATGGTTACACAGTCGACCGTGTAGACCTGAACTGACACGGAAACATGTTAAAATGTGCAAAATTGTGTACATTTTACGAAAAACGGTGCAATTTTACACATTTTACACAATTTAACACGATTCCGTGTCAATTCAGGTCTACACGGTCAACTGTGTAAATTTTTTTCATCAGTGTATGCGCGGTTTATAAAAATAAAAAAAAGATTTAGACTAGTTTTTCCTTAACAAATCCAGAAATCTTACGTTACTCCGGTCTATAAATCTGGTGACAGAAATAATATTAAAAATTATAGGCCCATCTCAAAAATTTATCATATACCTAAAGTTTTTGAAAAGTTAGTAAGTATCTTGATTATAACTTGATGTGTTGGGTGCCTTTAATGATGGACTACAAATGCATGTCATTTATACTGACTTTATGAAGGCATTTGACATAGTTCCACATAACGTTCTGATAGACAAAATGTATTGTTGGGGTTTAGAAGGAAATATGTTGGAATGGCTGTCTGTTTTCTTACAAAATAGATATTAAGAGGTTACGTTTGGTGTACTACAGGGTAAACATCTCTCTACAATCACGCTGTTCTAGAAGAACTTTTAAATGACATGACAACTTCCACTTTTTTTTCTTTTTGGAAATTGTTATATAAGCTCTAATTAAAAAAATAAGACCAAAATTTTAAAAATCGTTAGAGCCGTTTTTGAAAAAAATGTGTTTTTTAGAAAATATCTCTGATATTTCACGCTAACATACTCGGTTTTCCCTCGATGTCTCGGATTTTGACCAAAGTTGGCATAGCGGTACCACTATGGTACCTAAGCACTCCATCCAATTTTTTTTCAAAACGGTCCATCCGTTCACTATACTGGTTGTCCCACCAAGTTCTTGAAATAGCTTATCTCCGTTATTTGAAAAGGTATTAAATTTGCAAAAAATGGCATAAAATCAAAGCCAAAGAAGATTTTACTGACTTACTCAAAACCGGTCCTTGCTTACCCACTCCCTTGAAACTACCTCCAACTTCTGCTTTTCAAATAGCACCCCCTAGTTCTTATTAAAGACTATGAAAGTGCACTTTATTCTGAATTCAACCATTTATTATAATTGGTATCTTAGATTTTAAGGGGCTCTAAATTATTATTTATTAATAAGAGGGTGGTATTTAAAGCAAAATTTCGGGTAATTCCAGGAGAGTGGGTTGTTATGAGTTGGTTTTGAATATATTAATGAATTTTCTTTCAGGTACAATTTAACGTAAGTTTTTGGAATTTTTTCTGGTTAAATTTAAAATGAAATGTGCTTTTATATTTTTTTAGTAAAATAGGGAAGTGCTATTTAAAAAACTAGTTGGAGGTGGTTCCAAGAGGGTGGGTTAATAAGGGGTAGTTTTGCATATGTCAGTAAATTCTACTTTGACTCCAATTTAATTTTATTTTTTTTAAACTTTTTTTATATTTTTAAATAACGGAGATGTAGCCCGTCTAAAACCTGGTGGGACATTATTATTACTAAATAATAATTGTTATTAAAAGCCCCTTAAAATAATAAGATACTATTTATAATACATGGTTCAATTCAAAATTAAATGTAATTTCATATTCTTAGATAAAAATGGGGGTGGAAGTGTTATTTAAAAATCAGAGGGTGGGGTGTTTGCAAAGGAGTGAGTAAGCAATGGAGGGGGGAGGGGGGGGGTGAATAAGTCAATAAAATCTTTTTTGGCTCCCATTTAACGCTATTTTTTACAAAAAATTTACCTTTTCAAATAACGGAGATATAACTTGTCAAGAACCTGGTTGGTGGGACACCCAGTATCGTGAACGGATCGACCGTTTTGAAAAAAATTTGGATGGAGTGCCTAGTGGTACCACTATGTCAAGTTTGGTCAAAATCCGAGATATCGAGGGCAAACCGAGTATGTTAGCGTGAAATATAAGAGATATTTTCCTAAAAACACATTTTTTTCAAAAACGGTTCTAACGATTTTTTAAATTTTGGTCTTATTTTTTTAATTAGAGCTCATATAACAAATTCCAAAAAGAAAAAAAAATGGAAGTTGTCATGTCATTTAAAAGTTCTTCTAGAACAGCGTGCAATTCTGTTTAACCTATTTATAATAATAATAATAATATTATTATAATAAATAATTTTTTAATGACATTAATAAATTTATTAATTATCTATTCTTCTTATTATTTGCTGATGACTTAAAATTACATTTGATTATTATAAGTATTTTAGATTGTGTTAGACTTCAAGAAGGTTTAAATAGGTTAGTGTGTAGTTCATGTTATGTATTTGAGTATTGAAAAATGTAAAGCGATGCAATTCTCTAGGAGTCTTAGTCCAACACATTTTACATATAACATTAATGGGATTAATCTTGAAAATGTTCATACAATCAAAGATTTGGGAATTACATTTTAATAAACATATTGAATTACAAATTAATAAATCATTTAAATTACTAGGATTTTTGAAAGAAGTAATATGAAAAATTTTAAAAATATTAACTGCATTCAACAGCTATGTTTCTCTATTGTAAGGTCTCAATTAGAGTATTCTTTTTCCTCCTTATTATAATGAGCAAAAACAAAAAATTGAAAATGTTTAAAACAGATTTTTAAGATTCTTAAATTTTAAATCAGGTCTTCAACTTCCCAATTTGGAAGCTGTTCGTATTTTTTTCTTGACTTGATGTTTTTATATAAATTAGTAAATGGTTGATTGTCTTGAAGCACTTTTACTACTCAATTTTATTAATAACAAATCAAGTTACTAGAACTTCACTCACACACTAATAATATTTTTTATACAAACCTGTGCAGAACTAACTATGCACCTATCAATAGATTATGCTCCTTATCAAATAAACTTGACTTAGATTTTTCATTATCTCTACAAATGTATAAAACCTAGGTTGGCCTGCAAAGACAGTGGTTTTTATTTATTTTATTTATTAAACCTTAATATTTTACATAAATGTATTTTATAGTATATTAAAGTACTAGTTTCATAACATAAGTTTTTAGCGCACGAGTACAAGTTTAGAAAACGAGCCGCTTGCGGCGAGATTTCTAAAGTACTAGTGCTCTAAAAACGTGTTATGAAACGAGTGCTTTATACAATTTTTTCTATTTTGCTCTAAAATTTAAAAAACTTGTTTTGTTTGTTTTACTGTTTAACGTCGTTTTTCGCTGCTATGGCCTAATTGACGGGACCGCCATCTTTACGTGCCCTCCGAAGCACGGTCTTCAACAGAACTCGCATCCACCTTGAAATGTGTTTACAGTTTCACCTGCAACCCACATTACAGTTAGTCATCGTAGTTTAAAAAACTTACATTTAAATTGATGACTGATTTAGGGATTTTTGTTTTGGGTAAACATTACAGTTTACACTATGTTTAAAATTCTAAGAACAAATGATATTTTGATATATTTTACAGTCATCTCTTCTTTTTTCATTGCGATTAACCAGTCCACAATTTTAACACGGTAAAAAATATCCCAAACACAATATTTTGTAAAAAATTCTTTAAATCGACATTGACATTTGCATGCAAAACGTCGAGAGATAGGCTTTTGTATGCTGCCAACCCAACAGAAAAAAAAGTAGAGACCTCTTATGAGCCTATAAGAACACGCAAAATGCGTGTGATTATGAGCTTATAAGAGTCGCAAAGTAGAAAAAATTATATGAATACATATTTTTTTTTATTGTTTAGATATTAGGTATTTTTTGTATACTTGGTATATATTGTAATTTGTTGTTAAACTGGTACATCTTTAAATAAAGATATTATTATTATATTGTTATTAGAGTGTATAAAACAATTATAAATATACATACAGGTTACTTCAGTGTGGTAAAACTTCTATAACTTACAGACTATATTGACATGCAAATACTATTAATTATTAATTTTTTCGATACCACTATTGGAAAATGGCCACATATGCATGGGTTAACTACTTCCAATACATTTATGGATTTTAGAGTGTACAATAAATTTATATAGCCCCCCAAAAGTCCGCAAAACGTCAATTCAATAATATGTTAAAGCACTAGTAACATGACGATATAATTATAATTAATTATAATTATCAGTTAATTATAATTATCATTATTAACAAGTTGTTTGTATTGATAACATTCTTTTAAAATATCTTTTTAACTTAAACAGTAATATTTCCATATATGTAAATATTATAGTTTAAGTTAAAAATATATAATCTTATAATAAATTTCTTCAAAAAGCTCGACTAGAGTTGACACTTAAGTTCCATAAAGTCCTCTTTAAGTACCGCCTGTTATTAGGAAGATTAATTCCCTGTTGAAAACTAGTTTGTCAGCTAAATTTACGTAAAGTCGACGTCTACTTAAATTATATGTAAGGGGTATTGTTATTGTTGGAATTTCATTGTAGCTAGCTCGCTGTACATTTAAATTACACGGTGTGACAAGCTTTTTGTTCTTATTAAGACAAAACATTCAATAGATTACCATAAAATACCTGTGACGGGCACTTAAACATTCATTTAAAGCTTATACCTAGTGATTTTTAAACCATGTACATAAAAAAAATACAAAATACTTATACTAATGATACGTACCGGAATGTACTAGTATCTGTTATAAAAGTTCTATCTGCAAGATACAGGTTGCCGTAACCTTAACATTTTCATTTATCAAGTACCATTGCCAAAATTTTTGTTTTACTTATATTGCTACTGGAATCCTACTAGAGTTATTTTACATCATTATTTTATAGACGATACATATTTTTTTTAATAAATTTTGTAAATTAGGTCAATATAATTATCGAGGGAAAACTTAAATCTATACTTGTCCAGTTTATAAATTTCATACATAATTCATTACACCCGTTTTTGTATTGCAAGACATTTACAGGTTTACCTGTTAAGGTATTGAAAAGTATTAGTAAACGTGATGAAGAATCTTTGGTAATATTAACAAATACTTTTAAATTTTACTGTAATTTAAACATTTGAATTGAATATAAAACACCTTTCCAGTTCCTTCCTTAAAAACACATAAATAATAGAGGAAATTCAATACTTTCTTACCATTTAATCAATTCAATGCTTAACAAAATCAAATTCACAGTGCTTTTTTGAGTATATGTTTTTTCTCTGCTACCTATAATGTTCAGTTTTTGTTGGATTGCAGTCCAATATTTTAGGGCGTTGAGAAAGAGAACTCTTTGTTAATATCCGAGCTTTCGATAATGTTTATTAGCCTTTTCAAGGAATCTACAATAATATAATAATAAATAAAGTATATAAAATAAATAAAAAACCTACTAACTAGCTTGAGATTTTCATATAAAAATGACACAAAATGGCAACATCGAAACGACACATTGTGTTATGAAATAGAAGGACATCACAGGAGCATATATGCTACATCAAAATTCTGTGTAAAAACTTAAAAACTAACGAAGAATCATTTTGTTTTTAAAAATATAAAAATTTTATGTCAAAATTCAAAGATTATGTGGCGTGGTTGCGCGTCCGCCAGTGGTGGACCGCTAAGAAAATTATATATTGCGGACACAGAGTGGTTGTTTTGATTTATTATGTTGGTGGACGGGGGAGTGAGGGGGGGGGTTGTATTTACCAGGAAGAAGAATCAGAAACGCTGGTTAGGATAGAACGTAGTTGTAGATATTGCTAAGATTGTTCAAATCTGATCTTTTATTAATTGAGTTGGGGGTTCCATTAATCTGAACCATTTCTAGAAATTTTGTTTTTAAGGGGTTATTTTCTTTCCGATGAATAGTCGCGTTGTCAAAGTCCATTATGTGTTTGTCATTAATAGAGTGTTTGGCCAATGCACATGTGGGTCTCTTATTCTTTATATCACTTTTGTGAGGGGTAATGCGCCCGGACAGATTTCTGCCTGTTTAGCCGACATAACTAAAAATGCAGTCTTTACAGGGAATGAGATAGACAAGACCTGAACTTTCAAGCGCAGATAGGGGGGTTTTAGCATTTGTGTATAGGGAGCCTATTGTTTTTACATTTTTTGTACTTATTCTAACATTCCTAGATTT
>OY294045.1:74794881-74908330 GCA_958510825.1 Brachypterus glaber | reverse complement strand
CTACAAATCTCTTCGAAATTTCAAATGCTACATTCGACAAGTTACCTTCGAAATCGCGAAAAGTGTACGATTTAGCCTAAGAAAAAAATTTAAAATGAGCTAAGGAAGGTTTAAGTTTATTTCGAAAGGGTTTTATTGGCCTACATATTTACTACTTAATAAATTAAATTAAAAAAATATTATTTAAAAAAAAAATATATATATATATATATATATATAGGATGCTTGAAGAAAAAATAGTATGTTTCACTCAGAGGAAAAGTGTTTTTTTTACTCGTCTGTAGTTTCCGCGGACTCCGCTTCTCGTCGTCCGTAATTTCTACAGACTAGTAAAAAAAAGCTTCACTTTTCCTCTTAGTAAAACAATATACTATTATTGTATAAGGTTCTATGTTGCATATATATGAAAATAACTTGTTCTTAAATGTTTTTTGTATATTTATAGATTTAATTTCCAAATGAAGCTTATTGTAAAATTGAATTGCTGAATAGTGTGATCCCTTTTCGAACGCCGCGAGTCTATGCCTAGGAACACTATAGTACAAGAATCAGGGTCGTAAAGAAACAAATATATCCTCAAAAAATATAGTCAATTTTAAAAATCCTAGATTTAGACAAACTTTTAAGCACAGTTTCATAGATTGCATCCATAAACTAATATTGATATTGATCCACTTAGTAAACCCAGAACAATGCGTTGGATATACCTATTTTGAAACTATGCATAATTTTGCATTTGACATAATACATCTTCAGTGAGGGCTTCTTACTTAAACAATATGTTCTTGAAAAGGTTGAAAATATTAGAGACATAGATATACATTAGATTCCAAACTATCTTTTAATATTCATATAGATAATATTGTTAAACAAGCATCTAAGATGTTAGGCTTTATTTTTCGTAATACCAGAGACTACAAAAATGCCCACGTTATGAAAATATTATATTTTTTTTCTTTGTAGGTCAGTGTTGGAAACAAACTCATGTGTGTGGTCGCCTTATTACACCAGTCAAATTAGTAGTATTGAAAGTGTACAAAATAAATTTTTAATTTACATGTCTCATAAGTTTAATATTCCACGTAATGAGTATCATGTCTCTCCTGTTAGGGAACATTTAAGGATGCAACCACTAAATAATCGTAGAATATTTAACTATGTCTTAATTTTATTTAAAGTCTTAAATAACTATATTAACTGCCCGCAATTATTATCCCTTATTAACTTTCATGTGCCACAGTCTCAAACTAGATCTCGAATACTTTTTAGCTCTACAAGGCTTTTAAACAATTATAATGTTAATTCTCCGATTAATCGCATGCTAACTTATGGTAATCGGTACAATGAATTTAATGACATTGATTTTTTTAATAGCTTTAAAAATACTTTAAGACAACAACGCTGCTGCGGCTGATCTTATCATGGATCTTCAGAGCGCCCTTGATAAGAATCAAATTTGCGTAGGACTACTGATAGACCTAAGAAAGGCTTTCGATACTGTCGACCCAAAAATTTTATTAAAAATACTAAAAAAAATTGGCGTACATGACGTAGTCTTAGCTTGGTTTGAAAGTTATTTGACGGAAAGGTTTCAGTTTGTTCAATTAAAAAAATAAATATTCACACATAAAACCTATAACACACGGGGTACCACAGGGATCTGTCCTGGGGCCCCTACTTTTTTTGGTCTATATAAACAGTCTACATAAAAGCATAAAGTATGGCAGGGTAAAACTATTTGCAGACGACACAAATATTTTTTATAAATGTAATAACATTAAAGAACTTTTTTTTCAAATGCAGTATGATCTAAATAACCTAGTCATATGGCTTAAACAAAGTAAACTTACTATAAACGTTGATAAAACTGTTTATGTAATTTATAGCAGACAAATCATAGAACATAACATGACTCTAAAACTTGAAAATAACGCTATTTCTGAAGTTAAAGAATCAAAATTTCTGGGCCTTATGTTACAGAGTGATTTAAGCTGGCATTCACATATACATTTACTTAAAAAAAAACTTACTCCCCTTGTGGGTGCAGTAAAAAGAGTGGAAAACATTTTAAAAAAAAGTTCCAAAATATCGCTGTATTACTCTTATATACATTGCCATCTACGCTACATGGTATTAGCTTGGGGCCTGGCTCCTAAGAATCAACTTAAAGACATCGAGGTACTACAAAACAGAGCCATACGAAATATTTTTTCCCTGCCATATGATACTTCTAAAATTTTTATGTATAAATCACTTAATATCATCCCTATGCATAAAATCTTCGAATATGAGGCAACAATTTATATGCATAAAATAATTAATAAAGCATTAATATCTAATATTCACTTCCTACAAAATCATAACATTCATTCATATGTTACAAGAAATAGCAATAATCTATTTTACGACAAGTTTCAAACATATAAGTTTGGGCTAAACTCCTTTAAATATAATGCTTCCAAATTTTATAATGATTTAGATGATGCTTCAAAAAAATTAGAAATTAAAAGATTTAAATTAAAAATTAAAAGCTCAGTTATGATAAATCTTAAATTTATAATTTAAAAAAAAAATCACAATAATTTATTTGCGTATATATTTTCAATATTATTATTATTTTATTATTTTTTTTTTCTCATTTCTATAAATATATAAATTAATATTTTTTTTTCTGTTTGTAAAAATAGTATTTTTTTTTTTAATTTTTTGTAAAAATTGTAAAATAAACATTGTAAACATTACATGTTAAGCCCTATTAAAGAGCCCAGCTCGCAGGGTATATTGTACTTAATAAATAAATAAATAAATAAATATTACTATATTCATCTGTTTACTTTAAGATATTATTATGATATTATATAAACTGGTTTCTATTTTCTAACATTGTAATTTATATGTAAATTGGGTTTACCCGTAAAATAAAAAAATAAAAAAAATAAATAAAAAAATAAAATATCCACAGCCTCGTACAACACGCATAGTACATAAGAATGCGATGTCGTCATGTATCTTGTAAGCCAATCACGGTATCGCATTCTTATGTATTATGCGTGTAATGCGAGGATGTGGATATTCATTCATATTTCTTCTTAATTTTTCATATCTTTGTAAAAATGGGGTTCCAAGGATTTTTGCTAAAAGTAAAACTGCGATTTTCTGCGGGTAATTTTTTTATATATGTAAACTAGAATAGTTTTTCTTTAATATTACACTAAAATAATTACCCGGACGCACCCTGAGATATAACAAAAACGTTTCAGTTTAAGTTCAAATGAAAAAAAAAAGAGTCCATTCTAAACATGCTAGTTAGGTACAACAATCGAACAAACAGTAATGAACAATACATATCTTGTTCAAACACAATCCATAACGAAAATTACCACAAAATAAGATACAAGTTATTTTCTTTTATCTTAATAAACAGAAAAATAAATCTCTCTAAAACGCACGGCGTTCAAGACGTCTGGACTTCGAATTTTTGTGTAAGCTACGACAGCCCAAAAAAAATCAAAATAACGGCCAATTGTTCCCCATCTATTAGGCTACCAGGGGGTCTATTCTGGTTTCGTGCGGAAATAAACGCGTGAGGTGGATAATTTTCGGTCGGAGTGATCTCTCACATCTCAAATGTGCAGATATTGCTATTCTCATATTTACAACGTTGTCAAGTTTTTATACAAACTATGTCCAATCATATTATGCGACACGCGTCGGCGCATTACATATCAGTTGTTTTGTTCCTAACCTATATGTTTATTGTTATTTTCTCACACAAAAGTAAATAAAAATGAAAAAAAAACAGGAAAACATCACCCGCCTTCAAAAAAATGAGTTAGTGGATATATTAAACAAATACAAATATGGATTTTTCCACGGCAGAAAAGCTCGTGGAGGGTCTTCAGCTTGTTCTTCAGCATTCTGAAAGTCTCCCAAAACCACGATCGCCTCATAAACTTCGTCTAAATCCATAATTATTATCAATAAAACTGTAAACAGCAAAAACTAAACAAATCCAAACTAAATACCAACACAGTTCAAAAAATTCAAAACAAAAATAATCCGTGAATAAAATTAATGAAAGTATGATATCCAAAACAACTCGTTTGCGCATGATTTACGGTGGATGTGAGTTTTCGCCTGGTTTAGACCAAGCGAACATCCACTGCAGGCGAAGTGAGCTTTGAGAATACAAAACATGTAATTCTCACTCAATTTCGGTGAGATTCGGTGACCTTCACGCGAATTATCGAGCGGAAAAAATCCGCTCGAAACCAGAATAGACCCCCAGAATCAATATTCCTTTCCTAGAATTTCATAAAATCGAATAAAGTTCATGTTTTTGGGTCAAAGACCCCAAAGTGGGACGGACGGCAGACAGACATTTTCAAGGTTTCTTATTTTTTAATTAAACACATATGTATCCAAGAATTTTATATCTAAGAAATTTTTTTTGCGATTTTGGGAAGTTCGAAACTACCGTATAATACTATTCTAGCGCTACGCGCTGTGAATAGTATAATAACATGCCGGCTGTTTAACGTCATAAGAAACAGATTTTACACTCGACATTTTAAACCATACTTTACCAGTTTTCAATATTGTTATAACATTAAATGTTCCCTAACGTGGGACGTTCTAAAAAGAAAGAATATTCTTAGAAAATTTTTAGAAAATTCTTAGAAAATTCTTAGCAAATTCTTAGAATATTCTTGGAACTTTTTTAAAACGATATTGTTTTTTATCGTTTTTAGGCAAACTGTGTCATTTAGTTTCTAACCCCTTCGCAGTGCAGTAAAAATAAAGTTTTCGTATCAAAGATGTGCTAATTTTTTTTTTTTTATCATACACGGAAAGAAATTAGTGGGCTCTGCGCTATACATTATAAGATATTTGGTAACAGTGGCAAATTATAGTGATTTAAGCTATAGATTATAAGGGACACAATAGCTAATAATGTTAAAAATAAATTGGAAACGATTATATATATTACAGACACGATTATATTTATTACAGGCACTATTATAAATTTACAGAAATTTTATTATATTATAAAAATTATTAGCACGGACAATGATTAAATCTATTTAAGCTATAAATGCCATACTATTTGTTATATTTTATTATTCACTAAACAATTAAAGTATTTCATATAAATTTTTACACTGACTGCCATAATTGTAAGAGAAAGCCTTGTATTTATATAATAAGCGATTATAATTTGCTTGGTATGTGTGTTATAGCGCTCCTAGCTATAATTTTTTTTTTCCGTGTATTGTATGTTTTTGGGTCGCCGAATCTGAAGGTCAGAATTTAAAAGTTAGCGTTCAAAATAGCGGATGCAATATGGCGGATTAGATTTTTTAAAGTTGTTTGGATTTGCTTAGAACTCGGCAGTTTTTGGGGCCGCTGATTACGAATCTAGTGCCAGTTTTCCAAAATTTAAAATGGCGGATTGGATTTTTTAAAGTTGCTCAGATTTGCTTGAAACTTAGTACTCGAAGATTTTTGGGGTCGCTGATTACGAATATGGTGCCAGTTTTCTAAAATTCAACATAGCGGATCCAATATGGCGGATTAAATTCTCCGAGAGAAATTTAATCCGTCATATTGGATCCGCCATTTTGAATTTTGGAAAACTGGCACCAGATTCGTAATCAGCGACCCCCAAAACCCCGTTTTGTTATAAAATCATGGAAAATAAACTAACGGTAAACTGATAATTTTAGATGCGACCCCAAAAACCCCCGAATACCAAGTTTCAAGCAAATCCGAGCAACTTTAAAATATCTTATCCACCATATTGGATCCGCCATTTTGAATTTTGAAAAACTGGCATCAGATTCGTAATCAGTGACACCAAAAACCCCGTGATATTATAAAATCATGGAAAATAAACTAATGGTAAACTGATAATTTTAAATGCTTCTATAGCGGTCATATACATTAATGGAAAGAACGTTTTTTGCCTCTATAGAGGTCAATTTTTATTTTTTATGGGAGGCATAGCGTAGTGGCTAGCGCGTATGTGTAGCATGTCTACTATCGTGAGTTCGATTCTCACTGGCGCCGACTTGCTTTTTTCAGTTAATTAATAATTGAAATTGTCGAAGGCGATAAGTGAAACGGACACTCCCTAGAAACTGGTTCGAAAGTCAGTATAAGCCGGTGGTTCCCTCTACTACTAGCCCACACAAGTCCTGGACTTAGGGGATGCTTAATTAAGTAGAATAGTACGAGGTTAAACAAACAAACAATCATTGTGAAGGGGTTAAGAAACCAAAAGCGTTTTAAAATTTGTCCACTTTTGGATGGGAGACATCTAAATTGATTTTCTTTTTAAAGCAAATAAAAAGAACGTCGTGTTTCCTGCAATATAAGAAATATTATTCCATTATTTTACACTTTAAAGTTAAAAGTTAAGTTTGTTCACTAAACCAGTATAATTGCAATAATTGAAATTGATGTTTTTACTTCTTGTTACTTTGCCTGTAGTTTCACAGGTTTTTACAGTTTGTCTTTATTAAAACTTTTATCAATAATAAATTATCATTAAAAGAAAATAATTGGTTGCATCTGCATATTCCTTAAAAGTAATATACAGGGTTATTCACGGAAGTGGTCTATTAAAAGTTTATGGAGAACGAATAATTTTTAAAATCTCATAATTTGTACTTTGGGCTTTTTGAAAGGCCAATCGATTAAAAATATTTTTATGCTTATGCCACTTCCGGTTGTACCGGAAGTGGCACTTAACTTCGATTTTTTAAATAGAATACCCTATATATTTTTAATTTTTAAAATTCACATTAAATTTGCTTTATTTTGATGTATGACACTTTATGTCTATCTCTGATAGTTTTTGAGTTATTCAAGTTTTTAGCGAAAAATTAGCTAATTCAAGGACCCCTAAAAAAAATAATTTCTCCTTTATTTTTTAAATTGGAGAAAAGTTGTTTTGTAGTTTACTCAATAATACTTACCCGAATTATCCTAAGCCAAAACAGAACCCAAAAATTTATACAGGGTGTCTCAGAAAGCAGGTCAAATCTAACAAATTTAAAATAGCCATAACTAATTTTTTTTAAATGGCACCCTATAGATTTTTTTATTTAGTTAAATAGAGAGTGGCTATTTTAAATTTGTTAGAAAATAATTTTGGTGAAAGTTTTTATTTTTTTCGGGGTCCAAAGTAATATTACACTCCTATGCTGTGAATCTGCGAGGAGCAAGAAGAAAAAGAAGAAGAAGACTCTAAAGTTGGAAAGGCAAGTTTTAAGTTAAACAATTATTTTGCAGGACTATACTAATTTACAGAGGCGCACCCAGGGGTGGCTGGCCGACTGCAGCCCCCAAGCCGTCTAGTTTAATCTTTTCTTTTTGACTGAAATTTGAACTGATTTGATTAAAAAAATAAATACACCTTAGTTTATATTATTATTTTTTTATTTATTTTTACTCACCCTATATTATTATATTATTAAACGGCCGTAAGTTTGGACTTTTTGTTTGTAATTTTCAAAAAAAAATAAAAATCGTCTTAGGCACAAAATTCTTGGCTATAAATTCATGAAAAACTAAGCAACTTTTTTTATGTCCGTCCGCTCGTCCATCGGTACGGTATTCTAAAAGAACTTTTAAATGGCATGACAACTTCCATTTTTTTTCTTTTTGGAATTTGTTATATGAGCTCTAATTGAAAAAATAAAACCAAAATTTTAAAAATCGTTAGAGCCGTTTTTGAAAAAAATGTGTTCTTTAGAAAATAATATTTGATATATCACGCTAACATACTTGGTTTGACCTTGATGTCTTAGATTTTCACCAAATTTAGCATAGTGGTACCACTATACCGGGTGTCCCACCAGGTTCTTGACAAGTTATATCTCTGTTATTTGGAAAGGTAATTTTTTTGTAAAAACAGCGTCAAATGTAAGCCAAAGAATATTTTATTGACTTATTCAACCCCCCCCCCCATGCTTACTCACTCCCTTGTAACCACCCCCAACCTCTGATTTTCAAATAGCACCTCCCACCCCCATTTTTATATATGCAAAACTACCTCTTATTTACCCACCCTCTTAGATTCACCTTCAACTGGTTTTTTAAATAGCACTCCCCTATTTTACTAAAGAACATGAAAGCACATTTCATTCTAAATTTAACCAGAAAATTTTCCAAAAACTTTTTTTTTTAAATTGGACCCAAAAGAAAATTGATTAATATATCCAAAACCAACTCCTAATAACCCACTCCTGGAACCACCCGAAACTTTGTTTTAAATACCACCCTTCTATTAAAATCTAAGATACCACTTATAATAAATGGTTGAATTCAAAATGAAGTGCAATTTCATAGTCTTTAATAAGAATTGGGGGATTCTATTTGAAAAACAGAAGTTGGGGGCGGTTTCAAGGAAGTGGGTAAGTAAGTAAGGGGCGGTTTTGAATAAGTCAATAAAATCTTCTTTGGCTTTGATTTATTGCTATTTTTTGCAAATTTTAATACCTTTTCAAATAACGGAGATAATCTATATCAAGAACTTGGTGGGACACCCAGTATAGTAAACGGATAGACCATTTTTGAAAAAAAAAATTGGGGGTTAGGTACCATAGCGGTACCACTATGCCTAGTTTGGTCAAAATCCGAGACATCGAGGGTAAACCGAGTATGTTAACGTGAGATATCAAATAACTTTTTTAAAAAACACATTTTTTACAAAAACAGCTCTAAAGATTTTTAAAATTTTAGTCTTATTTTTTTAATTAGAGCTCATATAACAAATTCCAAAAATAAAAAAAAATGGATTTTGTCATTAAAAAGTTTTTCTAGAACACGGCGGTCTGATTTATTTTCTGCGACGATATTTATTAAAGTAACTGTCCTAGTTTCGACAGTCAGGCACTGTTTTAGAGGCGAAAATAATAATCCCTGAGAGTTTAGCCACGAAGGTCCGGAAAACCATAACGAATTATTAATTAATTGTGATTTGTACCAGATATTGTGTGTTAGATAATTTTTTTAATTAAATATAATGTAACGATTAAAAAGACCTCTCGTTCTTTTTACTCGTTACAAAGGTATTTTATCGATTTATTGAATTAATTTATTTACTTAAGTTAGGCAACTAAGGATACCAAAACCTGTTTTATTGGTTGCATAACCTATTTTTAATTTTTCGGTAGGAATATTGATTTTTGTTGGTTGGCAACACTGGTCACTATCTATACTTACGGGCATGTCAGCCTTTTGTGATTCTTCGTGAATAATCTAATTTTAATGGAACCATCCATTATAATTTTAGTTAAATATGTTAACAAACATTAAGCACTAAGTGTTGTGGATATTCTCCGATAAATATCTTCATCAATTCATTCTCGATGGTGAGTAAAACAGATTTCTACTTCGTGTGTTTACGAGTCACATGAGACATATTTTTAATTTTCATTTTTCCTTGTTTTAGTTTTCGTTTAGAAGATCAAATCAATTCTAAATATTATCTAAGAGCTTCAGTTACCAAACTGGGTAAGCTTTCAGTTTATTTTTACGTAAATTATACTTTTTATAACCTAACTTTTATAAAATTCTAATTTGTATTTTCTCTATTTCTATAGAGCTCTTTCTCCCTATCTTCCTTCACCTTTATTCGTTTATGGTCGGACCTTCTTCGTCTAAGAATCTCCGTCTGGGCCTCATCCTGGAAGTTGTTAACCAACATCTCTAGTTCCTGTTTGTTTTTCTGGAGTAATCTAGAACTATAGAGTCTTGTGTTGTTCGCATAGCTTCATGCAGCTATCCAGAGGACCCTACGCAGGTTTATGCACTGAAGTAATGTTCTTGTACCTTTCCGACCAACTACACGTCATCCACATCTGGAAGAAACCAGCTAAGTACCACTTCTAATAAAGGACATGATCATGACATTTTTTATTACCTATAAAGTTTCTTTAATAATGTTTTATACATCTCCCTCTGAGGTGTAATAGCTATTTTGATAACATAAATTTTACAAACTCTTTTGTAAACCAGGTTACTAGTAACGCGGTGTGACAATATGTCACTATAATCAATTTATTGTGTAAATGTACAGAAATATTCTAGTCGAGGAAATATTTATAATGAATATGATTTTTTATTTTTTAATTAAAAGATCTCTATCTCAATTTTGCCTTTCAATATAATTAATTATTTTCAGGTTTTTATAATATAAATAATTAACATCTAAAACCAAGTCCGAACAATATTTTACATAAAAGCTTAATTTAAATAAATTTAGCTTGGACTTGTTGGCGCCCTTAACCGGAAAACCTATAAATAATTATTTTTTATTCATATTTGTAGTGTGTACCAAACAACTCACAAAATAGAGAGATTAAGTTCCCCCCCCCAGGTGCTCTCCGAACTGTGGCATAAACCACACTGGGTGTCGTAGCCTATTTTTATTTTTTTTATTAATTTAGGAACATAAAAATAGCAAGCAGTACGAAAGTATGTTCACATAAAATGGCGCTCAACGTGTGTTTTTTGTCTAGAATTTTCTTGTAAATTGTAAAATTTACCCTTTTTTTGAAAAATCTCTCCAGGCTCTAGCCAGGCATAATAACAAAAAATCAAGTTTTGGATACACAGTACAAATTTTGATTTTGAATTCTTCCTCAACTTTAAAAAGATTTTCTGTTTATTTACATAATAACTTATTTTTCTTAAAATATTACAAAATATTTTTAATTATCTCGGTACTTAGTTTTTACAAAACTTTTCTCAAAATATTTTTAAGTGAAATTCTTAAAAAGAAAATTTGGGTGTGGTGTGCATATATTTTTCATTCGTGAAACAAAATTTCCCTGATTTTTCCTCCCTTGTTGACATTAGGCTTTTATTAGTGTGGAAGGAAAACACCTTTTTTCCCTTTTTCTCTTTTCATTTTCTATAAAAAATAACTTGATAAATCTTTGAGAACTCAAATCTGACTTTTTAATTTTTTCCTTGGTCTAAAATTAAACCTAAAGAAAAAATCCTTTTTTCTTTTTTCTTAACCATTGGGGTGGTACAAAAATTTTAATTTTTTGAAATCTCATTTTTGTTTTCTTTCAATAAAAAGTTTTGTGTTTCTTCAAAAAAAAAAAAATATATTCCTTCCATAATTAAAAATAAAGGTCTGTTTTTTGGTTGAACAATAGGGTGGTATAAAAAATTTTTTTTTTTTAGTTCCTTGAATAGTTTTATTTTTTTTGAATTTGCTTGTATCTAATTAAATAAAATGGCGGTGTATTATAAAATAAAATATTTACTTCTTGAAGAGGTTGAATATGAAATGAGGATAAGGCAGGTTCCCCCTTCAAAAAAGAAAAATGTCGCTGAAAAAAAGGAAATGTTGGCCATGCTTATGGATACTTTTGACCCAAAAAATATTTTGGATCACGAATTTGATTTTGAAAAAGAAAAAGTAATTATTTCCAAAGCAGTGGACAAGATTTCTGAAATGATTTCAGAATTTGAAGGAGACATGTCGGATTCTCAATTCAAACGTATATTCACTAAACTTCGTCATTATACTGACCGTGTCAAAAGAATGATGACGGAGGCAGATAAACCTGAACAAGAGGAATATCGAGTAGATAAACTGAATGATTTAATTAGCTTAAGTGCTGATTTACATAGAAAATCTCAAAGTATAAATGTTTCTACTTTTGATATGCCTGATCAGTCACTAAATACCTCTCAATTCAATAATACTTCATGTAATCACGCCTGTAGTAGTCAAAATACTAAATCATATAATATTCATAAATTAGGAATTACATTTGATGGTGAAAATACCAGTGTTCACAATTTTTTACAAAGACTGAACGAAATTTGTTTATCTAGGAAAATACCTGATAGTGAACTTTATAATTCGTCTGTTGAGCTTTTTACTAACAGCGCCCTCTATTGGTATAGAAGTATTAAAAGTTCAGTATCTTGTTGGCAAGACTTAGTTGTGTTACTAAAAAGAGATTTTCTCCCTTTAAATTACGAAAGTAGATTACTCGACCAGATTAAAAACAGAAAGCAGGGTAAAAATGAACCTGTAAATATTTTTATAGCTGTTATGTTGTCACTTTTTGACAAGTTATCGAATAATCTATCCGAATCTGATAAACTAAATTATATCAGAAGTAATTTACAACCCTACTATGTCAGGCAACTATCTATTATAGAAATTAAAAGTATAACTCAACTTTCAGAACTTTGCCGACGTATCAATGAAGCCTATCTCTGCATAAAAAGTCCAACAGCCCAAAATAAAGATATTCCCGAACCTGAGTTATCGTGTATTGAAAAACCGTCAAATGTTAAGTCCAACCATAATATCTGTGTAAGTTGTCAAAATACACGCAATGTTTGTCAAGTTTCTTCTCCCGCACCCAAGCAAATTCAAACAAATTATAGAATAATTTGTTGGAACTGTGGAATAAAAGGTCATGCTTATCCATCATGCAAAAAAGAGCGTAAGAAATTTTGTATGGGATGTGGTAAGCCTGACTTTACAAAACCCACATGTCCCAAATGTTCAAAAAACTAGAACGGGTGATTTTTAGTAATAAAGAACAGAAATCAAAACAAGCCCCTAATTTTGAACATTCCCTTGATTTTTATAAAAATAAAAATTCAAATTTCCCTGAAAATAAAAATTATCTTTTTTCTGAAAATAAGCAGAAAACCTATCTTGAAAATGAAACATTTCCCCTTTCTTCTCAAAAAGAAGAAGAATATCTTAAAAATGAGAAAAATTCTAATAATCTTAGCTTATCTCATGAAAATAAAAATTATCTTCCATATTACAAGGAAACATCTCAAAATCCTAGTGGTTTTTTATCTCAGAAGAATACCTTATCTCAAGATTTCAAAAAATCTTTATCTCAAAATTTATCTCAAAATTTCAATAAAATATCTCAAAATGTATCTCAAAAGAAAAATACCTTTCTAAATAAAGAAAACTTTATTATTAAACGTAACTCAGATGAGTGGTTAAATTGGTTAAAAAATGTAAAAGATTTTTTTAAAAATAATCCTATCGAATCTCTGCCAATTTTAGTAGATGTCCCTAGAGATAATCGCCCTTACATAAATATCTCAATTTTCTCTGATAATTATCAAGCACTTTTAGATAGCGGTTCTAATTCAAGTATTTTAGGCAAAAATTGCTTAAAAATTATAAATAAATTTAAAATTAAGTTGCATAAAATGCCTAATAAATTTGTTGTTACAGCAGATGGCTCAAAGCAAAGTATTTTAGGTTATGTATATTTACCCCTTAAAATAGATGGTCAATGTAAAGTATTTCAATTTCTTTTGGTTCCTAACATTAGCCATGACGTTATTTTGGGTGCAGATTTCCACAGATTATTTCATATTAATGTTAATTATAGTAACTCAAAGTGGAATGTAAATAGCGACATGGTAAATGTGTGTACAGCCAACGCAGAAAACATAGTACAGTCAACAGAGAATTCTGATGAAAATAAAAATTTAGAATGTTTAAGTAAATTAACTTTTAAAGAAAGACAAATTGCTGAACAAGTTATTGAATCATTTTCTGCGATAGCTGGTACAGATGAACGCCTAGGGCGCACTAATAAATATGTGCACAGCATTGAAACCAATGGCCCTACATTTAAAGTTAGACAGTATCCCTTTTCACCCTATATGCTGCAACATTTAAATACTGAATTAGACAAAATGTTAAAAATGGATGTAGTTGAACCGTCTACATCACCCTATAATTCTAGGGTCTTTTTAATTAAAAAGCGTAATGGCGATTATCGTTTTGTTTTTGATGGCAGAGATTTGAATAAGATTACAATTCCTAATAGATATCCATTACAGAATGTTGATCGTATTTTAAAAACACTAAAGAGAAAACCCAAGTTTATGAGCTCTATAGACCTTAAGTCGGCTTTTTGGCAAATAGCCCTGGATGAACATTCCATGGATAAATGTGCTTTTACTGTCCCTGGCCGTGGTCAATTTAGGTTCAAGGTTCTCCCATTTGGGCTCTCAAATGCAGCGCAAACGATGCAATCTTTAATGGACAAGATCTTTGGAAGTGCTCTAGAGCCCTATATTTTTGTATATCTAGACGATATAATAATCGTGTCTGAAACTTTTGAGCAACATATTGAGTTATTAAAAACAGTTCTTGAAAGATTAAGAGATGCAAATTTAACTATTAATTTAAATAAATGTTGTTTCTTTAGAAATAAACTTAACTATCTCGGTTTCATTCTTGATTCTGAAGGTCTACGTTGTGATCCCAGCAAGATTACAGCTATGCTTAACTATCCTTTACCTCGTACCTTCACAGAAATTAAACGTTTTGTAGGATTAACTTCATATTATCGACGTTTTGTCAAAGACTTTTCAGGTTTAATATCTCCCTTAAATGATCTTATTAAAGGACATAAAAAAGGACAAAAAATAACTATGACTGAAAAAGGCAAAGCCGCCTTTGAAAAGTTAAAGGAATGTTTAGTAACAGCTCCGGTTTTAGTTACACCAGATTTTAACCTTAGCTTTATTATTCAATCCGACAGCTCGGACATAGCCGTAGCTTCATGTCTTTTACAAAAGCAAGAGGGCGTTGATAAAGTAATATGCTACGCTAGTCGAAGTCTTTCTGATAGAGAAAGGCGTGTATATACTACAACCGAAAAAGAACTTTGTGCAATAATTTTTGGTTTTGAAACATTTAGGGGATATATTGAAGCTTGTCCTTACCCTATTCAAGTTATCACGGATCATAAAAGTTTGTTATGGATTAATAACATGAAGGATCCAGTAGGTAGACTTTGTAGATGGGCTATGAAGCTTAGGCAACATAACTTTGAAGTTGTGCACAGGCCCGGTCATTTAAATATTTTACCCGATAGCCTTACACGTACTAATAATGCTGAAAGCAAAAAATCCGATCAGTTCATTGAAGTTTTATCTAATAAAAATAACAAAAACGTTGCTAATGTGAAACATCCTAATAAAAATTTAAATGAGATCACATCTAATAAACCCTTGGTTAACGAAGAGCCTTTGCAAAATGCATTTCCTTATATTTGTGAAAATCCAGATTTCGCAGGCATTAAAAGTGCTTTTGTTACCAATGAGCTTATAACTGCGTCAGAAAGTGACATTGAAAATATAACTTCTGATAATTTTGAACAAAAATTCCTGAAATTATCTAGTTCCTATAAAATAAATAGACTTAAACCTTGTAATGTGGAAAATAAAATTTCCCCGGAGACAAAATGTCTTGATAAAAACGTATTGTTTCATGTCGATGTTGTCGATAATATAAACTCATTAAAAATTAATGAAGATAATTTAGACACTTGGTATATTAATCTTAGAGAAAAAATTAAGCAAAATCCTGAGAAATATCAACTATTTATGATAGGTGAAAATAACTTAATTTATAAATTCGTTTCAAAAAATACAATTTTACCCGCTAATATTTCTGAATGGAAATTATTAGTACCTTTAGCGCAAAGAGATAATGTCTTAAATTTTTGTCACTCAACTCCATTGGCTGGACATTTTGGTTTTTATAAAACATATAATAGAGTTGTAGAGGAATTTTATTGGCCAAAAATGAGAAAACTGATACTTAAATTTGTCAAAGCTTGTGAAACTTGTCAGTCACAAAAGATGCCTAACTACACTAAATTTGGCAAGATGGGACAACAAAAGAAAATAGAGTTCCCATTTGAAACAATTTGCATAGATTTATGTGGACCATATGTAACCAGTTCTCAAGGACATAAATATCTTCTAGTAATATCTGATTATTTTTCAAAATTTGTTTTAACAAAACCATTGCGTAATGCTACTGGTAATAGTGTTGCAAAATTCCTAGAAAACAATGTATTTTTAATGTTTGGTTGTCCTTCAACTATTATTTGCGATAACGGTACTACCTTTACCTGTAATGAATTCAGAAATTTAGCTAAAAAATATAAAACCAGAATTTTTTTCTTACCCCGTTACTACCCAGAAAATAACCAGGTAGAACGCGTAAATAAAACAATTGGCACTTGCATTAGAAGTTTTGTAGGATCCAATCATAAAAGTTGGGACAAAGAGATTGTACGTATAACATTTGCTTTAAATAATAGTGTTCACCAAATTACCAATTTCACCCCTTCTCACTTGGTATTTGGCAGAAAAATCCCAATCTCAGGGGACTTTTATAAAACTTTTGAGGTATCTCAAGATTTTAATCCGACTGATTTATCTAGGAAAAAATATGGCGAAGAAATGGATAAACTAAAAGAATTATTTAAAGTTGTCCAGAAAAAACTTTCTTTGGCATATGAAAAATATTCCAAACAATATAATCTTAGAAAACGGGATGTAGAATTCAAAGTTAATGACCTTGTTTGGAAACGAAATCGTATTTTATCTGATGCCTCAAAAAATATTTCTTCAAAACTTTGTCCAAAGTATGTGTTATGTAGAATAACCAAGAAAGTTTCTAGAACAGTGTATGAATTAAAAAATGTTACTTCAAATACTGTAGGAAATTACCATGTCAGAGATATGAAACAATACGTAGAATACATCCCTGATATTGACAATACCCCTATTGATCAAATTCCATAGAATTTTTTTTTTTTTTTAATATTACCTCAATTACCTTACCTTACCTTATTCAAAAGAAAAAAAAATACCTTTTGAAAACTATCTAAATTTTTCCCCCAAAAGAAAATAATATCTTTAGAGTATAAACTCGACTACCTTTCTTACCTTAATATGCGCATATTAAAATAAAATCTTACCCTACCCATTAAATGGATTACCTCAAATAAAGTTTTAAACTTTTATTTTTATCTGTTTCTTAGATTTTTTATCTGATTAACTTTGGTTGAACACTGTTTAATCAATCCCTAATATAATTTTACCCCGGTAATAAATTATTTGAAAAAAATTACCTAAATTTACCTTGAAATTTTGTACATTTTGTAGGAAATTTTTTACATGCCTTTGATTTAAAAATTTCTTACATTTGTTTTGTCCTTGCCTAACAATAATATTTAAACAATAAAGACCTTTTACCGATTTAGACCTTTTACCGATTTAGACCTTTTACCGATTTTGACCTTTTACCCGATTTTGACCTTACCAAATTTTGACCCTAAAGATAGGCGCTGGGTTTGCGAAAATGACCACCTTATTGTTTGAACAAAATATGTTAGACTAGAAAAAAAAAAAAAAAATTAAACTATTTCCTTTCCCTGTACTGTTAAAAAACTTATGATAGCTTAATAGAGCCATAATCAGCTATAGCTTGTATATTGTCCCTAACATGACTCATTTATAAATATATATAAGTAGTATATATTTATAAAATATAAAATCCGGATTTGACTTTGTAGATATTAGTTTTTTTGAGCGATCCATTCAATGAAAAGAATATATCGTTGCATAGCTTAAGTTTAATACATTCTTTAGTATTAGTATTACATGAAGGTACCCTATACATACATTATTTAGCTGAGAAAGAAGCTGCCATGTAATAAAACTGCTCGAGACACGAGTGTGTATTGAATTTGACTATATATTTTTTTTTAGAGATTGAGTTTTCTAATTAAAATTCTTTTCTTATAATTTAACTATTTATTTAGTTATATGACATTGTATATACGAGGGCCATTAATTAGGTGGTTAAGAATTTTTTGATTAGAGATTTTTTTTTAAGGATGAGGATGTTAGTCTTTACAATTGGTTTATTTTTTTTTCTTTTCCTTGTTTTCTTCGATTTTCTCGACGTTCCCTTTTTGGAAAAAATTTTTTTTTTTCTTGTCTTCTAAAAAAAAAAAAAAAAAAAAAATTTTTTCTTACCTACATAGGGGGGAATTTGTAACGATTAAAAAGACCTCTCGTTCTTTTTACTCGTTACAAAGGTATTTTATCGATTTATTGAATTAATTTATTTACTTAAGTTAGGCAACTAAGGATACCAAAACCTGTTTTATTGGTTGCATAACCTATTTTTAATTTTTCGGTAGGAATATTGATTTTTGTTGGTTGGCAACACTGGTCACTATCTATACTTACGGGCATGTCAGCCTTTTGTGATTCTTCGTGAATAATCTAATTTTAATGGAACCATCCATTATAATTTTAGTTAAATATGTTAACAAACATTAAGCACTAAGTGTTGTGGATATTCTCCGATAAATATCTTCATCAATTCATTCTCGATGGTGAGTAAAACAGATTTCTACTTCGTGTGTTTACGAGTCACATGAGACATATTTTTAATTTTCATTTTTCCTTGTTTTAGTTTTCGTTTAGAAGATCAAATCAATTCTAAATATTATCTAAGAGCTTCAGTTACCAAACTGGGTAAGCTTTCAGTTTATTTTTACGTAAATTATACTTTTTATAACCTAACTTTTATAAAATTCTAATTTGTATTTTCTCTATTTCTATAGAGCTCTTTCTCCCTATCTTCCTTCACCTTTATTCGTTTATGGTCGGACCTTCTTCGTCTAAGAATCTCCGTCTGGGCCTCATCCTGGAAGTTGTTAACCAACATCTCTAGTTCCTGTTTGTTTTTCTGGAGTAATCTAGAACTATAGAGTCTTGTGTTGTTCGCATAGCTTCATGCAGCTATCCAGAGGACCCTACGCAGGTTTATGCACTGAAGTAATGTTCTTGTACCTTTCCGACCAACTACACGTCATCCACATCTGGAAGAAACCAGCTAAGTACCACTTCTAATAAAGGACATGATCATGACATTTTTTATTACCTATAAAGTTTCTTTAATAATGTTTTATACATCTCCCTCTGAGGTGTAATAGCTATTTTGATAACATAAATTTTACAAACTCTTTTGTAAACCAGGTTACTAGTAACGCGGTGTGACAATATGTCACTATAATCAATTTATTGTGTAAATGTACAGAAATATTCTAGTCGAGGAAATATTTATAATGAATATGATTTTTTATTTTTTAATTAAAAGATCTCTATCTCAATTTTGCCTTTCAATATAATTAATTATTTTCAGGTTTTTATAATATAAATAATTAACATCTAAAACCAAGTCCGAACAATATTTTACATAAAAGCTTAATTTAAATAAATTTAGCTTGGACTTGTTGGCGCCCTTAACCGGAAAACCTATAAATAATTATTTTTTATTCATATTTGTAGTGTGTACCAAACAACTCACAAAATAGAGAGATTAAGTTCCCCCCCCCAGGTGCTCTCCGAACTGTGGCATAAACCACACTGGGTGTCGTAGCCTATTTTTATTTTTTTTATTAATTTAGGAACATAAAAATAGCAAGCAGTACGAAAGTATGCTCACAATAAACAGTAAAATATAAAAATGATATAGAAACTTAAAAATATTGTACAATATTCTACAATTTTAAGACCACTGTGCGATAAATCATTTTAATTATACCAGTTATACCAGTTATACCAGTTTAAGCAGACATGGAGTGTCTAAAAACACTCAAAAAAAGTTTTACCCATTTTTTATTTTTTTTTAATTTGGACCGTATTGCCTTACATCATATTTTTTGGTAATTTTATTCAAGTTAAGGGTAATACAAAATGTAGAAACTGTATAGATCTGACTCACTGGGCGTTAGATTGTTTTTTTATTTTTAACAGATTATAAACAAATAGAAACAGAAACATGAAAATTATTTAATAACCTCGTTAAAAACGATTTTACAAGAGTATCGAATGTGGAGACCACTGTACGATAAGTCAGTTTATTTTTTTTTACTGTCATACTTATGCAGATATGACAAATACTCAATAACAAACACACAAAAAATAATAACTGACTACTTATTCTAAGGTGTCACATAACTGACCGCCACATAATTGAAAAAAATGAAGTTTAAATTATATACCGTCTAGTAATGGTTTCATGAAGAAGCAAAAGTGTACTTTTAAGCGGTCCGCAGTTCTGATGTAAATAATAGTTATTTATGGTACTAGTGGGTGAAGTAAGATATTGCCCATGAGAAAATTAACCTGCGAGGCGTCAGCCAAGCAGGTTAATTTTCGAGAGGGCAATATCGGTTTACCCATGAGTGCCATACAAGGTTTTATCCAATAAATAGCTTAGGAATTCATATTTTTATTAAAAATTTTAATGACATTTACAAGAAAATAATTTGACAAGTGACAGTTAAGTGAGTAAAATAAATAATTATCAACTCAATAAAGTAAAAGCCACGCGGGGGTTATTATTGAGTTTATCTATTTAAAATAAAGCTGGTAATTGTCTTATTATCTGTATGTATTGGATAAAAATGTTTTTCTTATTTCTTTTTGCTTGCAAAAAAAATAAAGGCCGACACATAACTAACCATAATAAAAATACGCACCTGTTTCTTATTGTACAATGCAACACTGCATTCTTAAGGCACATTTTAAATTAAAATTAAAACTTTACTTATATTTCGTTAATTATAAAGCTTTGCACATGCGCTAGATGCCTTTTGTAAATTTATATTGGAACTAACAAGCATTGTCACATAAGTTATGTGACATAACTGTTTCAATTCCAAGGGGACAGTTTTTGATTGGTTATATTGGGTAGTAAAAGATTTTTTTTAAGATACTTTTAACGAAAATTATTTACTTGGGGTTTCTTAATTTAATTTTAATATAATACATATTAATAAATCCCATATATTAATTAAAATCACGAATAATATACACCCACTTGAGGTAGGGATACGTCACACAACTGACATTTGCTCTACTTTTTTTATTTTTACGTAAAAAAAGGCATAAATTATTGCTTTTATTAGAATAAAACATCTTCTTTGATATGAAAGTAAAAAAACCGTATTTATTTAGCAGAAATATTTTTTTTTAGCCAGGGACAGCTTTTATCCTCTAGAAATATATTCACTCATATACCTTTTAAGGTTAAAATATCAAGACCCTTAAGGTAAACTTATTTTAGTTTACGGATGAAGAAAAAATGAAGGTTTTGTGGAACATTGTTTTTTACACGTTTTTATAATTATTATACTTTTTATACTTTCTTGGTTGTAAGTTACAATTTAAAAAAATATAAGACTTCAAAGAATTATATTTCCCTCGATAGATCCTGCAAAATCTGTTCTGTAAACTGTGGCAATCACTTACTAGCTTTGTATCTTACACTAGGGACGAGTAAATAATAACTTGGCTCAAAAAATTTGTTTAACTACTCAAAATTTGAAGTGAATCACCAAAAAATTTTTAATAAATTCAAAGTCAAATAACTCTGAATCCAATAATTCGATTAAAATTTTTTTTTTACAAGAAATGCTTATCTTTTGACTTTAATTCCGTGTACTTATTTTGTGGAACTAGTGATTTACACATAATTTTTTCGACACAAAAATTAACTTTTATTGGCAACAATAACCCTATCCATGTTTTTTTATTTATCAAACCCATTACATCTATTTACTATTTTGTTGAGATTTACGAGTAAGTGAAAACATCGTTCCAACTTGAAGTTTTTAAACTAAACTGGCACATTTCGAAAAAGTCAAATAACTCTGAATCCAATAACTCGATTTAAAATTCTTTTTTACAAGAAATGCTTATCTTTTGGCTTTAATTCCGTGTACTTATTTTGTGGAAATAGTGATTTACACATAATTTTTTCCACAAAAAAAGTTAACTTTTATTGGCCCCAATAACCCTATCTATGTTTTTTTTTTATTTGTCAAACCCATTACGTCTATTTACTATTTTGTTGAGATTTACGAGTAAGTGAAAACATCGTTGCAACTTGAAGTTTTTAAACTAAACTGGCACATTTCTGTTTAAGCTTGTGAGTAAATTTTAATAGTTATTTCCACAAAATTAATATCGTTATAACGAAAATAGATAGAAACAACTTACTAAAAATAAATTGTTTAAACTAAACGTGGTAATAACGTTGAAGAAGAAAATAATATATTAAAGTACTAGTTTCATAACAACGAGCCGCTTGCGGCGAGTTTTCTAAAGTACTAGTGCGCTAAAAACGTGTTATGAAACGAGTGCTTTATACAATTTTTTCTATTTTGCTCTAAAATTTAAAAAACTTACATTTAAATTGATGACTGATTTAGGGATTTTTGTTTTGGATTGGCATTACAGTTTACGCTTAAATTACGTTTAAAATTCTAAGAACAAATGATATTTTGATATATTTTATAGTCATCTCTTCTCTTTTTTACTGCAATTAACCAAGCCACAATTTTAACATGGTAAAAATAACCTAAACACAAAATTTTGTAGAAAATTCAACTTTATAGCGACATTGCCATTTGCACGGAAAACGTCAAGCGATAGGCCAGGTCTGTTGCCAACCCAAAAGAACAAAAAGTACAGACCTCTTATAAGAGACGCAAAATAGAAAAAACTTTTAAAAGTTATAGTCAAATAGTATCTATAGTTAACTATAGTCAGGAACTATAGTTACCTTCCTAAGCTGGAAGGTCCTATCTGTGTATAGTTCCTATAGTTCGTTTGCCTATAAGGTCGTTAAATATGTTCACTTGCGTATAGGGTAAAATTATTTTAAATTCAAAACTTATCAGTGGCATGCAATGGTCAAAAGTCAACAGCAAAGCTTGCATCTCGCCACATGACCGCAGTGTTAGACGAAAAACTGTAGGAGCTGTGGCCATGAAAACCACAGCATATAAAAAATGATTGTTCATAAAAACCACTAAAGCTAAGCGAATGTTAAAATAATTATAATTGATAATAACACTGTGTGACAAAAAATTTGGGCATGAGATCTGGCAAAGTTAATTTGGAATTACATTTATTTTTCGTCCTCGAAACGTGACATTTCACCTTCAAATGATTTTTTATCGAAAACGGTTCATCCTACAGCATTACAGCAAGAGTACCTTTTTATATATTTTAACCTGATCATATTCTAAAAATAAAAGTACAAAAAAGTTACACAGAAAAAATTTTGGGACAAAAAACTGATAAGGCTCCCCGTTTCTCACACCTCTGGTTAAAATAAGTACATGAAAATATCATACGAAAATGGGTCTTATTAAGATTAGTTCACATGCAAACCTTCTTTGCTATATCTCAAAGGGTTCCTGAGTTATAAAAGGGGCTTAGTTCCCTTACAATCCATTTTTAGTCGTATGTTTATAGGAACTTTCTGCATATTTTATGATGTAAAAAGATCCCTTAAAATTTTCGAACCTTAGTCCAATAGACCGTGTATAGTAGAACCAATAACCGATAGCGGTTTTCGGCACTATTTTTAAATCGCCCTGAACTGATAGAATAACAGCGTTATTAATACAACAACATAGTGTTATATATGCGCCAACCACAAATTGTACTATAGTATAGTACTAACTATGACATAAGATAACATTTGTTGTTGTATTTATTACAATTTTATGTTGTTTACCTCTTAATTTTACTGATTGTTTTATCGTGTAACATATTTATGTTATAACATATTACAAAATATGGTTGGCGCCTATATTACAACAACATTCCTATCAGTGTGTGGAATTTTTTAGTACTAAAATAAAACTTAATTTAATAATACTGTTTTATACAGAAATTATTTTACCTTTTAGTTTTCAACTCGTATCATTATTTTATTTATTTTAGAAGATACACAATATTAAGCAAAAGTTCTCTTTCGAATGATTTCCGTTGACCACGGAGAAACTAAAATTTTATTTTATGAAATGAAAGTAACAAGTTAAGTTAAAAATCTTTAATCTTTTATAAATTATAATATAAAATTAAAATTTACTGGATATATTGTGACTAAATATGTGAAAATAAATAAAGAGATTTTTGTTTGCATTCAAATTAAACAAAAATCCGTTGTAATCGTGTAACCAGTTGGGAAGTTATTGTACATCAAACTTAGGCTTTCAGTATCTTAAAATAAACTTTTATAGTTCTATTTATGTCATACCAAAAAAAAAATTAATAAACAAAATTTCAGACCCAGCCTAATAAAGAAAACAAATGACAGGGGATATGGTTACTTGTAGAAAATGCGTGGCCGTATAGACAGGACGGAAGATGGAAGGTGGCAGATGAACAATAATGTCAGTCATCAGTCAATCTGACAGAATCGCCGACGCGTTCTCTTCGTCATGGCTTTTCCGCCCCAAAAGATGTATTGCCGTTGTCTGCCGAACATAAATCGACGTGTGTGCTATTTTTGACGCATATTTTTTTTACTTATCATATTATATGATAATAATATGATATGATTCATATATGAAAGCACACGTTAATAACGACTGTTATAACATAAAACGTATTTATTTATTCGTTCGTTCGTTCGTTGGTTCGTTCGCTCGTTCCTTTGTTAGTTCGTTCGTTCGTTCGTTCGCTTAGTTTGGTATTATTTATATAGGGGATGAGCTTTAGTTTTAAAAGGCTGGGGGTAGTTACTTAGGGATGGTTAACTTAGGAGCAGTTTTTTATAACTTCAATAAAGGGATTTAAAAAACAAATAAATATTTTTTGTGCGACTCGATTATCTCAATACGTCTACAAGATATAGCCTGAATAAATAAGTCTGGGTCACCCTGTATATACTGCCCTACTAATCTAAAAAGCCGTAACACCAATTTTTGTGGATTTTTAATTAACCTTACACTTAGTTGTGCATTTCCATGGGCTATTTATTCAACCAATCAAATTTGAGTAAATAGTTTTATTTATGTATGCAGTTATAAACTTATGAAAATTGCAGTATCTCCAAAATAAGGGACTGTTACTAAGCTAAAAAGCAGTAACTCCAAATAAGTTTTTTATTACGAAAGAAAATATTAGTGGCATAGACAGTTTTTTATTACCTAATATATTAAAATAAAATTAGAAGAATGTAAAGCATTAATAAAACAGTTTCATTTTGCATTATTATAGCTTTTGTATGACGCTAGGTTTTCCGTAAATAGCAAAAAAAAACTGCTGACAACAAAATAATACTTTTCCATGTAAGTCTTTGTTCATTAAAACAATTATTTTGGAAAACAAAAAAAAATAATTTTTTTTTTAATTTTTTGATTGAAAAATTTGTTATTTCAATTTGTTATTTTAATTTATAAAAAAAAAATTAAAAATTGATTTTTTCCTAAAAAGTTTCTTTTTAAATAAATGTTTTTGAAAAAACTTGTTTTTACCCTGTTTTACTCCATCACCACACACCGAATTTTATCAAAAACAATCCTAGCCCAGGACTTTGGATAATCAACCTATGTTCCAAATTTGATCTCTTTAGCTCAAAGCGTTCTCGAGTTATCGTGGTCACAAATTTTTGGACAGAAGGATAAACAGATAGACCGATAGACAGACCGAGACACAGAATTTTTGTTTGAAAAGTCCAAACGTGAAAAAAAGTAATACAAATTTTTCATTTTTTTTACTAACTCCAAACTTTATTTGGGGAAAGTAAAATTTATTTTTTAAAAGGAAATTTAAAAATATGTATTTTTTTATTTTTGGATTGTTTTCTCTTTATCTTGTCACATATTGCTTTTTATTTTAGAATTCTTAAAAATGTTGACTACGAGATACTAAACTAAAAAGCAGTAAGTGCCATTTGTTTATTTAAATAACTAATTCAGGATTGCGTACTTGTGTTATAATAAAGGTACTTTAAACCTAAAGTTATAAAGACATTTTCTCGGTTCTAGTTTTAACACAAGGGAGGGGCTAAGACGATTTACTGTTTTTGCCATTATCTCAGTTTTATTAAATATGGAGTTACTGCTTTTTAGGGTAGTAGGGCAGTATAGGGAGGAAAAGGTATCTTTTAAATGTCTTTTCGTATCTATTTACTTGCTGTTTTATTATGTATAATATACATAATAGCATAATAGCACTATACTATATTATAGTATATATAGTGACTCTTTTATAAGCAGTATTCGTAATTCCTTCATATAACATTTTTAATCCGTGTTTCTGTCACATTAGACCACATAATATTTGCTATAATAATCCTAATTTAAGTTACAAAGTAGGTGCCATTAGGTATTTGTCGCGTGCCCGTATAAATCGTTATTGTACCTACCGTGACAATATGTTCTACAATAACTTCTCTTTCTTTTTGAGTGGATTATGCTTATGAATATTTATTACTTTTTAAATTTAATTACCATTCCATATTATCGTGTGTAAAGAAAAATTTTCGTAAAATATTGTTTATTAAACGAGGGTAAACCGCGCCCAGTGCACTGAGAAAATTATCCAGGGCCGATTTTATTATGTGACCCTGCACGAAGAAATCCACTTAGTGTGTCTTTACGTATTTCTTTTTTTGTCGGATTCTTATGTAGAAAGGTTTTTTTACGTAAGAATCCGAAAACAATAATAAGCACTTTAATTAACACAGGATTAAATCAAACTTGCTTTTAAGTCTGGTCAACAAGTGATTTTTTGACCAGCTTTTTTCTGCTTTCCGATTTTGAATATCTGCAATAGTTTTCGAGATATTCGCGAAAACCCAAATCCTCTTTTTTTTATTAAATTGTTTATAACTTTTGCAATTTTTGCAGCCGCGACTTTTTTTTTTCAGAAATGTTCTAAAGGCCATTTCGAATCAAATGACACCTCTCTTATAATTTTCGGTTTCAGTAAAAATGACACGTAACACTTAAAAAATTATAAACTTATAAAATGTTTATTGGATCAAGTTTTTAACATCTAGATCTAGATCTAAGATACAAATTCGTTGCAAATTTTATTGAAGTTTCACTAAATCCTCTGAACAAAAAAAAAATTGAGATGGAAAACCATATTAACTGGTTTTCGGTTATAACCGGTTGCAGAAAATACCTCAGACTGGTTTTTGGTTAAAACACGGGAGCAATAACCGGTTAAAAACCGGTTTAAACCTTAAAGCAAAATTTCCTTTCAATTTCTATACTTTTGTAAAAGAAAAATATTACGTATCAAATGGGAGGGGAGGGGCTTGAAAATGTTACGCCGCAGGTGGGGTGGGGGTAAAAAATGGCCAAATTTTGCGTTACGTTATACTGAAAGGTTATCGAAAACCCCTAAATGCCACTTTTTTTAAAATTAATTATTTATGACAACAAATTAAATCCTCAATTTTGAACTTTTAATTTTCAGATTTGATTTCAGCAACCTATTTTGGCTGCGAAAAAGTACGGTAGTTTGAAAATGTTATAGAAGAAAGTAGAAATGTACTTTTGAAATTATTAGGGTAAGGTCGCTATAATCGTACCACCTAAGATATTTTTTTATATTTTTCGTAATTGGTTACATTTTAGACTTTGCTCTTTATTTTAAGTTAAAGTATAATCATTTTTGAACATATTTTTTTTTACTAAACTTCATAACATTTATAATCAATTTTTTACATGTTTTGTTAAGGCCTGCAAACGGTACGATTTGGGAACCTGGTTGCCTAAATCGTATCTTCTTAATAAACTTACCATAATCATTTATTGTTGGTTTAAATTAAAAAAATATGCCAAGACAAAAAGGCTTTCCCATTTACTCATTAGAATTTATTTAATTACGTGTATTACCCATGAATTTAATGGACCTCACGGGTATTAATTTTTTATTTATTTTTAATTGTCAATAACTAGAATAAATTATTGAAATTACAAGTTTCTATGATTTTTTATCACAATTTTATCGAAAAAAAAAACAACTTTAATCATATCTTACGAGAATTGAACCCTGAAAGATTTACAAAAGTTATGTACCGGTACGATTTATGAAACTGCCCTATTTTGCATAAAAATAAAATATATAATGTATAAACTAAAAAATAAGTATATGTTTTGTTTATATGCTAATTCTACTGATATTAATTAATGTAATTACACATAAAACAATTTGGTAACTGTACTCACTGAAGAGAAATATCCTTAGAAAAACCTGCAGATACATACATGAGTTCAAGCAATTTTTTTTTGACCGACCTTATCTATACCTTGAGGTTAATTTACAACGACCAAATTGTGTATGAGGGTTTATCTCCAAGCTAGCTATTATTAAAAGTCATAAGTTGTCTCAAAAATATTTTCGAGCTTAGAGAAATTAAAAAAGTACGATTTGTGGACCGGTACGATATAGGCTACCTTCCCCTACTACGCTTTTATATCATATAAGCAGTAGCAGGCGTATTTCCAGCGTATTGTAGTCCACTCTTCAGGTCAATAAAATAGACTTTACCAGGAAATAATACAGGGAGTTTTGATTTTCGGTTTATTGGGTAGGGTTAATGGCCGCAAATAAAAAAAACAATTTTGCGACGTTGAACTCGATTTGGAAATGTAATTTTTTCAACGTGTTTTTCACAAAAAAACAGATTTTTAAAATATCTCTTAAACGTTACACTATACTCTATCTAGCACTTTCTTTTTAATTTACGTAAAATTATTTTTTTTTAAATAATTCACACATTTGTGCCCCATTATTTCGAGTAAAAAGATTTTCGATTGAATCACCATTGTATTAAGCACAAAAAAACTTCCTAACCAAGTCACAAGGAAAAATCTAAAACCCTACAGTGTAACGTTTAAGGCTGTGACGTGAATTAACTATAAGTCGTACAAAAAAATATATGTTGGAGATTTGGTCTTTATTTTCATATCAAAAGTTTTTTGTTCTAGGATGCACCGATCTTGAGATATTTTAAAAAGTATGTTTTTTGTGAAAAATAAGTTAAAAAAATGACAGTTCCAAATCGAGTTCAATGTCGCAAAATTATTTATTTGCGGCCTTAAACTCTACCTAATAAACCAAAAATCTGAACTCCCTGAATTATTTCCAGGTAAAGCCTATTTTATTAACTTGACTAGAAGACTGGACTATAACTGGAAATACGTCATATAAGAAAAGCATTTTATTAAATTATAATTCCTGTTTAGTATTTTGTCATTTTTTTCCCTCCTTTTTCTTTCAAATTTTAAATGTATTATAAATAAATTCTAACTTATTTATTATCGTCTTTTGTCGCTAATGGATTAAAATTGAAAACGTTTTAATGTAAAAGCTACTATTTTAATTACACAGGCCCGCAAAAAAAATAAAAGTGGTCTGCGCCATGGATAGGACCATGCTATTCCTATTAATTTTCGCTCGCTGAAACCGAATCTGAACTGGAGGATTGGTGTAGTGGACTACCGCGTCGTACTTGACGAGTTTACTACTCAAAATAGCGTGAGTTCGATTCTCACCGGAGCCGATTTGCCTTTTTCAGTTAATTATTAATTGAAATTTGGCGAAGGCGTAAGTGAAGCGGACACTCCCTATAAATTGGTTCGAAAGTCAATTAAAGCCGGTGGTTCCCTCTACTACTAGCCCACACAAGTCCTAGACTTAGGTGATGCTTAATTAAGTAGAATAGTACGAGTTTAAACAAAAATGTAATGTATTCTGGTTTCGTGCGGATTTTTTACGGTCGTATTTCGATGAATATGGGCGGAGCCACACGGTCTAGGCCAATAAATTCATCAGAAGAACTACTGTGATGTTGGCTTTCACATGTGAATAAAACTCACCAAAATGAGAATAGACGTGCTGAACCGAGTTTAGCCAGACCGAAATTATTTTATTTTGTATTTCAACTTTAAATAATTACTAAGACATGACAAATTTGTTTTTTTTTTAACATTTTTCATTGAATTTAAAGTAAAACAGAAAAAAAAACGGGAAAGAAGTAACCAAAATTATTTTATTGTGTATTTCAACTTTAAGTGATTAGTAATTACTTTCTCCAAGGAAAGTATTGCGTTTTATATACAAAAAATAAGATTTCCGTAAAAAAAAATTCTATCGGTCGGTCTGTCGGTCTGTGTGTCCGGGAAATTTGTGACTACGATAACTTAAGACTTCAAATTTGGACCATAGGTTGATTATTCAAAGTTCTAGGCTGGAATTTGTAAAAATCGAATTGGGGTAATGGGGTAAAACAATTTTTTTCAAAAACTTTTTTTTTTCAATTAATTTTTCGTTTTACGAAAAAATAAACTTTTTTTGAAAGAATTTTTTTTTTTTAAGTAAGTACTTGAAAATTTTTTTTTTATTTTTTTTTAGTTTTTGATTCTTCTGAACCTAGGCCTATAGGGGAAAGTTTTATTTTGTTCTCGTTTGATTAATTAATTTTTATTTTATTTTGTTTGCAGCAGTATTTTTTAATATTTTCCATTCAAGAATTTATTATTATTAATAAAATATTAAAAAATTAAAAAAGATATTTTTTATCTCTCACTAACCAATTAAAGTTGAAATACACATTAAAATAATTTTGGCTACATTTTTCCCTTGTTTTTTCCTTTTTTACTCTAAATTCTTCAGTGGAAAATATAAAAAAAAATATTTTTTATGTCTCACTAATCATTTAAAGTTAAAATACACAATAAAATAAACTTGGTCGCTTTTTTCCCATTTGGTGGCATAGTCCATCCATAGCGCAGAACACTATTTTTTTGTGAGCCTGTGTTATTAGTATTACGAAAGAAATTTTAATTAAACATTGTTCTGAAAAATGTATATTGTATTCTACATGTCTTTCGGAAGTACAATTTAAATTATAATAAAACACAGACACAATTTATGTTTAATAACACTAGGCAACAAACCGCAACTTTTTTTTACCCCGATCGGAAAGTAAATTTTTCTTACTAATTCGAGGGCGTAGAATCCGAATCTGACCTTAGAAAAATTCCAGCACCTAAAATTTTTGAGATATAAGTACAGGTAATAATGACGTTTTTTTCAAAATCTTTAAAAAAAAGAGTAGAATTTTGAAAATTTTAAAATATATTAAAAAAAAATACGAGGAATTCAAAAATCTATATGTCAAGAACCTACTGTCAGAGTAAGAACGCGAAAAAAAAATAAAAAGGTTAAAATGAAAGTGCAGAGTTTACTTAATTGCTCATTTGTGGCAAAACTATCAAATTTTTTTAAAAACTTTATAGAGCTTAATTTGTAGATTATAAAATTCTCTACAAAAATATTTATACAAATATTTTTTTATTTTGCTTAGTTTGTTCCTAAAAAGTAAATAAATGAAAAAGATATAAAATTAAAGTACACAGTGTAAACTTTTTTCCCGAGCCCAAAAAATATATTTTTCTTATTAATTTAAAGGCGCAGAATCCAAATTAGACCTAAAAAAATATTCAGCACGTCTTATTTTTTAAATTTTAGTATACATGCAATATGCCAATTTAAAAATAATTTATAAAACAAAATATTGTGTATTTTTTTTGTTTTTTTTTTTAATGGTTCTACATCATAAAAATGTTACTTTATTACATAAGAACCATAATACGTAACATTTTTTTAGTTCATTTTTGACCCCCTAGTAATGATTTTTGACAATTTTTAGCATGAATACGTGGCGATAAGCTTGTCCCCTTATGCACCCTTCTTCTTATCCTCCACCCCTACTTAGTTTTGTCACATTATCCATTTTTTTTAAATATTTTTTTTCCATAATATCCCTATTTATTCTACCTATGAATTTAAAGTTTCTATGTTTTAAGTTGGGTGTTTTTTAACTAATATTGAGTCGCAGAATCCAAATTTGTCCTTGGAATATTTTTGTCTCCCATGATTTTAGAACAAACGAGGGATAAAATATTGATTTTTTAACATTTTTATCTTATTTTTCCCAGAAAACTTAGGTAATAGAAATATTCTGAGGCCAGATTCGGTTTCAGCGACCCAACATTAGTTAAAAAACATATGACTCCAATCGGGGCAAGAAACCGTGTTGCCTAGTGTTATTAAAGTAATTTAGAATAATTTAAATAGTTGACAATATGTTTAAAAATAAATCATATTTTATTTTAATAATAATAATAAAACTGCCGCCAACAAAACATTATTTTTTAGACCAGGCGGTATCTGTTTTAGGTTGGGTGAATCGGATAGAATATTATACTATTGTATCAATGGGTTCAGAATATTACTATAGTCCGTCCAATTATGCAAGATAGTAGTTTAAAATTCCCGCAATTTGTAAGCTTAATCATTGGTTAAAAACTTGTACCTTTTAATATATAAAATATTGTGACATTTTTTGTCTATGACAATGATTGACAGTCGTTAAAGTTAATAAAAATGTACTATGCTTGTTATGCGAGTCTTTGGATAGGCCCTTTCCAGGAAAACAGTACCGACATCTGTTATACACTACGATTTATGCATATTATGCTATTTATGCGCTCTGTGGTGTAAAACGGACCGCGTCCCTTACTATCTTGCATAACTGGACAGTACAGAAATGATAATTTTACTATGCGCATAAAATAAACTTTGGGCTTCACTTTTTTTTCTCCTTTTCGTTCATATATCTCTGGAACATTTCAGACAAATATTGAAGAGGAAAAAAGGTTTTGTAATAGTATTTTATACATGATAAAATTTGTTGCAAATCGAAAAAAAATAATTATTATTATTGCAAAAATAGTAAAAATTACAAAAAAGGCGTAAAAAACTCGAGTTCTTTTAATTTTTTTTTCGGATACTTAAAGTACAAGTAGGACCTTCAAAATTGACCAAAGAAAACTTTATGGTGTGCTGATAGTTTTTGACTCGCAGGACTAAGAAAAAAGTTTAGTTTTAACATTGAAAATATGGATAAGATATTATTCTATATATCAATCAATCAATCAATCAATCAATCTATTGATGCCTAACAAATTACACAATAATTTATGGCATAAGTCATAATACTGTAAAACTTATATATCTTATAAAACTTATAGAACTTATATAATAAATAAATAAATAACAAGCCTTTCAAGGAAAGCAGACATAGTATATTAATACTTAATTAATAATTAATTACTGGGATTCATGATTTTAAAGTCTGAGACAGTAAGGTTTAGTACTAAACTATGATAATCCTACAAATAATTCAAAGAGACGAGACCCTTCTCTACCACATTCTTACATTATTTATCATTATTACTATTCTTTTTTTTTTATAAAATGTATCATATTATTTAATTACTAAAAATTGTAAATCTTAATGTATGTATTGTAAATTCTAGGCAAAAATACCTCGTTCGTTAGCCCTTTGGTATATATTTTTATTATTATTAATAGATGTTGCATAATAATTTTGCAATCCAGATGTTGAAAAAAAATTGAAAATTTTCAAAATTATGCAAAATTTAAAATAAAGCCCTTAGATACTTGGAAATTTAATCACTTAGAGCTCAAACTTTTAAATGTTTTTTGAAAAATTAAAATCCGTTAATTAGGAGAGCCTAGGCAGTTGTTTAAACAGTTGTCGAATTAGAATAACTTTATGAATTTTTAGACGAATTTTTTAATATATATTGAAACTACTCGGAAAGACGGTGCTTTTGAAAAAAAATTATGATGATTCTTTCATTAGTTTCGAAGTTATGATCGTTTAAAGTTGACCGCCATTTACACTAAAAATAAATGGCGGTCAATATGAACGATCATAACGCAAAAATTCGACAAATGTTGAAACAACTGCCTAGGCTCTCCTATTTAACGGATTTGATTTTTTCGTTTGGACTTTTTTCTATATGTGATTAAATTTTCAAGTTTCTAACGGCTTTATTTTAAACTTTCCGCAATTTTGAAAATTGCATTTTTTTTTCAAAAAGGATTGCAAAATTATTGTGCAAAAAATGAATCAGCACACCATTAAGTTTTCTTGGGCAAATTTTGAAGGTCCTACGTATACTTTACGTATCCGAAAAAAAATCCCAAAAAAACTTTTTTTTTACCCCTTTTTGTAATTTTTACTATTTTTGCCATAGTAATAATTATTATTATTTCGATTTGCGACCAATTTTATCATGTTTAAAATTCAATTACAAAACTTTCTTTCCTCTTCAATATTTGTCTAAAATGAATAGTTCCAGAGATATATCTACGAAAAGGAGAAAAAAAATAAATTCTTCTCGATTTTGAAACATTTTGTTAAATAAAAAAAAAAACGAAAAAAATTTAAAAAAAAACAAAAAAATTTTATGTTTTTACAAAAAAAGTTTCTTTTTTCGTAAGATAAAAAATAAATTGAAAAAAATATATATTTTGAAAAAAATTGTTTTTACCCCATTTTACCCCCTTCCCAAATCCGATTTTTACCATGGTCCAAATTTGAAGACCGACCGACAAACCGACCGACAGAAATAATTTTTTTTTACGGAAATCATATTTTTTGGATATAAAACGTCCAGAAACGTAAAAAAAGAATAAAAATTATTCGTTTTTTTTTACTAACGCATCATTGGGGAAAGTAAACAGTTTGTGATAGGATTTTCCTCCGAGTTAACAAATTACAATCAGCTCGAAAATTGCATTTTCATAGCACCGCAATCAACATTAAAGCAATTTATTTGTGTGTAATTTAAATAAAATAAGAAGACTTATGTAAGTACATGTAATCTATTATATGGTCTACTAAAAACCTTTTATCTCGAAAATCTCGGTTCACTCTAGTTAGTCAAATTACATTAGGCATCGTTAAACTATTATAGCTTAACTATACACAGTATAGGGTTAAACTAATCGTACTACAATAATCAGTTTTAGTTTATTTTCTACTTGCTTCAAAGGTGGCTCGCCCCTATAACTTTTTTTTTCCTAGAGATAAAAAAATGACCATATTTTGAATTATACAACCTGTTCCAGAACTCGCGTACAGAAATATTAAAAACCCTCTGGAAAATATGAACAAAATGTAAAAAAAAAACATTTTCGTTCAATTCAAAAATAAGAACGCTTTAAGTGGACCAATACTGTTACTGATGTTAAAGTACCTTTAAAAGTTGAATTTGTATCTATGGAAGCAAATTTAATTATTGCAGGTACATATTCTGTAGGTTGACATGGTGATTAATGTGACATAAATATTTATTAATGTCAAAAAAACACCGCCGGATGGAGTGACCCTATAAAAATAGAATATTTGATAGCCTCTGTCGGTTTTGTCAAAATATAATAACCTAAAAAGATTCTAAAGTTAAAAGTCTCTCAACAATGCACGCGTCAACAATTGCAAGTCCAAACCATAGTTAATAATAAGTAGAGAAAAACTAATTTGTAGGTAATTTAACATCAGCAACAGGATTGGTCAGATTAAAGAGCTCCATTTTTAATTAGTATTGAAGATGGATTTTTTTTTTGAAATTTTTTTCATATTTTCCAGAGTTTTTAATATACCCTTAAATTTCTGTACGCGAGTTCTGGAACAGGCTATATGACCTAACGTAACTTTTTTTTCACTTCCTGTTTAACCGGAAACGACCCCTACTTTTGATTTTTGAATGAAACACCCTGTATATTTTTACTTATTTGGATTCCCTATTAAATTTTGTGCATTATCCCAAGTTTTTGTCATATTTTGACAGCTTTTGTCATTTTTTAAATAAAATTTAGTTTTATATTTTTTTATCTGAAAAGTCTATTCATTTTGGATCAAATATCGGTAAAAAAATACAACTTATTAAAAAAATGTTTACTTTTAATTTTACACGAAAACTTGGAAAACACATTTTTTGCTTTAACTCAAATTTTTGCTTTATTACGTTTATGGCTCATTAATATCATAAGAAATATATTTTTTTCTCTTAACAATGATACCAAAAAGTTAATATTTATTTACAATATGTCTTTAAAATAAATTATTTTAAATAATAAAAGTTTGTAAAATAATATACGCTAGTGTATTGCACGGACCTGAGCTGACTAGTTCGTTTAATATAAACATCGACACATACTGAATTATTCAGAAATAGGTTCGAGAAATTTAAGAGGTGATTCTACGTTAAAAAATATGAAAAAAAGTTCCTATAAAGGTTGGTCCGGAAATGAGCCCTAAGGGAACTGCGGCCCTTCGAAGATGGACATATTGAATGCGGAACAAAAAAAGCACCAATAAAATTTTAATGCTGCAGGGCGATTCTTCATTTAAAACTAAGAAAAAAAGTATTCTTCACCAAAACACCTAAATTTAATATTAAAGGAGTAATAGCCTTTTAAAACGTAAAATTTTTAGTGGCACAAAATGTTACTTCCTCTTAATTGCATTTTTTTTGAAAATGGTTGCTCCTACAGTGTTACACTCTACGACATTTTTTATGTATTTTTACTCGAGGAATCTATATTTTTTAACAAAAATCAAAAAAATATATACATAAAAAAGTTTGGAGCAAACATGTGTTAAGCCTTACATATTTTGTCCGTCTAGGCACGCCTCTGGATAAATTCAAAAAAATAAATTAACATAAACTTATTGCCCTTATTAATACTAGTATACTTGCAAAAGCTCGTCGCTCTAGGTTAAAGGGTACAAAAGTTATGAATTAAAAACATTATTTTTATTGCAATTTTTCCAAAATTTAAATTAATTTATTTATTTTACCTGACGTCATGACGCATCCGGACATGAAGATAATACCTTTCTATGATTTAATACCCCATATTTGTACAGTGATGGCATTATATATCGGAACAACCTAAAAAATTTAAGTGTCATTTTTTAATTTTTTTTATGCTTTAGAACGGGTTTATGTCAAGTATTTTAAACTAGGTTATGTTTTTTAAATATTTGAGTAGAATGTCTACTTTATGGTCTTATAAACAAATATAATTGAGAACTTAATTACCAAACTAATCCAAATTAATATAAAATACGCAAATCAACTAAAAAATAAAGTGTGAACTTTATGTATGAATAATATATATTAACTAACTGACTGACTGATTGACAACAAACTTTTAATTTTGACGTTAAAAAAAAATACATTAAGCCATTATAATCTATGAAAAATTGATTGTCCCGATTTAAAATGTCACCAATGTACTAAATTAAAATTTAAAAAATACAGCCCTAAAAAAAATTAAGTGTTAGATATTGTATTGCATATATAATACCACTTAAATTTAATTTTTTAAGCAAACCGCAAACATTTTCAAAAAATGTATATATATACATCATTTAGTGGACACTATAAGGTTTATAAATATTCAACTTTCGACCCTTTAGGAATTTTTTACGTTTTTTTTTTTTTAGAATTTTTTACTTATGTGCTCCGGCTGGAATTTTGTGTGGTGGTTGGGGGGAGCATCAGGAAGTGTCATCTACAAGAATTTTGCTTAAAATCGGTACAAAGGATACGTCAGACGACTCAAACATGCAAAAAAAACCTGAAAATTATCGTACCTCCGGCTGAAAATTTGCATGTTACCTGTTTGAAGGTCACAGATGATGTATGTAAATCGGCAGGTCGCGACATTTTTAAACATTTTTGAACCACCCTAATGTCGAAAAAAAAATAATTAAAAAATGTTCACTATTTTTTTCGTTATCAGCGGTGCAAAAAATGGCCCTATGCAAAAAAAGCAGACTTTCGTCACTTTTTTTTTCTGGGACCACTGTGCACTGCAGAGGGACTTCGCACCGGTATTTTTGTCTGACGATCATAATATGTGCTCAGAATGAGGTAATATGTTCGACAATAAAATACAACTTTGACACCCCTTTTAAACCGACCGGTCGGTTTGGACTTTCTTCGCAGAAAATTTTGATTATGACTTTTGAAACTGACGATTTGACCTTTTCATTTTCCAAATTTTTTTCAAAACATATTTGTGTAAAATTCTATTTGCCTTTATTTGCAGAGCATTTTTAATTGCTTTTCTTTGCTTTCTACAAGGTAAATTACATATTTTCCATCTCCATTCTTCCATTTTATATAAAAAATGTTAAGCTTATAATTTTGATGTCAGTGTTTGAAAGTTAATTAACAGCTTTTCCCTAGCAACGATAGTGTTAAAATCAAATTAAATTTTCGGATTTTTAAAAGTATTTATATAGTGGATTCAATAACGAACTAGTATGACATAAAAGTTTGTATGCACCGCGTGTATTAATAGATGTTTATGCCTTCGGGCGACTTACTTGTAAGCTCGTCGCCCTCAGGGCATAAATATCTAATTAATACCCTTGGTACATAAATAACTATTACAGTGTTGTTTTGTTGACAATATGTTGTAGCTTGCTAGACAATGTCTGTTTTAGCGGCAGAGTTTCACAAGAAATTCTGCGCCATAAATAGTGACGAGATCCCACATAAACGGTGCTATAAATTGACTATAAAAATGAAATTTTGCCGTTATGTGCGCACTGAGGCCATATTAAAAGTGTAAATAGTCGTTTTGGGTTTAGAAGGAATGTTTTTCAGATTACGCAGCTTGCGGCTTTAATAACATGTTTCTTGTAAAATAAAAAATTATCGTAAATTTTAATTTAATTTACTTAGAATAGGTTAATAATCATTACATTATAATGTAAATATGCGTAGGTAGGGTTTGTTTTAAACATACTTTATATACTAAGGTGGGTTTTTTAAGTGTTTTTGCCCAGGCGGCCAATAAAAACTTCCTAAAATACCAAATTTAAGTTACACTGTATGTAAAATATCGTCATCTAACGGTCTTACTCCAAAACGTCATATTTTTCAGGAGACGTAAAAAACGATTTAAAACTTAATTATAGCAATTTAGAACTTTAAAACTAGCTTGTTCACAGGTAAAAATGTTTGAAATGTGTTAATGTATTTAAAACTTTTCATTGTTATCTATTTTATATAAATTATTTGAAAATTAAATTTTAACCACAAAATCTAAATTCACTAATGCTCTAACTCCAAGGGAAGATCTATCGTATTATATCGCGTAATATTATTACAAAAAATTTATATTTTTATATTTAATATATAATATTACTACTAGGTAGGCATAATATATATACATTATTAATGGCAATAATTATAATTATCATCAAACAGTAAATTAACAAATATTTGAAACGGGATCCCCTGTTGTCGAGAAATAGTTTGACATTAGTGACAGTTCTCATTTAATTGTTTTCTCACAATCATATGATGGAGTTAGACACTTAGCGACTTAAAATATTTACATTTTTGCATTTTTTGAGGCTGATATAGGTTTAATGCAACTTTTTTTTTTGAAGTATGTTGGTAATCAGATAATGAAGCAAATTTGATAAAAATCTCATTTTTGAAAAATTTGGAGTTAGACAACTAGAGCCTTTAGTGGACGATATGTTACCAGCAAAGAAAGTTGTAAATTTAAATCAGTACTGTAAATCCACTGTTTTCTGTAAAAATGTAAATTTTTACCTGTGATTTCACAGTAATTTAAGCAGCGAATTTAATGAGTGTTTTAAGCAGTGTTACGGGCTCTTGTAATTTTCGGGACTATCTGTAAAAGTGCCGGCTTTTTGGACCACATGCATGAATTTTAATGCAAAATTATTGTACCGCACTGTAAATGAAAATATGGTAATTTCACAGCAAATAAAGTAGGTCATATGTTACCAGCAAAGAAAGGGGTAAATTCACTGTTATCTGTAAAAATGTGAATTTATATTTTGGTAATTTTACTGCTATCTTTTGTATAATGTAAGCTATAATTATGGTAATTTTCAACCAATATTGTAAAAGTGCCGGGTTTTTGGACCACATGCATGAATTTTATTAAAATTAAATTAATGCAAAATTATTTTACCGACAGGAAAAGAGCTGAGACTTTACTAAACTGAGTAATATTGAGGTTAATTTAATAAATATTGTAAATTCACATTCTGACATGGTAAATTTGCTTTAATTTGCTTTAATTATTACAGTATACTGTTAATACTATTCACGTTCTGACATGGTGAATTTGCTTTTATTATTACAGTTAATATTACTGAAAGATTGACGGACAAATTTAGAGTGTAAGGCGTCTATTTTATTTTTAGGCTTACTAAGCTCATCGGCTTGTGTGAGTTCGATTCTCACCCGATTCTCACCCGTGCTCACCCGTGCTGCAGCTGATAGCGATTTTCAGTTAATTTTAATTTGGCGAAGGCGGCGCTAAAAACAGATGACAAAATGTATAAATCACTTTTTTTAAATAAACCATAGAAAAATTTTTATCTCTCCAAAATATAAATTTATTGTCTATTAAACAAATATTACAGCGACAATTGTTTCGACTTTTTTAACATAAAGTCATTTTCAAGTTTTTAAATTTATAAACAAATTAACTTGAGTACACATTATTAGAAATGTCATACTGTAAAAAGTCGAAACAATTGTCGCTGTAATGTTTGTTTAATAGACAATAAATATATATTTTGGAGAGATAACATTTTTTCTATGGTTTATTTAAATCAACTCCAATATGAGTAGGGATCAAGAATTTCTTAATTTCACTTTTTTTAAGTTATTATCGAAATGCGATCTGACCGAGTCTAAACCAACTCCGGATTTAGATTCAGCGACCCAAACAACGTATAGAAATGTTTGTCACGACTGGTGAACAAGACCTTTTTTTTCGTCTGCCTTTTTTTTTTGTTGAACTATTAAACCGAGTTAGGCGGGGGTCAAAAAATGTTCTACATAGTTACCTGAAATTTGGTATGCAAGCATAGGTTTTTAATTGAAACAACATATGAAAAATTAAAAAAAAGTGTTTTTTGCAATGCCCTATTAATTAGGTAAAATAATGGGAGGTTAAACATAAACATAAACTCGTTCGTTAACGATTAAAAAAAAGATTAAATAAGTTAGATAGGGATGGCAAAGATTTCTTTAGGGACGCATAAAATAAATAGGGACGGCAAAAAATAAATAGGGACGCTTAAATTATTCCCTTAATACCCATTTAAAAACCACCAATGTTTAAAAATATTTTTTAATTTGTAAAGAAATTTAAAATTAAAAAGAAATATATCTTGCGATTTATTTTTTAACGAACAAAGGCTCATGAATAATGGTAAAAGTTTCCTAATTATAAACTTATCAGATTTACAATTTTGGTAAAGGGTCCGAAAATCTCGTTATGCTTGAGTCAACCAAGTGCCAATCTGATTAACACGAAGAGGCTATTATTAAATCTTGATTTAAAAAAATAAGGTTTTCTTAACAGATATTTGAAAAATATTTATTACATTTCATCCCAAAAAGGTCTCGTGGAAAACTAAAACTATATAAAAAAAAAGTTTTTAAAGTTAAAACCCCTCTATGAATTAAATACTGTATAACTAAAAAAAAAATATTTAAATTTAAAAAAATTAGATTTTTAAGTAAATTAAACCTGTAGCCGACGATATATTTTACTGGAAAAAATAACAAAACCTAAAACATTATTTTCAGTGTATATTTTGCCTTATATTTCATATTTGAACCCGTAACTACTGATGAGTAATTTAACAGACTCCATAACATTTGATAATTAATTTTAAAATTATACTTTAGAATAAGTAATAGTATATTATTCAATGAGCGTATAATAAATGCAATTAATCAATGAGGGTGAATTTTGGGACACGAGCCGAAAGGCGACTGACCTAATCACCAGAATGATTAATAGCTATTATACTCGAGTAGAATACTATACTTTACCCATGGTCGTTTTACTTTTTATCTTTACAGACCCGTGATTAATAGGCCTATTAATCACGACCGTGGATAAAAATAATTAAACTTTTATTCTTTTCACTTATTTATTTTAGCCACAATTTATTAACTGTTTATTTATGGGAGTATGTGAGAATCTACCTGAGTAGTTAAGCACAAAATCTTTATGTCAGTAGCTACGGGTTAACTAAACTTCTGCAATAAAACGATGTAATAAAATTTGTTGATATTCCAGAATAAAACAGACTTTTAGTGCGTCTATCTAATATTAAATACTTCTGCTACTCTATACTGGCTGTACTTTGGAAATAATTATTCGGCAGAAGTTTTACCACAGTTTTCATTTAATAATAGTATATAAAACAAATAAAAAGTAAAAAACTAGTTTAGTTAAACATGAACAGTCCGTCTGCAAAGTTAGAAATTTTTAATTGCATTATTTTTATTGATTTAATCATCATCATAATTATGTGGGGTTGTGTAATAACACTCTGTTATGAAGCAAGTTTGTGCTTTTATTTAAATAAGCTGACGTTTCTTCCAATTATTTGGATATCTTCAGAGCTATAAAGTATTGCTAGGACATTTAAGTATAGTTATACATATAATAATAAAGGGCAAAAAAACAATAAAAAAAATTTATATAAAAATACTAAAAACTTACCAAATTTAAAAGCTAAGCATAATTAAAAAATATATTTATGCGAATACATTTATTTCCATTATTTATAATAATTTTTAATTTTTGGGTGAATGCCCCGTAGAATACAATTAATTACAACGCATGACACTACCTACATATCCGTCTAATAATACGCAAATGCAAACAATTGACATATTGTTTCAATACCGTCAAAAAAGTTATGTTTACCTCGATAAAATATATTTTTAATACCCATAATAATGGAAATAAATGTATACAAATAAATATAATTTTTAACTATGCTTAGCTTTTAAAATTTGGTTTTTAGTATTTTTATATAATTTATTTTGTATTGTTTTTTTTACCCTTTATTATTATACAGTGCGGTCCAAAAGTCACCCCCCCTTTTAACTTTGGAACGAGTTGAGATATCGTATTCAAATTTAGAACTCTTAAATAAGACAACTTAAACTATCTTTTAGCTTATATTTGATATTTTCAGCTCTTAAAATGTGGACAGGGGGGCATGGGGGGACATTTTTTTAAATAGAAAGGGGGGTCGTGTGATACATCATTTTAAAGCTTATAAAATTCTCTATTTAAACTCACATTTTTAATTTTTTTAAAAATGTTTTTTAAGGTTTTGATATTTCAACTTTTTGTGCTAAAACATTAGATTTTTTAAGTTTTTTTTATAAATTTTTATTTATGTCAACTAAAATTAGTTTAAAAGTATAATTAACATTTTTTACTTTTATATTTTAGAATTCTAAAATTAAAAGTATTGAAATACACATTTTTTTTTCAATTTTTTTTTCCGATTTTTTCACATTTCTCGACGTTTTCGAAGTTTTTAAGACTTTTGAGACCATGTTAAAAAAATGTCTGTCTGTCTGTCTGTCTGTCTGTCGGTCTGTGAACACGATAACTCGGGAAAGACAAATCGTAGCGATTTGAAATTTGGAGGGTATATTTGCGTAGTGAATATCTCGGCGGGGATTGAAATTGGGGTATGTGGGTAGGGAAGAAGGGGATCAAAGGGGCCAAAAAAAGTTAATTTTTGGTATTTGTTAATTTTTTTTATCGTTCAATTATAATTTTGGCACGTATAGAAAGGTAATAAAATTCACCATAAAAAGGTAAAAACCATTTTTTTTTGTAGCACCAATACTTTTGGAGATATTAGCAAAATAACAAAATTCACGCCACTGTGAAGTCGTTTTATTAGTTTATAGGCAAAGCCTTGTATTTTGCAAATTTTAATAATGATTTATGTCTATTTCAAGCCAAAAAAATTGTCGGTCACCAGTTACTATGCGCAGTACTGCTTAGACAAACGTAAGTATGCGCAGAAGAGTTTATTAATATATACGAATGCTTAAAAGTGTTCTGGCCAACATATACAAATATATCATGCGCAGTAAATATTGGTGGAACATATTTATGCGCAAACGTGTTTAATATTACATACGAATACGTAAAAGTGTTTTGCCAAAGATATACAAATATATCATGCGCAGTAAAGATTGGTGAAACATATTTATGCGCAAACGTGTTTAATAATACCTACGAATATGCACATAAGCAAAGGAAGTGTGACAAAAAGTGTGTAGTCCATTTCCACTATTCTGTTCGTCTAAAATATAAAAGTTTTCAAACGCTTTTTTTATGATGAAATTAGGCATTTAAAAAAAATTAATTGTTTTTTTTAGAGGAATTTTGACATTAATACTCATTTTCAACCCCATGTATTACACGACCCCCCTTTCCATTTAAAAAAATGTGCCACCATGCCCCCCTGCCCACTTTAAGAGCTGAAAGTACTAAATATATGCTAAAAGATAGTTTAAGTTGTCTTATTTAAAAGTTCCAAATTTGAAGTCGATATCTCAACTGGTTCAAAAGTTAAGAGGGGGGGGGTGACTTTTGGACCGCTCTGTATGTATAACTATACTTAAATGTCCTAACAAGTCCTGTAATAAATCCAAACCAAATGAAATGTATATGACTCGGCAAGTTAAAAATAGATTTTTTGGTAGCTCATTGCCAAAGCTTTTGAGTTTATAGCACCCAAAGGAACCGGACCCAATGTCTAGCAATTTAAAAATAGCTTAATTTGAATGTACTTTAAAACATATATAAAATATAGCCGGGAGCAAATAATGAAATAAAAATGGTCACCAGCTCTCCAACTATAAGTTGTGTTATTGATCTAGATTAAAGTATGTTACGGTATTCAGTAAAAAAAGAAACCGCAAATAATACCAAAAATAAGATTAGCAATAATTATTGCTTAGGATGGGTAAAAGTCATAAAATTGAATCCGATTACTTTTTTAGTGTATACACTGTATAACTCTAGTTATAATATAATGGGATGACTCCTTGAAATATACGAGTATTTACGTTTTTATTTTTTAAATATTTTTTTGACAGACGTGTGTCTGAAAGGCCTAAAAATAATTATAATATAAGAAACAATTTAGGTACTAAGTTTATACCTAATATATATTATAAAAATATCAATGTCTTTATTAAATATATTAAGGATCTAAATAATATAAGGTTTGTTATCTATATACTGGTATAGGTACTCAAGGCTTTTCTTGAATCAAACGGCGCGTTGAGCTTAGACTTAGCCAGTCTTCAACAGCTTTTCTAAATTGATCATTTGTCATAGAAGGAAATTTGGTTTTTAAAAATTCTACAAAAAAAAAGTTATAAGCAAATATGCAGTATACTATAGTATTCAAAATTACTAACTGTAAAGAACATGACACTCAAAGCTTATAATTTGGTAACCTGTAGAATTTCTTTAAATTTAAATATGTTATTTAGCGAAGTTTAAGGATCTGGAACCTTTGATTCCACTAATTAAAAAAAAATGAAAATCAGTGGTACTTTAGGTCAGGGTACTTTAATATTACTTAAGGTTAGTTTACCCAATAATTAACACTAAACTAGAAAAAAAAAATGGTACTATTCACTTTATCCTTTACATTTGATTTTAACGATAGATAACTTTTTTTATAAATTTTTTTTTCGGTCATTAACTGACAAACGTGCAATATATTTTTATAGATTAGATTCTCAAATCTAAGGTTATCATCCAAAAAAATATTTCATTTCAGAAGAATATGAAATAGCCTCTGTTCCTATAATTATGGGAATATTAAGTTTTAAATATTGCTGTTTATGTTCTTAACAAAACATCATAGCCGTAGATTGTTTGCTATTTCCTAAGAGATTATGTTCAATACAAAATTTATAAAGAGACAAGATCAATGCTTATTTTAGCTCTAGCTTCGTCAATTTTGTTGGGATCAAATATTAAAAGTAAACCTGCATCAGCGGCGTAAGATTCGAGCAAAAAGTACTTTTTTTTAGAACTAAAGGAAAATCTGACGTGTAAATTAGGAACAACAAAGGCCCCAGTATAGACCCCCTGAGGTAACCTGAAACTATCTACTAAAGAACTACCGTCTTTCGTATAACCGATTTTCTAAATAAAGGAGAAAAAATCCAATAGCTATCTCATGAAACCCATAATATCTTAGTTTAGCGCATAACAAATCTATGTTTATCTTGTCAAATGCTTTGCTGAAATCTATAGCTAATAAAAGTGCAACCAACTTCTTTTCAAGTGCTCTAAAGATATTGTCAGTAAGGTTTATCAGCGCAGATGTAGTCTGCCCTCCTTAGGATAACGCGGCAAATCCAGTTAGCAATACAGTCGATATTTCTGTGACCGCTTATGTAAAAATCGACTTTACTGCTACCTGGATTTGCCGCGTTTATCCTAAGGAGGGTAGTAGTACTGTGATATTTTCTGAAACCAGATTAATTTTTAGGGAAAATATTACATTCAGTAGTCCAAACCCAATAATTATAATTAACACTAAACTAGAAAAAAATGGTACTATTCACTTTTCCTTTACATTTGATTTTAACGATAACTTTTTTATATATTTTTTTTCGGTCATTAACCGACAAACGTGCAGTATATTTTTATAGACTATCAATTCCTAACTTACTAAACTAAGAATTAATAAACGAAATGAAATGTGACAAACAAATTTGACATTTGTGTAGTTTATTGTTAACTATAATTATTGAGTAAATCAGCCATTAAATTCAATACATCACAATTTATTAAAAACCAATTTTGTATTTTGGTTTGTGGTCCAGTGTAATCATTACATCATTTATACATACCCTGAATTAAACTAATAAATTTTAAATTTTTTATTTCAAATTTATTTTCCGTTTTCGTCCATGAACAGGCTTGCCCTAAATGGTTCGTTAAAATATTTTCAAATATCATATTTGTTAAACTTCTAATTGTCCATCGATCCATAGGTTCAAGATATTCCTTCTAAAATAGAAAACAAATTAATGTTCACAGATTATTTTATTTTATCTCATTTTGTTGGTAATATTTCATATTAAAATTTTATTTTCATATTACCTAATAAAATAATTCAATATTAGGTACAGTAAAAAAAAATAAATGTTTGTATTATACTTGCACACAATAGTATATTATAAAATTAGTTTGAGACTTAAGCTTTTAGTGCACTAAAAGACAGTCGCAAACCAATTTCATATACTATTTTATTTACGCTCTACAGCCGAAAGTTTCAGAAAAACAAAAAAAAAACAAATGATTATGCTGTGATTTACTTGACAATAGAAAAAAGTACTGTCAATATGGAAAACAAAAGCATTCAGGTTTATAATATCTTTAAAAAGCACTAGTGTTATAATGTGAACATTAATATACCAAAATATGTCCAAATGTGGGCTTAATACTAATAATAGTAATAATAATAATAATAATAATAATAATAATATAAAGAACTTTCACTTTCGGGTTTAGACCGTGTTAATGGATTTTCACTTTCCGACGTTTCGTCTCTTACTACTAGAGACATCTTCAGGGATTAATCTGAAACTGACAGTTTGGACTTCTTTATATCTTAATGGCCGTGAAAGCTTAAAATCTAATAATAATAATAATAATAAATCGTCTTTATTTATTCATTGAAAACAAATACATAATTCAAATTATAATAATTTTGTAAATAAAAAGTTTTTGGATAATATATAAACCTAAACTAAGTAAAATTTAGCCCGAGGGTATTCTTACACTTAACCTATTTTAGCTAAAACCTAAAATAAAAAAAAATAACAAGTTATAAAGAAAGAAGAGAAAAAAAATCAAATAAATTAGACAAGAAGTAGCCAATAATAATTATAGATTAAATAAAGAGGTTTTAATGGAATGCTTAAACTTATTATAAGAAAATTAAACTACATTTTTGTCTATAATTATAAAAGCGGAATTAAAGGAAAAGGATTTCTTAAACAAGTTTGTGGAATATCTAGGCATAATGAGTAATTTTATTACACGTTATATTGCGATCATGTATGTCATTTCTAAAAACTAACCTTTCACGTAAGTAAATAGGCATTGATGTATACAAAACCTTGTGTAAAAATGTACTGTAATAAAGCTATACAATCTTATCAATTCGTAGCCATTTAAGTTCTGTGTACTTTGGTGAGATATGATCGTATTTTCTGGCATCGGTAACGTAGCGAACACATGTATTTTGAATTTTTTGTAATCTGGTTGTATTGGATGAATCTAGACCAGGAATTTTACTACGTTACAACAATTAAAGATAGGAAAAATAAGTCATAAGTGATTGCGCAAATTATGATCTAATAGACATTTATTTATATACAATACTTTTAATTAATGTCCTTTTTTAAAGTATATTCAACATGATTCTCAAACCTAAGTTTATCATCCAAAAAATACCCAGGTATTTAATTTCAGAAGAATATGAAATAGCCTCAGTTCCTATAATTATGGGAATGTTAAGTTTTAAATACTGCCGTTTATGTTCTTGACAAAACATCATAGCCGTAGATTTTTTGCTATTTATTAAGAGATTATGTTCAATACAAAATTTATAAAGAGACTTAAGATCAATGCTTATTTTAGCTCTAGCTTCGACAATGTTGCTGGGATCAAATATTATAAGTAAACCTGCACCATCGGCGTAAGATCGAACAAAAAGTAATTTAGAACCAAAGGCAAATCTGATGTGTAAATCAGGAACAATAAAGGCCCCAGTATAGACCCCTGAAGTATGCCTGAAACTATGTCTCTCTCTAAAGAACTGCCGTCTTTCGTACGATTTTTTAAATAAAGGAGAAAAAATCTAATAGCTATCTCATCAAACCCATAATATATTAGTTTAGCGCATAACAAATTTATGTTTATCTTGTCAAATGCTTTGCTGAAATCTATAGCTAATAAAAGGGCAACCAACTTCTTATCAAGTGCTCTAAGGATATTGTCAGTAAGGTTTAGTAGCGTAGATGTAGTCTGCCCTCCTTAGGATGAACGCGGCAAATTCAGTTAGCAATATAGTCCATATTTCTGTGACCGCTTATGTAAAAATCGACTGTAGTGCTATCTGGATTTGGAGAGTACTAAGTATTGTGATGTTTTCTGAAACCAGATTGATTTTTAGGGAAAATATTACATTCAGTTAAATACTCGTAGTTGCTGTCGATTCCAGCTGCGTTGGACTTTAAACTATTGATAGCATTTAAAACAACAGACGGTTCTACAATTTTAAAGGAAAAACTGTAATTTCTGTTAAATACTTTACTATTGTAAAATTAAATTCGTTTTTTTGAAAGATCGTTGGTCTCGTAAACAGTTAAAAAGTAATCATTCATTTTGTTAACGTCGGAGAGGTTGGATCGAATCTCATTCTGAGGCCTTACGTTCATATTACTTAAACTTTTTCAGAGATTTTTAGTGTCATTATTTGAGTTTAAAGAATCTAATACTAAGTAGAACGTAGATGTAATACTTCGTTGTGGTAAGGATTTAAAAAAATTATTATAGTTTTTTTTAGTCGTCATATTTATTGCTGTAATGGTAACACATAAAAAATATTTTTGCCTACCACCAAATTAGTAGTTAGTGCTTATTTTCCACCCGTTGCCATGACAGCGGTCGAAAAGTGACAGTCAGCTAATTTTACATATCTACTGTCAGAAAACAAGTGAACGTCAAACACAAAACGTCAAATTAATAAAAATTTTGTTAGTAACACAATTAAATATGTCGGAAATATAGCGGAAATATGGCTTCTTTATTTATGTGTTAGTAAGGCAGAATTAAATATGGCGGATGATCATCATCGCCAAATTATATTTACTTCAGCCATATACTTTTAAGTATAAGTTAAAACTATGAGAAGTAAAGTAAGATTGCTTATAGGATCTGATGGTAATACCATAATGGTATTATTATTATTATAATTATTATTATCACAATTTTAAATACATAAAATACATCAAATTGGTAAAAAAAAGGGAAGAAAATTCACTCTGTCCCTTTTTCTAAAATTAATTATTATCCAAGAATTTCCTAACAATTCGGCATGTTTGCAGAATTGCTGTTTTTTGTAGAATTGTCATTAGTAATGGATTAATGTTTAACTTTTCTAGGTGTTTTGATATGGAATTTGAAACAGCTCCCATCGCAGATATTATAATGGGTATTATGATAACTTCCTGCAGTTCCCAGATGTGCTTGATCTCAAGTGCCAAATTTACGTACTTATTTATGTTTTCTGCTTCTACTTTAATTGAATGAGCGGACAACCAATGTCTATAATAAATATATTATTATTATTATTATTATTATTATTATTATTATTATTATTATTATTATTATTATTATTATTATTATTATTACTATTATTATTATTATTATTATTATAATTATTATTATTATTATTATTATAATTATTATTATTATATAATCGTTTTGTTGAATTAATCATTAAATGGTTTATTTGTACAGTCAGAATTATTAGTAGAGTGGGCAATGTTGTCAGACGACTTCTTTTTCTAGAGATATTTTTTTTTTGGTATTTGGAATTTTTTTTACACCGCCCACGACAAATGCTCTTGTTTAGTATTTTTTAGATATTTGTTTTTTTGTTTTTTTTTTTGCTTTAATTCAATTACATACGTGGAAATATTGCAGTGCAAGTAAAAAGCTTGTTGATATTTTACACAAAAACCCAGAATTAAAAAAAAATGTTTTTATTATTATTTTAATGAACCTAGGCCTAAAACATTTTTTTTTTGATTTCTTTTTTAATTTATTTTTCGTTTTACGAAAAAAGAAACTTTAAGAAAAAAATAAAACAAAATTTGTTTTTATTTTTTTTTTGTTTTTGATTTTAATGAACCTAGGGCCTAGGCCTATAGGGGAAAGTATTATTTTGTTGGCAGCAGTATTTTTTTAATACCGAGGGAATCAGGTAAAGACCGCTCTCGATGAGTGGGCTTATACCAAGCTAAAGAAGCAATGGATGGCGGTCGACGGTTGCCGGCAAGCTAAGGACTTCCTGGCTAGCCCAAGCAAATCAAAAACCGACTGGTTGCTCGAAAAAGGAAACACTGCACTCAGACAACTTGTAGGGGTCCTCACGGGCCACTGCAAGCTAAGGAAGGACCTGGCAACAATGCGGATTCTAGAGAGTCCGCTATGCCCAAAGTGCGGGGAGGATGAAACATCCTCTCATTGCTTAACCGAGTGTATCAGATACGACAGGATCAGGTTGCAAGTCTTTGAAACTCAAAGACTCAACCAAGAGGAACTAAGAGATCTCCCCTGGTTCAATATCCTGACCTTTATTGAAAGGACGGGCAGGTTCAAGGAGGACTCAAACTAGTAAATGTCTGAGATTGCCTGGGGTGACAAAAAGGGCCAGAAATGGCCTAGGTGTCCGGCTTTGGCCAACCCAAAAATTTACTACTACTACTATGCACCGATTACATCAGTAAATCCAGACATATCGTTTTTTAAATATAAGAAAACTTATAGAGGCATTACTCATTAAAAGATTGTAACGATATAAATCGTCACTTTGTAATATAGCAAGGGTTAATTAAACTATTCGTTTACTTACGTTATAATTTATGTTTATTTTGTATATAAATAGTTACGTTCGTACAGAACTATTTTGTATCTGGGACTATTTTGTAGCAGGAACTGAATTCTAACCATATAAGTCTCTATTCCATAGTTCTACCTGAAAATAACATAAAGAAAACATAATTAGAATATGATTTTAAATAATAAAGAATCATATGACTTATTTCTCTATAATACATTTGTCTATGGACTTACCTGGTTTTTATATGTTTCAGAGTCTATTGAGGGTTGGATTTCACTGGCTTTCATCTGTAGCTTGTCTCTCCTGGAAAGTTTCGTATGCTTATTCCTTCGGGATAATCTAGAATTTGTTGAAAATAGTTTGCTGGAACTGCTCACTTAGATTCAGTATTTTGTTTATACTTAGTTCACAGGACACTTAGTATTCTGTTCGTATTTTTATTAGTTTTGCTGATAAACAATAAGTATTGTTTATATTTGTTTCTTAGAGTAATATTTTGAGGTTAGATATCACTAATACGGATTTATTAGGAAATAGTCTTTTTGTTATTATTTTTGGTGTAGTTTCAGCTACCTTTATTAGGAATCCTATACGGTAAAACTGTAGTTGATAATGACTTGCATAGATGTCGCTAATAGTTCAGAAATAGGATTTTATTTACCTGAAGGGTTCATACCGGTTAAGAAGGTCGATTTTCGTTCTTCTTGAAGCAACTCTAATACAAAATGGTGGTGTCGTACTGACGAGTGTTTATTTTCTGTAATCATCGAAGTAATCCTTCATGTATTTTTATTTAAAGTTAGTGAAAATGAATATTTAAACAATGCGGAAGATATTGTAACTGTTATTTTCTACAATTACGCATTTATAACGTTTCGATGGACATCGAAGACTTAGTATGACATGTAAGTTAAGTTTTTCTGTTTCTTAGAATATTTCTAAGATATAATTATTGTTTTAGCACCATTAAGCACCATTAACCACCATTAATTAATTACTATTTCTATACCATTAATTACCATTACTACACCATTACTCACCATTAATATGGAATTACATTAATTTAAGTTGAAGTTTATTTTGGTATATTTGATATAGAAGTTCTCCGCATGGAGTGATGTTCTGTTGGAACATGGTTCTGTAATTTCGGCATAGATAAATTCTATATAACCGTCTAGCAGACAATTTTATATTGGATATAATTTTCAAAAGCATATTTTATCCCGGACAACATTTTCAATAATACATTTTATCCTGGAGGATGATTTTTCCAAAGTAGATGGGACAGCCTATATTTTTTTTCTTTCATTTGAGAAATGAATTCATCAGCATAGGGGAGACTTGTACAGATGGAGACGATGGAATTCATACCTCATGGATTTTGCAGAAACCAGCTAAGTACTCATTCTGAAAACTTTTGAAAGCAATATTTCATATTTTTAAATTCTTTTATTTCAATATTCTTATAACTGTAAACTTTATCAGATCTGATATAGTATTGTTTAATACTATATGCCCTTCTGGCTTTTGTTCATTTTTAGGTACTTATTTTTTTAAAACATTTAATCTCATTTATTAATTATTAAATATCATACTTTTGATTAAATGATTTCTAATTTAAGCATGACTTTTATACACTGCAAGAAATGATTGCTGTTTACATACATTTCTTGGTGCTTGCTGAACTTCATGTTTTCTTTATACATTTAAGTCGAATGATTTCTGAATTTAGTAATTTTTATTAAGATTTCTTTAATTATATCTTAATATAATTACACATATTTTTTATATATATTAATACATTACTTGATGTGCTTTCATTAAGTTTATTTATAATAAATTTCTCAAATGAATTATCTTATTTTATTTAAGGGTTATATTTTCTCAAACTGAAAAGCTTAAGTATTTACACTAGGTTGTTACTTACCTAAAGGAGTAAAAGCTAAAGTAACTGGCGCCCCTAACAACATTAATCAATTCTTTCTATTTTTCCCTTGCCCATACCCATTGCTCCGCTGTCAAAACTAGCCGTTGGCAGTGAACGTATTAATTACGGTACAAGATATCTGGGAGTTGCAAGCTATAAGTCATCTTTTGTCATCTTTTTTAGCTTTTATCATACTGGCGTTGAGTTGTTGTAGAGTGGGGACAGGCTTCTTGTGGTAGCTTCTAATCATTACTAAATATATGCTAACTTATGAAGGAAAAACAGCTCGCTTATCTCCGAAAAAGTCCAAATTTTTCATTTTAGAAGAACACTACGGGCTATACTTACAAAAAGTTCAACGTTGCCTGGATCTTGCATATATTTTTCAAATTTTAAAATGTGTTTTGTAATTTTTAACGGTAAAGGAAAGTTTAACACTGGCCCGTCTAATTGTGATTTTAAATTATCCACTTTCTTTTCTAATTCGGAAACTAATTTAGATAATGATTCCAGGGTAACTAAAATTAATTCATAAAATTTATTTGAGGTACACCTAACATTGGGGCATTAAAAAGGCACAATTTTATGAAAATTTCCTGCCCGTGATGTTGTGAAAATATAAAAATAAATGTGAAAATTTTCAGTTCAAAAAAAAAAAAATAGGCCGCCATAATTATAATTAAATTAGATTCTTTTTAAAGGGAAAAGCAAAAAGGATGTTTTTTGATACTTACCACTATCTGCTTTACCTGCTCCACTTGAAACTGATTCCAAATCACCTACATTAAATTTTTCTTCATCTAAAATTAAGGAATTTTTTTTTTATAAAATATCCAGCATATAAATTGTTACCTATGGTCATAACGCTTATTATCATTTTATAGTTACTTTATGTTTACAAAAACTTTATAAAACACAAAAAAATATGCGAAAGCAAACTGGACTTTTCTAATACTCACCTGGTTCATCGGATTTACCTGCTGCTTCTGATCCAGGTGGAAGACCTAGTGATTCCATATCACCAACATTAAAATTTCCTCCACCTTAAATTAAGGGATGTATTATTTTATTGTAATATAGCAAGCACATGTGCACAGGCCTCGGAAATGGTACATTAAAACGTTGGTACATAAAGTACATAAAAATACAATACAATTAAAAAAATATGGATTAACCCAAATTTTTGATTTCTAATTTAATTCAAAAAAATTAAAAATATCAAAAAGTTTCCATCAATTTTAACACTGTTTGTAAAGTGAGCACAGCCTAGGCGAAAAATTAAACTTTTCGTACAGGTTTAAGTACAGTCAAATAAAAAAAAATATTTTGCAGTCTCAAAATTGTAATTTTTAATTACTTTTAATAGGATGGAGGATAAACATAATTAGGTAAATATTTGTTTATTTTTGGGTAAATTTATCACATATTTGGTACATATTTTTCGAAAATTGTTTAAATATTTACATGTTATTCAGCTCACTGTTCCGAGGCCTAGAAGCATCTAAATTGTTATGGTCAACGTGTTTAAATCATCTTGAAGTCGCTTTACATGAATTCTTCAACTACAAAACTTTTAGCAATCAATACCAACAAAATTAGCAAGCGTATACATTTTAGTTTTTAAGCTTCTAACTTGTTATATGTTATACAAATTGTGTATTACATCGATTATTACATTTCATGAGACACAGAATAGTATGAAAGGTGAAAATATAGTCCTGTGCACACGAAAAAAAAAGTCTTGTCCAACAGACGAGACAAACATTTCTATAAGTTTTTGTGGTCGCTGAATCCGAATCCGGCTTGGTTTGATTCGGCCAGATTGCATTTCGTTAATAGCTTTAAAAAACTGATGAGAGTTGATACATTTTATCACTTTTTTGAGGTTTGTCCAAACGAAATTCGACCTGACCGAGCCAACCCAGTCCCAGATTCGGATTCAGCGACCCTAAAACATATAGAAAAGTTTGTCACGTCTGTTAGGCAAGACCTTTTACTTTCCCCAAGGAAAGTCTTGCGTTAGTAAAAAATTTTGAAAAAATTTTATTGCTTTGTTTTATATCCAAAAAATATGAGTTCCGTCAAAAAAAAAATACTGTCTGTCGGTCTGTGTGTCCGGGAAATTTGTGACCACGATAACTCAAGAACGCTTCGGGCTAAAGACCACAGGTTGATTATCCAAAGTTCTAGGCTGGGATTGTTTTTCGTAAAAATCGGGTTGGGGTAAGGGGGTAAATGGGATAAAAACATTTTCTTTTCAAAAACATATTTTCATTTAATTTTTAATTTTACGAAAAAGGAAACTTTTTTTAATTTTTTTTTTTTTAAACGAAAGAATTTTTAAAACAGGTTTTTAATTTTTTTTTATTTTTTTTTTGTTTTTGATTTTAATTAATCTATTTTTACGTTTCTGGACGTTTTATATCTAAATCTATGATTTCCGTAAAAAAAATATCTGTCTGTCGGTCTGTCGATCTGTCGGTCTGTGTTTCCGCGAAATTTGTGACCATGATAACTCAAGAACGCTTCTGGCTAAAGACATAAAATTTGGACCATAGGTTGATTGTTTTTAGTAAAAATCGGATGGGGTCAGGGGGTAAAATGGGGTAAAAACAGTTTTTTTCAAAAATAAAAAAAATTTGATTTATTTTTTTTTAATTTATTTTTAGTTTTACGGACAAAAAAAGTTTTGAAAAACTTAAAAATTTTTTTTTTTTGATTTTTTTAATTTTTTTTCGTTTTTGATTTTAATGAACCTATTGAAAATAAGTGTAAGAACCCTACCACCTTATATGTGAATATTCTTCGCTGACAAGCCTAAGACAAAAGTACTTTCGATTACTGAAACCGGACGAGATTAGGGACACTCCCCTGAAATCATATCTGGCTTTATAAAAGAAACAAGGATGACGTGAAACAACCAAACCCTGCACTGTAATAAGTAAACTACTACAAATAAAATTTAAACTGCAACTACTTACCTGACTGGGATACAGGTTCATTATTAAGAGTATTAAGGGTTTCAATTTTAATAACCAAAACCAAAAATACTTTAACTAAAACTAGTAACAAATTCATGTCTCTTAATTATAAAATGTTATACCGAAATGCCTAACGTATCTAGTAATGAATAATATTCAATGAACATAATGTAATGCACTATTGTTGAAAACTTATTCGGTCTGTTCACTATTATCAACATAAATTAAGCGCATGATTAATTAAAATTTGAGGGAGTAATTATAGGAAATCCCATGATAAAACAATATACTACTAGATCATTAAAAACTCACGTCGTGAACGACAATATTGGCAAAATAAAAAAAAGTTAAAATTTCTTTGCTGGAACAACTCAACTTACGCTTGCGCCATTTTGATCTTTAGATTTTACTTAAAATATACGCATCAGAAAATTTCGTTGTATTTTTAATACTACATGTTATTTGTTAATACATATTGTTTATTTATATCGCCACCATTGGTATTTAATACTTTACTTGTGATATTAAATACTACAATGTTTGTATTGTATACAAAATGTTGTTATACTAATATAGAGACCCTGCTGGTATATTTGGATCCCCACGCAACATGTGTTTATTAGTACTGTAACATTTGGTAAATTATATCAAAGTTATAGTTTGGTATATTTTAAGTTTTAGTTGTTGTGTTATTGATCTAGTTTAAAGTTTGTCCCAGTATTAAGTAAACACGATTCGCAAAAAAGGTCAAATAAAATAAAAAATTGCCCAAGAACTTTGTAAATAAAATTTGATTTCTGGCCCTTTCCTTAAATAGGAAAAGCAAAAATTAAAAAATTTCAACGACAAAATTTTTTTTATCGCACTTTTTTGTTTTGAGTATTATAAAATAGATACACGCTGATTTATAATTTTCCCAATTCACCAATATTTGCTACAGTTTACTTTTTTCTGCTTAAACGTTTTACCTGTAACTCAAAAATTAAATTTTAAATAATATCTAACAAATAGGACCCCCTTGGGGGGCCTTAAATAGGATGAAAGCCTAAATTTTTTAATTTTCTTGGGTTTATCTTATATGCTCTATTTATATACCAATATAAGCTATTCTAGTAGTATATTAAATATTTTTTTTAAATAGGGGGCTTTGGGGGGTCTTGAGCCAATTTTCAGATTTTTTTTTGAATTTTAATGTGCAAAAAATATTATAATATAATAAATATTTTCTAGATATTGTTTAAAATGTCGGTTTGGGGGTTAATTATCATATAATATATATTATTATTATTATATATTAATATAAAAAAGATATATAATAATAATATTATTATGTACGCGTACGTGTCAAATTTGGTTTATATTTCTCCTGAAAGTTGTTAAAGAAGTCTCTTATAAGAGACTTACTATATCTAATAATTATACATACATAATTATGTACATAATATTTCTATAATACATTATGCCTAAAACTTTAAAATCTCTACTTTCGGCTTAAAGAAGAGATATCAGACGATCGGAAGAAAAAGAAAAAACATTTTTAAAACTTACTTTACAAATCAATTTTTTTTGAAAGGTTTGAAGGTATTTTTTAATTCCAGAGGAAAGGCAATAAATTAAAATCAAATAAAGTTATAAGTGGAAATTATATTTTGTATTAAACAAAATTGAAATATAAAAGTACAGAAAAAATAAAAGCAAAAATTTAATTAATTAATGAATTAAAAAATCCCTTCAAACCTTTCAAAAAAAAATTGATTTGTAAAGTAAGTTTTAAAATGTTTTTTCTTTTCCTTCCGATCGTCTGATATCTCTTCTTTAAGCTAAAAGTAGACATTTTAAAGTTTTAGGCATAATGTATTATAGAAATATTATGTACATAATTATGTATGTATAATTATTAGATATAGTAAGTCTCTTATAAGAGACTTCTTTAACAACTTTCAGGAGAAATATAAACCAAATTTGGCACGTACGCTTACATAATAATATTATTATTATTATATATTTTTTATATTAATATATAATAATAATAATATATAACCCCCAAACCGACATTTTAAACACTCTTTTACAATATCTAGAAAATATTTATAATATTATATTTTTTGTACATTAAAATTCTAAAAAAAATCTGAAAATTGGCTCGAGACCCCCCAAACCCCCCTATTAAAAAAAATATTTAATATACTACTAGAATAGCTTATATTGGTATATAAATAGAGCATATAAGATAAACCCAGGAAAATTTAAAAATTTAGGCTTTCGTCCTCTTTAAAGCCCCCCAAAGGGGTCCTATTTGTTAGATATTATTTAATTTTTAATTTTTGAGTTACAGGTAAAAAGTTTAAGCAGAAAAAAAGTAAAATGTAGCAAATATTGGTAAATTGGGAAAATTATAAACTAGCGTGTATCTATTTTATAATACTCAAAACAAAAAAGTGCGATAAAAAAAAATTTTGTCGTTGAATTTTTTTAATTTTTGCTTTTTCTATTTAAGGAAAGGGCCAAGAATCAAATTTTATTTTCAAAGTTCTTGGGCAATTTTTTATTTTATGTGACCTTTTTTGCGAACCGTGTAAAATAACAATCGATAAATAATACCAAACTTTAGATTAGTAATAATACAAAGAAAAGTAAAAAAAGGATCGATTATTTTGTCAGTATGTAATTGTGTGTGGTTGCAATCTTTATATTATTACTAATAATTATTTTGGTATTATGTACCGATTGTTAATTTTTCTGAATACTGTAACATACTTTAAACTAGATCAGTAATACAACTTAACAACAAGTCAAAGAATACCATACTATAAGTGTGATATGCTTTACCAAATGTTACAGTAATTTTTACCATAACATGCTAGTATTAAGAAACACATTTTGCGTGGGGATCCAAATGTACCATCACGGTCTCTATGTTAGTATGAAACATTTTGTATAAAATACACATTTTTTAGTATTTAATATCACAAGTAAAGTATTAAATACCAATGGTGGCGATATAAATAATAAATATGTATTTACAAATAAAATTTAGTATTAAAGATACAATTACATTTTCTGAGTTCAGGTCTACGTATATAACAGTTGTTGAGACATACCTAAATATAAAATAGGAATTTTTGATATAGAATCGTATTAAAATTTATATTGGAGCATTGTTTACTTCTTATTTTTGATGCTCAGAATATGAAAATATTTTTTCTTCAAGCGTACTAAAATGTTCATATTTTATAACTGAACGCACTAGTTAGAAGTGATCTATTTTTTTGCAGTAAAAAAATGAGTTCATTGTTTTACGCCGTAAAAAAGTTAGTTAGCAAAACCACCACTGGCGGCAGCACTCTTTAACTTTGATGACAGCCATACTTCAAACTTGTTTGTTTATTATGTAAACGGGTGGTTGACTCGAGATTCTTTGCAAAAACCTTGTGTGAAATTGATTAAAAATGATTGAAGAAGAATATATGGTTTATACACCTACAAATCTCTCCGAAATTGCAAATGCTACATTAGACAAGTAACCATCGAAATCGCGAGAAGTGTACGATTTAGCCTACGAAAAAAGTTTAAAATGAGCTAAGGGAGGTTTAAGTTTATTTCGAAAGGGTTTTATTGGCCTATTTTAATAAAAAAAAAACATAATGTATTACTGAATAAATTAAATTCAAAAATTAATATTTAAAAAAATATATATAGGATGCTTGAAGAAAAAATAGTATGTTTCACTCAGAGGAAAAGTGATTTTTTTTACTCGTCTGTAGTTTCCGGACTCCGCTTTGCGTCGTCTGTAAATTCTACAGACTAGTAAAAAAAAAGCTTCACTTTTCCTCTTAGTAAAACAATATACTACTTTTTAACAGTGCATTTTTTAGTGATCGACCTATTTTTTTTAATGTTTTTTCAATTTTTTTTTAAGCGCCAAATAAGGCCTCTTTAAGGTGGCTTATTAAGGAGCTCTTATTTGGCAATCAGCTCGTTTTGTTTTATTTAAATCATTTAAATATTATTAATAAAAATAAATTCAGTCCGATCTGATACATTTTTAAAAAGTTTATTTACCGTTTAACTCACATTTGGATACCCTTAAAGGAAAAGGAACCAAGCGACGAAATTTTTTTAGGCATGGAAATAGGTTATACTAAGCCTAAAGAACCTATGCCTAACAAAATTTCGTTAAAAATGTCGCTTGCTCCCTTTTCATTTAACTGTATTCATTTATGGTAGAAATTCGTTAATTTTAGTGTTAGGAGCAACTTTGGCAGATTTTCGGCACGGGTTAGAATCTTTTGATCATTTTGAGATTTGGCTCATAATTTTGTATACTTAAATGAAAAGATTTCAAGCCCTTTAAATTTTTCACTTATACCAAAATTACAGACAATTTTAAACGATTTTTTACGATTTATGGGTAATTTTACGAATTTTAGGGGCCCAGTTAGGACCCTTAGAGAAGTTTGATCACTCTCATATTTTCAGAAATTTCTAGTTACATTTAAATGAAAGTTTTAAGATATGGTCACGAATGGAACCACGTCACCAGTTAAGGCTTAAAATAAATACTTTTACATTAAAATGAAAGTTTTTATTTTAATTTTTTATTGTTAAATATTAGTAATAAAAAAAGTCCAAATAATTAGGTAAGGTTGTGAAAAATACTCGGAATTAATAAACAATTTATTGCAAGTTTAAAAAGTAATTTTTTAAATTAAAATAATTCCAGATGGATTTGTTATGTCAGCAATGCAATTATATATTACTTTATAATCCTTATCTATCTAGATAATTATATTCATGGGACATTATACGCAATAAAATGCCAGTATTAATTAATACTATTTTACAAATTACAGTAATTAATATTAATTAAGATTTACTTAGTGAAAATCAAGAACTTTCTACATGCAATATCTCTGTTTCTGTCAAATAATTTTGAATAAAACAAGCTGAAATTACTATTTGCTTACAAAACATAAACGGTAGCTAATAAATAAATAAAAATATAATTAATGATAAATATTGACTTTAATTATAACTTGGAGAGGTTGTAGCAGACTGTTAGTTTGAAAAGTGTTTTAAATATTAATATATTTAGATCAACGGCAAATGTGTCACAATATTGTAATAACTGCATAACAGTTATGCAGTTTGGATAACACGGGTCAACACAAAATTTGACTTTGACTCTAAAGTATAAAATTTCGATAGTTTAGGTCGTAATTACACGAAAAAAAATTATATGGCATAAAAAAGTTTGCTTTTGTATTTAGAAGACCGATTGAACGATATTTTTCAAAATCTGTGGTATTATTTTTTATTAAGATCCAATCAAAAATAAATTTGTTTATCATTTTTATTAAGTTTTACTATCAAAATAACTTAGAAAAAAGTAGAAAATACTTTAAAAGTGTACACTCTTACTCTTTCTTTTTTGTTCATAAGTACTTTCTCTCAATAAACCCCAGATATAGTTTCCCATCATGTTTTCATTGGCCAATACTTGATAACGTTAATATGTCCATTACATTTGATTCACTGCCTAATTAAAAATTGCTCACCTTTCAAAAATCTTTTACAATAACTACGAGCAACATTTGGAGCCCATAGCTTGTCTTAATTCCGAACAGGACAGTCAAAATAAGCTTCATAGGCTTCACAGAGAACGTGAGATGTTTTTAGTTTATATTTCATGTCTCGAACTTTAATAAATTGACCGCATACGTAGCAAAATGCATCAGTATCATATTTACACTTTCGCGATGCCATTTTAACGTTTTCTCGACATGTACAAAACACCTGATCGTTGTTTATCACTTGAGTGCCATCTGGAGGCACTGCGTGAACGTAAAAACCCCACTCAGATCTTGCGGTATTTTTGATTGTATTTAAAATAATTGAAATTTATAAAAATATTCGAAAATGAGTATTATTACCACAAGTATCACAAAAGCAAACTTTTAACCAAAAAAAGGGATTTTCTTTTCGTTTTTGTGCATAATGAACCGAAAAATCATAATATAAACTTTAGGACAAAGAACAAAAATTTTTTTGTTGAGTCGTGTAATTATAATGCAAATAGTCAACCTAATAGTCCTCGGGCCCACGCCCAATATAATATTTACTTCTATATTTTTCTTGAACCATATATTGATATTGATACAGCCTGTTCCAGAACTCGCGTACAGAAATTTGAGGGTATATTAAAAACCCTCTGGAAAATATGAAAAAAATTTCAAAAAAAATCCATCTTCAATACTAATTAAAAAGGAAGCTATTTAATCTGACCAATCCTGTTGCTGATGTTAAATTACCTACAAATTAGTTTTTCCCTACTTATTAGTAACTATGGTTGCATTTTAATTGTTGAGGAGTGCATTGTTTGGGACTTTAAACTTTAGAATCTTTTTAGGTTATTATATTTTGACAAAACCGACAGATGCTATCAAATATTCTATTTTTATAGGGTCACTCCATCCGGCGGTGGTTTTTTGATATTAATATATATTTATGTCACATGTCAACCTACAGAATATGTACCTGCAATAATTAAATTTACTTCCATAGCTACAAATTCAACTTATAATGGTAATTTAACATCAGCAACAGTATTGGTCCACTTAAAGCGTTCATATTTTTGAATTGAACGAAGATGGATTTTTAGTTGACATTTTTTCCATATTTTCCAAAGGGTTTTTAATATACCCTCAAATTTCTGTACGCGAGTTCTGGAACAGGCTGTATCTGTTTCTTGGGCTTTTAGCTCTCAAATTAAACATTAAATAAAAATTCTACATTTTATTTATATAAAAAATTGGACATTTGAACGTTTCGCCTTACCTTGAAGGCTTTCTCAACAAAAATAAAACTTAGGGGGCTAAAACTACAAAAAAAAACTATTTTTAAGTTATGTAAACAGAACAAACATATAGGGTAAATACCTGAGTAATAAGTTTTTTATTATAAAATAAACCCAATAAATAGCAAAGGCATATCAAAAATCAATGCCTTTGCTATATATATATATACAAAGGCATTTTAATGAGAAATAAGGCATAATAAAAAATATACCATTCCGTTTGGAAAAAATAAGTCAGATGTTACCCACCCTAAGAGGACCATCCTGTATATTTTAAAATATTTTTAAAATGTGCCTTTTTAAAACCATACAACTTTTCCCATTAAAGTTTTTCTCTAAAGTGGATACTTTACTATTTATCGACAGACTCAGCTTCGTTGAGACACCCTGTATATTAATTATGCTTAGTTTGGTTTAGATTGCCGATATAAAATGAATATGCATACTTTATAGACTAGTAACAGGTACCTATATTTTAAAATTGTGTATTTGTCACGTCAATAATGTAGTTGTAACTATATTATTCACTTTTAAAATATTTCACATTTTTCAAATGGTTTTATTTTTATTACATTAATCATAGGGTTAAGGCCTATCCAGAAGCTTGCATAAGAACATAAAACATAAGAATGCGGTGCCGTGATTGGCTTACAAGATACATGGCGGCACATCAAGCCAATCTCGGCATCGTATTATGTATTACGTTCTTATGCAAGCCTGTGAATAGGTACTTAAATTCATATCTATACATCTTACAATCGCCTTCTATACGTATTTGTTAACAGCAATTGGGTGAGATCAAAATATTTTATTTTTGGACAAAATAAATACTTTTTACAGCGCGTAAGCTCCAGAATTGTATAACAATGATACAATCGTATTCAAAAAAAGTTACTTTTAAAAAGTCCGTCTGTCTGTCTGATGTTATTTTTTTTGTGTAAACGATATCTCAAAAACGAACAAGTAAAGGCATATCCAGAAGCTTGCATAAGGACATAAAACATAAGAATGCGGTGCCGTGATTGGCTTACAAGATACATGGCGGCACATCAAGCCAATCTCGGCATCGCATTGTTATGTATTACGTTCTTATGCAAGCCTGTGAATAGGCACTTAAATTCATATCTATACATCTTACAATCGCCTTCTATACGTATTTGTTAACAGCAATTGGGTAAGATCAAAATATTTTATTTTTGGACAAAGTTACTATACTTTTTACAGCGCGTAAGCTCCAGAATTGTTTAACAATGATACAATTGTATTAAAAAAAAGTTACTTTTAAAAAGTCCGTCTGCCTGTCTGATGTTATTTTTTTTTGTGTAAACGATATCTCAAAAACGAACAAGTAAAGGCCTATCCAGAAGCTTGCATAAGGACATAAAACATAAGAATGCGGTGCCGTGATTGGCTTACAAGATACATGGCGGCACATCAAGCCAATCTCGGCATCGCATTATGTATTACGTTCTTATGCAAGCCTGTGAATAGGTACTTAAATTCATATCTATACATCTTACAATCGCCTTCTATACGTATTTGTTAACAGCAATTGGGTGAGATCAAAATATTTTAATTTTGGACAAAGTTATTATACTTTTTACAGCGCGTAAGCTCCAGAATTGTATAACAATGATACAATTGTATTCAAAAAAAGTTACTTTTAAAAAGTCCGTCTGACTGTCTGATGTTATTTTTTTTTGTGTAAACGATATCTCAAAAACGAACAAGTAAAGGCCTATCCAGAAGCTTGCATAAGGACATAAAACATAAGAATGCGGTGCCGCGATTGGCTTACAAGATACATGGCGGCACATCAAGCCAATCTCGGCATCGCATTGTTATGTATTACGTTCTTATGCAAGTCTGTGAATAGGTACTTAAATTCATATCTATACATCTTACAATCGCCTTCTACACGTATTTGTTAACAGCAATTGGGTGAGATCAAAATATTTTAATTTTGGACAAAGTTATTATACTTTTTACAGCGCGTAAGCTCCAGAATTGTATAACAATGATACAATTGTATTCAAAAAAAGTTACTTTTAAAAAGTCCGTCTGACTGTCTGATGTTATTTTTTTTTGTGTAAACGATATCTTAAAAACGAACAAGTAAAGGCCTATCCAGAAGCTTGCATAAGGACATAAAACATAAGAATGCGGTGCCGTAATTGGCTTACAAGATACATGGCGGCACATCAAGCCAATCTAGGCATCGCATTGTTATGTATTACGTTCTTATGCAAGCCTGTGAATAGGTACTTAAATTCATATCTATACATCTTACAATCGCCTTCTATACGTATTTGTTAACAGCAATTGGGTGAGATCAAAATATTTTATTTTTGGACAAAGTTATTATACTTTTTACAGCGCCTAAGCTCCAGAATTGTATAACAATGATACAATTGTATTCAAAAAAAGTTACTTTTAAAAAGTCCGTCTGTCTGTCTGATGTTATTTTTTTTGTGTAAACGATATCTCAAGAACGAACAAGTAAAGGCCTATCCAGAAGCTTGCATAAGGACATAAAACATAAGAATGCGGTGCCGTGATTGGCTTACAAGATACATGGCGGCACATCAAGCCAATCTCGGCATCGCATTGTTATGTATTACGTTCTTATGCAAGTCTGTGAATAGGTACTTAAATTCATATCTATACATCTTACAATCGCCTTCTACACGTATTTGTTAACAGCAATTGGGTGAGATCAAAATATTTTAATTTTGGACAAAGTTATTATACTTTTTACAGCGCGTAAGCTCCAGAATTGTATAACAATGATACAATTGTATTCAAAAAAAGTTACTTTTAAAAAGTCCGTCTGTCTGTCTGATGTTATTTTTTTATGTAAACGATATCTCAAGAACGAACAAGTAAAGGCCTATCCAGAAGCTTGCATAAGGACATAAAACATAAGAATGCGGTGCCATGATTGGCTTACAAGATACATGGCGGCACATCAAGCCAATCTCGGCATCGCATTGTTATGTATTACGTTCTTATGCAAGCCTGTGAATAGGTACTTAAATTCATATCTATAGATCTTACAATCGCCTTCTATACGTATTTGTTAACAGCAATTGGGTGAGATCAAAATATTTTATTTTTGGACAAAGTTATTATACTTTTTACAGCGCGTAAGCTCCAGAATTGTATATCAATGATACAATTGTATTCAAAAAAAGTTACTTTTAAAAAGTCCGTCTGTCTGTCTGATGTTACTTTTTTTGTGTAAACGATATATCAAGAACGAACAAGTAAAGGCCTATCCAGAAGCTTGCATAAGGACATAAAACATAAGAATGCGGTGCCGTGATTGGCTTACAAGATACATCGCATTGTTATGTATTACGTTCTTATGCGAGCCTGTAAATAGGCACTAAATCAATTGTCAAGGAAAAGTTCTACCTTTTTTTTTCAATAATTTCTCCAAAAACTGCAAAGTTTAGAGGGGTTAAACTTAAAATAAAAATCGAAAAAAACCTGAAATAACATTAGTGTTTATAATTATAAATTACGTAATAAGCACACTTAAAAATAAATGTAAATAGTACACATCTTACATATATAAATACATATATACACGAAACTTTCCCAAATAAAGTTAATAGATGTACTTACTTAAAGCGTAAAAGGCATTTTAGTCATAGACTTTTTTAATGGTAACATATAGTCAAATATAGACCAGATAAGAACAGAAAGAAAAATATAAACAAACATTTAAAAAACGCCACCCACTACGGTTGAATCAGTTTTTGACTGACACAGTACTCTCCTGCTACAGATTAATTCAAACATACACTGTTAAAAATAAAATGCAGCGGTGAAGTACATTAAAATAAAATACACTGTAAAGTTATTGCATCACCTTTTTACATAAAGTGATGTAGATACAATGTGTAACAACCTTAAATATTTTTAAATAACGACAAAAAAAAACACAGAACAACACACAGATAAAACTATAAATATAAAATAGAATAACAAATATTATTTATTTAAAATAATATGAGTAATTTGAATAAAAAAAAAGTATATAAAAAAGAATAATAAAGGACCAAAATTATTTTTTGAAATAATCTAGTATATTAAAATAAGAGTTACTTAAATTTTCAATATCAGTGCGTTTGTTGGTACTCTTTTCATTATTTCTTATCTCAATCATTTCTCTAATCAGTCTTTTTGAAAATGATGTATCACACGACCCACCTTTCCATTAAAAAAATATTCGCCCCCCTGCCCACATTTTAAGAGCTAAAAGTATCAAATATATGCTTAAAAATAGTTTAAGTTATCTTATTTAAGAGTTCTAAATTTGAAGTCGATATCTAAACTCGTTCAAAAGTTAAGAGGGGAGGGGTGACTTTTGGACCGCTCTGTATAGTGAACTATCCACTGCAATGAAGACAAAAATATTAAAAAGTTGTTAATATAATAAATACACTGTAAGTATAACTGATGTGTATTTTTTCCTAAACTTTAAATAGTGAATAACCCTAAAAAGTTCATTCTATCGAGACCCCACTGTAATATAAAAATATTGTGGCAGAATAACAATTTCAACAGTTTTTTAGCTAAAATTTGGGCACTTAAATAACAATCTGTCGTTTTTATTAAGCCCCATGCACTTCATGTACTTTTTACAAACAACGCACAATCTCATATCGGCCTGGCAATTCTCTTAGCATAAAAAGCAGAGCCAGAGATTCAAAACTCTCTTATTTCTTCGTTACTTTCTTTTCTTGTTGTTTTTTGTTTTTGTAATTTTTTTTTGTCTACTAGTTCGCATGGCAATTTTAGGAACACAGCAAAAAATACCATTTCGCTTTTTTATTGAGTGAAACACAACATAGGCTAAGAAATTGCATGTTTGTGCCTACCTTATTACGTTCTTGCCCTGCAATAATCGATGCTACCCAGCTTGCGACAGTTTGCACAATTTTACAAGTTTTTTTATAGTGGAAGAGTACGAAGCATGAACTGCATTGTTACAATGCACTACAGTAATGTACGCCATTAGCAACTGGACACAAATATATCACATTTACAGGCATATTTTCGATATGACAGATATACTGACAGTGTCATCTATGACACAGAGGACGAACTAACGAGTTTAAGAGGGGGTGGCAATATTAGGACATGGCAATAGTTGGCTCACCTACCTTACAAATGTTTGTATATATGAAGAGTGCAACTGACATAAGTTCCTAACCCACAAAATTATTATTTTACATGAAAAGCAAAAATGTGATTAATTTTTTTTTTCCAGTGACATTTATACTTAATATTAATTATATTTCAATAGTGGTTGATTGTTTACATCGTTTTATGTAGATTTCAACAAAAAAAAACTTGAAATAAGGGACTAAAAAATACCCTTAATTATCAAAAGGGCCTAACCCACACATTTCTTCTAAGGTTGTTTTTGCATAAAATATTCTCTTTGCTAGTCTTAAATAGGTTCATAAGCCGTTTTTAATTAAGAATAGTTAACGGTAAATATTTGGGTGGGACAGAAAAAGCAAATTATTAAAAAAGCCTTACCAACACGTTTATTATTAGATTGTTTTTTTTTTTAATCTTGTCTTTTCCAGTTTTAAATGGGTTCATAATCTTTTTTAATTAAAAATAGTTAACGGTAAATACTTGGGTGAGGCAAAAAAAAATAAGTTATTAAAATTTGCACCCCTAAACTTGATTTCCAATGCATTTTTTTGCCACTTCTAGTGACATATTGGGAATTTTTATTAACTAAAGCTCTAAAGTACGTTAAGTAGTACCCGTTTCAAGCAAAAACCATATTTCGCAAAAAATGAGGGTTAGGCCCTTATGTTAGTTGCACCCTTCATATTTTCTCGACTGCGACTTATAAACAGTACCCGGCATATTTCCAGTTATAGTTCAGTCTTCAAGTTAATAAAAGATGCTTTACCTAGAAATAGTTAAGGTAGTTTAGATTTTTGGTTTATTGGGTAGGGTTTAAGGCCGAAAATAAATAATTTTGCGACATTGAACTCGATTTGGAAATTTAATTGTTTTAACTTATTTTTCACAAAAAATAGACTTTTTAAAATATCTCAAGACCGGTGCATCCTAGGACACAAAACTTTTAATATGAAAAAAAAGAGGACCAAATCTCCAACATTTTTTGTGTCATGTATTTTTTTGTACGACTTATAGCTAATTCACGGCAGGGTTTTAGATTTTTCTTTATGAATCGATTAGGAAGGTTTTTTATGCTTAATACAATGGTGATTCAATCGAAAATTAATTTTACGTAAATTAAAAAGAAATTGCCAGATAGATTTTTTTAATTTTCACCCAAAATGTTCATGTTTTTCGAAAAAAACATTTACCTCTTCAGGAACGAATTTTTTGTTTAAATTAATTTAGCAGCAAAAGTTAAAAATGCTTTTTATTGTCAAAACAAGTAAACAACTGAAGATGTGCGAATCTTGGCCATTGGATGTCGCTTGTGGTTGGAAACAAAGCAAATGGGAACAGCTATAGCCACTGAGCAATAAGGAACTTGGTGATTTTCATTTTGCGGAGTTTATTTTTAAACGTACACATATGTGCCTATGTCCCTGAAGAGGTTAAAAATCTAAAACGTATAGGGTAACGTTTAAGAGATATTTTAAAAATCCGTTTTTTTTTATTGTGAAAAACACGTTTAAAAAATTACAGTTCCAAATCGAGTCCAAACGTCGCAAAATTGTTTTTTTTTTATTATTTGCGGCCATTGAACCGAAAATCAAAACTCCCTGAATTATTTTCAGGTAAATCCTCTTTTATTGACCTGAAGACTGGACTACAACTGGAAATAAGCCGGCTTCTGCCTATAAAGTTTACTGAAAAAAAAAACTGTTAATTTTTAATATCAATTAGAAATATGAGCAAAACTCTATTTTCAGAATAGAAATGAGACTAACGAAGTGGCTAGCAGCTACTTGTTGATTCAGATCACGGCAAAGACATTTGTAATGCTCCACGCAAAAAGAGACCAAAATAGAATTTTGTCAAAAATAAAAATTATTAATTATAACTACTAATTATAATTATTAACAATCTAAAAACTACAATAACTGGAAATAACAATAAATTAAACGAAGACGGATGACAGTATCTTTAAATCCTAAAAACAAATGTAGTTTTGTATTCCCTCTCGAATGGCTAAAAAGGGCCTATTTTTGGTTAATTTGAATTTTTGGCACAATTTGGCTAAAAATTTACATTTTAGCGTCGCTGAAACCAAATTTATCATTATAAAGCCGGATACAAACTGTTCTTATATATATTTTTAAATATGATTATCTTGATACAAAAGATACCTGGGGCTTTTTAAAATCTATGATAGAATTTAGAATCCTTTGCTAAATATATTTATTGTCAGATTAGTTTTTGGCGACCCAAAAAAACACTTGAATAAAGCATTTAAGGCAGATTCTCTCAAAAATAAATTTTTCTATAAATACGACTTTTGGGTATTTTGTAGGGTTAAGAACACAGCCACACAAAAAAAAGGAATTACTCTTTTTGAGACCATTGTATAACTATGTATTTTGAGGTGCTGAATCCGAATTTCAGGTCAATATAGCACCCCATATTATTAGTTTTGGAGATAACCTCAAAACACGTTATGCTCGTCATACTCAAAAATGAGTTTCTCTACAAAACTAATCGGATGAGGTGTTGTTTTGACGTCAAATTAGGGTTTAGCGCCTCAAAATACATAGGAATACAATGGTATCCAAAAAAATTCTTGACCTTTTTTTTTCTGTGGCTACATGTACATAAATTGTACATGTACATATGATGTGGGGCAACAGAAATAAAAAAAGGTCAAGAACTTTTTTGTGTTCCTATGTATTTTGAATGGCTGAACTTGAATTTGAGGTCAAAACAGCAACTTATCCCATTTGTTTTTCAAAGTTATCTCAAAAACTAATCGTATGAGGTGCTACTTTGACCTTAAATTCGGATTCTGTGCCTCAAACTTTAAGGAATATAATGGTTTCCAAAGGAGTACTTAACCTTTTTTTTGGGCGGCTGTGGAATTGTCTTGAAATATTTTTTTCTAACGTTTCCACCGCACCTTACGGATATCTTACAGGTTAAACAACGAAAAGTAGGGATTTATTGGTCTTATTTAAAAAGCACATAGTAAAAATAGTTTTTTTTATATTTTAAGTGTCTTTCCGCGTCGAACTTCACGTTTAACAAAGCAGAAAAGATTATTGATTGCTAGCAAAAAGAATCTTTGTAAGTTATTGCAGCTAATGTATCTGTGGTCTTAAATTAATTCACCCTAAGAAAAATTATTTATTATCTGCCTTAGATAATTAATTATAGACTGTGGGTTTCTTGCTTAAATGGAATTTAATATTAAATAATAAACTTGAATTACACCAAGTTAAATTCTTATTATGCACGATGTGCTTAAAGGGCGGATAGGTTTCATGAAAATGTCAACCAAAACGGGTTGAACTACCTTTTTTGTGAGGTTTTCAACATTCGAAAAATTTTTCGTTTGAAATCCTAGCTGATTTTGCCGAGAAAACGGCAATTTACGATTTCTCTTATTACACTGTTCTACAAAAAATATTTTTTTATTTGTCGGGTACCTTTTAGCTGCTTCTGGCTGTATTTGATGCGCTGATTTTGGAACCATTTTCCCTTTTTCTCTATCAGCTCGTTTTTTTGAGATATAGCACACAGCGTTTTTTTGCCTATAGTTGTAGTAAATAACGTCTAATTAATTTCTTTTTGCTGTAAATTGGTTCTCTATTAATGAGGCTCTAAGCCAAAAAAGTGGATGTAAAATATCTTTATTCGTTTATTTTCTATAGGCTTCTATTCTAAATTCAAAATATTAGATTTTTTTGCATTTTTTCGTAGATTTTGATAAAAATCTAATATAAATACTATTCTAATTTTTATATGCAATACTAACATATATGTGCGGTTTATAAAAATAAAAAAATGTTTTAGATATAATCAGTGACGGAGATTTGACGAAAAAAAAAAACAAAAATATTGAATTATTTTATTTGTTTTTAGAAGAGCCATTCAATAAATTAAATTTATGATGAAAAAAAAAAAAACAAAACGGAAAATTAAAAAAAAAAACTTTTTCTCCTAGCTTTAAAACGTTAAAATAACCTTAAATAATTCTAAATATTGTTGTTCTGCTTTAATTAACTACTCGTAAAATCTCCGCTACTGGATTCAATCTAAAGCTTTTTTATTTTTACAAACCTCACATATGCATATGCATATATGTGTTAGTGTAGCTTATAAAAGTGTTGCTTATAAAAATCGGAGCCATATTTTTAGTATCTATATAAAATTTTTATGAAAATATGTATAGTGAAAAAAGGCGAAAAAATCTCCTTTTTGAATTTGAATTTTTAAAAATATAAAACATTTACCAAAAAGTAATTTGGGTTATGTTATTTAAGTGTAACAAATTTCAAGTTAATATATTAAGCAGTTCAAAAGTTAAAGGGGAAGGCGGACTTAAGACACGCATTGCTTTTGTATATACAAAAAAATAAAATAAAAATAGGGTTATACCGGTAGAGTTGTACCATGTACGCCCCATAGAATGGGATTGTTTTCAGTCCGATCAAAGCAATTTTTTTGTAGCTTATATTTCTTAACAAGGGCTACAAAAAATGTCGTACAAAATTATTTTTTTGCACTTCCGGTTTCGCCGGAAACTAAGTTAAATTATTTTTTAATGACAGAATAAATTTACATGAAAAAATATTTTAAAAACTTTTATTTTTTTTTTTAGTAGGTACGTTTGTTTGCTAAATGTGGGAAAATTTGTTTGCTAAATGTGGGAAAAATACAAATTTTACGTAAAAACCAAAATTTGGTAATTTTTATGTACTTTAAAATTTTCAAAACGGCTTTTCCTTCATAACTCAATTTTTTCAAATGGCAAGCCCCCGCACGCGTCTAACTTTTTGGTGCGCATAGAGTAGGGGCTACAAAATGGCACTTTTTTTTCACTTACACTTTTGCCGGATTAGGCTATTTTTTAATAAATAAAAAATTAATTAATTTTTTTAGATGTAAAATTGTTTTGTGAATTTAAAAATGCAAAAATATACAGGGGTTGCCATTTAAAAAAACCGGAAGTGCAAAAAAAAGGAAGCGCTTGCTAAGAAATATAAGCTACAAAAAGTTTGTTTTGATCGGGCTGAAAACAATCCCATTTTAGGGTGTGTACATAGATTGAAACTCACCCGGTATATAACCCTATTTGCAATTTTGGCGAAGGCGCAATAAAATTTCTTAATTTCATTTGCTTAAAATATCTACAACATATATCGTTAGATTAGATTCTTTATTTGTCCTTTTTCGGTATAAAGTGCATAAAGACATTTCAATAAATAAGTAAAATAAATAAAATATTACTGACAAAACAAGAAACATCCCAGTTTAGGTACTACTATCAGGCAAAATGAGTAAAAACTAATTCTTCTGCTGAATAAAAACTATACTTCTGTTATGATCCGTATATTTTATATGGTGCTAAAATTTTATTTTAATATACATAGCCTATAAGATCTGGTTCTTAAAAGCAAGCAGTAACGTCGAATATTTTCGGGTTTTGTTCGGACCTCTCTAAGTAAAAATCGTTGAACTTTGGTAGTGGGGAATTTAGATATTTTTGCCCGGACCCCACCCAGAAACATAAGCGTATGTGACCTAAATATGCCTCATTTTAATTTATGGGTTTATCAAGAGAATAAATAGAGCTTCAAATTTTAGAGGTGATCATTCTTGAATAGTTTTTTGTTTTGTTAATTAAAAAGTATCCAGTAGTGTCAAAAGTGAAAATGTAGTTTCTGTGAGAAATAATTTTTGAGAATTATTCTTGAATTAAAAATAGTTTTTAAACTTAGAAAAATTTTGAGACTTGTAATATCAGATATAAAAATAATTTTGGAAACTTATAAATATTGTTAGTATGGACACTGATAGAAATTTTGACGAATATTAATTAACTTTGAAAAATATTCTGTAAAATTAGTTAAATGACTTATACGAACCAGTTCTAATATTTACACTAGGAAAAATGTGGACAAAAAATTGGGATTTGAAAATGATGGCGAATAGTTGGGATTTCAAATATAGAATGTTTTAATTAGAAGTATTTAATGGAAAACTAATATATAATGGAAATTAGAATTTAAGGGCTTTACATAGAAGTAGGACTTAGAAGTAAGAATTGATCTTTCATGTTCTTGAAGAATTTATTCACATTTATTTAATATATTATTCTTAAGTTAAGAAGAAATGTTTTACACTGGTTTCAAAGCGCTGTCTCTCTAGAATACCCGCTCCCGAATAAAGTGATAAATGGTTAAGTATATTCTCCGCTCGGGTATACTTTAAATATGACAGAAGATTGGATGGCCAACCTAACTAAGTTATAATAAAAGTTATAATTAACTGCTGGGCTATAACCGAATTATATACCACTTCACAACATTAGTGATCGAATTTTCTACATCACTATACTTCAATAAAATAATTTTTATTTTCTGTTTGAACACCTTTATTGACGATATAGACTTTAAATCATAAGCCAAGTGTTTATAAAGTTTAACAGACATAATGTAGGAACTTTCAGCAGTTAGTGCAAGTCTATAAATGGGGTAAATTATATTTTCCTCCCCCTGATATTATTATCACTCTTCAATTGTTCTTGTATGGTTCTCAATGTTTGATTTGATGTAAACCACTGAGTTTAATATTTAGATTGAAATAACTAAGCACTAGGTTTCCCAACTCCTTAAAAAGTTCTCTGTAGGAGTATTAGAAAGGCTCGGAACACAATCTTCTTATGACAAGTACTGGCTTCAAGTACATGGAATTTTCCCAACACAATAGCCCATAGTTTAGAACTAATAAGAAAGTAAGGTAGACCAATTAACATAAAAGCGAAGTCTCCAGATAACATAACGAATGAAAGCAAGTTTTTTTAATAAAGTATTTACGTGAGTTGCCCAAGAGTGATCCAGAACAACATGGACACCTAAAAATTTAAGATTTACTTTGTTGCAGACTGCCGTTTTCTGTTTTAACTAAAAGGCTGTAGTCTATTTGTTTTGCAGAGAACATTATTATTTGTTGTTAAATCCCAGTGTTTAATATATTTATTTATTTTGCCTTAGTTATTGTTAAGTTTAGGCTGCCAGATATACTTGGGTGTGTATTTTTGGTTGCCTATGTTTTGCACTATTTTGCGATATATAATTTATTATACATAATTACAATGAATAATTAGTTTAATTAACACGAAATAGTGTAATAACCACTAATCCATCCTTCCAAGTGTTTGCAATCAACAGCCAACAACAAACCAAAAATAGGGCCCTATAGAACATCGATGGAGCACACCAAGGTTAGTTGCACGCTTTACTTCCACTCTTACCCTTAAATTTCTCCTTACAAAAATAACATTTGTTAACAGTATTCCATTTTAAGACTGCCCACTCGTATTTTTACTCGCTCTTCAGAATATTTTTAAAAAGCTCTCATTTCTTATTATGTGCCCGCCATTTGATCCGTTCTCCTAACTAACCTTTTACAAAAGACATGCTTTTCCCCAATTTTATCCAATATGCTCTGGCTTGTAAATCTATCTCACCATTTTATTTATAAAATGCTTCTATAGCAGAATATTTTGAAGGACTTTTTTCCTATCTTCTATTGTCCAAATTTCGCAACCTTATAAAGCGGTACACCAGAAGAAGGTTTTTTATTTGTATAGGAACAATAAATTATTTTAAAATAACGTTTGAATAACTTTGTATAGAAATAATAAATTATAGTCAAATAAGTTTATAAAAATAGAATAATATTTTATTGTTACTATTTTTAAAGTAGTATACCTAACTTGATATGAAACTGTCAGTTCATAATGAGTTTGACAGAAGAACAAGGCAAAGCCGATTTACTTATGCTGGTATCTTTACTTCACGTTACTAATCCCCTCCCAGTGAGTAGCGTTCGTTACTCTGAAAAGTCACCCATTGTTTGACACACGGATGTGTGGCTATGGAAAATGTGTGAGAAATGTGTATGTCTCTTACTTGCACGCACGCATGCCTTATGACGCCTATGACTTAAAGAAGAGAGCGCGCTGCCCGTTCCGTGATACATTCCCCTTTCGTCGGAGCTTTCTAACCGTATGGAGGACTAAACTATGTCATGTTTTAAGTTGGTATTATTGATACTTGTAACATCGGTCACTTTATCCAGCGGCAGCTTGCTTTTGACGTTTACCGTTGTCAAATTATTAACTTATCTCTTTCCCATTTTGAAAATTTTCGTTTGTACTTGTATTCGTGCAAAAATTTTCAATTTTTTTTTGTGTATTTTTGCGTTTTATGACGTTTTATGTCGATATAAATCAATTTCGAGCAAAAAATAAAATTGTCGCTCGGTAGATCGGTCGGTCGGTCGGTCGATCAGTCTGTCCGGGAAATCTTGTGGGCACGATAACTTAAGACCGCTTTAAGCTAGAGACTTGAAATTTGGCATACAGGTATGTTACAAAAAGTTCTCGCTCGGGATTGTTTATGGTAAACATTGGGATGCGGCAAGGGGGCAAATGGGGAAAAATGCATTTTTTTTAGAAAAATTTGAAAATTGCTATATATGGGTTTTTGAGGTTGTTAAAATTGAATCTGATAAAAAACTTTTCTAATTTCACCCCCGTGGGGGTAAGGGGGTAAATATTTTTTAATATTATTAATATTTTCTTCAAAATTGGTATATAGGGGTTTTTGGGGTCGACGAATATGAATCTAATAATATTTTTTTTTCTAATTTCATCCCCTGAGGGGTGGGGGTAGTTTTCGTGAAACTTTACCCCTAAAGGGGTAGAGGGTAGTTTTCGTATAAATATTAAGGTTTATTAAGGTTTATATTAAGGTTTAATATTAAGGTTTTTATGGTTGCTTAAAGTGAATCTGATAATAAAAAATCCATTTTACGGGCGGAGGTGAAAGGGAGGAGAAAGGGAAAGCTCTTTTACTTGGCAGTGTATTTTTTTATTAATTTTAAATAAAATTTCAGTCAGAACAATATTTTATTACAAGAATAATTACATATAACTACTATATAATTGTACTTATTACACAACTCAGAAAACTGGCCCACCTTAACACGTTCGCTACCAAGAATCTTTGTCGAAAATTACCATTTTTTAACTCTATTTTAAACCAAACCAAAATTTCTCCGAAAAAATAAAAAAAAAAACTTTGCAAATAAAAAATTTAATAAGCTTTAAAAGGATGTATCACACATCTAATACAGCTAGATCGTCGAATAATATTATAATCAGATATAGGTCTATTTGAAAAATTGTTGTGGCTCATATATGAGCCGTTTGGTAGCGAACGGGTTAAATTTGGTCCAAGTTTGATGTCCAGTAGACTTAGAATTAATTACTTTATTGCAACTAATTGCATAGACTTAGAATTAATTACTTTATTGCAACTAATTGCATAGACTTAGAATTAATTACTTTATTGCAACTAATTGCATTTCATTTTGTTATAAGTTTATAGTCACAAAAGATTCAATAAGAGCTTTCAGTTTTTGCACTATTTTTGCGTATTTTTAGAGCACTGGAATTAAACTTAAACATGTAAAACAAAATGTAGTTTAACTTGAAAAGAAGAAGAAACTTCTGGTTTTTAATTCATCTTGCTTAGTTTGGAAATAGCACGTTTTCAAGCAGAGTTAGATCATCCATGGTAGTTTTACATATAAATTGCATAATCTTGAACTTTCCTACCATTTTTAAATGGGCAACTTTTATCGTTCTAATATTTAATTTTAAATGGGTCACGTTAAACGTTACTAAATATATTTTTATAAAATAAATTGTATTTGTTTATAAATATCTAATGACATTGTTTAATTTTTTTGACATTTACATAGTATTTTACAGCACAAACCACTGTGAATACAGCCCCCAATTTAACTGGTGCCAATATAACAAAATTTAAATTCTTTTGGAGTAAAGAACGTCACTCCCTCTCACTCCCTTGACGAATTAATAACCTCTTATAAATATTTAATTAAAAACTAAAAAAGGTTTTTGATTGCGTAAGAAAAAAGTAAATTATTGTACCTGATATAATCCGAGGTCTGAAATTACTTTGCCTCAAAGAATAATTTATTATCCCCATCCTTAATAATTAACAGAACAATGCTTCTTTTATTAAACCAGGTTACATAAAAACTAAATTAGATATTAAATAACAAAAACGGAGGTTTACTATAGTACAATATTGTACAATAAAAATAAAGTTATGGCGAAAAAAGTATTTGCATAAGTTATTAGTCAGAATTGATTAATTATTAGTAGAATTGATTAGTGCAAGAAACTGGAAATCGATACGGTGATATAATATATTATGTCCCATACACATATTATGTCCCACTGGGATATTGTCCCACATATCCCTACTGAATTAAACTTTAAATTAAAAAGTTTGGCGTTTTACACACAATGTAATCAGTAAAATCCTAGCTGCTCCGGTTATCTGGTAAAAGTTCTTCAGGAGAGTCATCCGTCATTATAAATAATATTTTGTGGGACAAATTAGAGTGCCTTAATGTGACTTTTTCTGTCAAGAATAAGAGTGGAGACATAATTTAAAATCTAGGGAAATGGCAAACCCCCCTAGTAGGGGGTAAAATCAAAGAGCTTTTACCTCAAGAAGTTATTATTTTTATTTTATGAAGGTGTCATCCTTTTGTTTGTTTGTTTACATAAACGTACGCGATACTGCTTCTGGTGTAAACATAAGTATCGCTAGTTTTGACCTTTGGTGACCAGAGCGATGTTGCGTAATTTTCACTTTATTATTATGATAAATTTTTATACCTACATTAAAATTTTAAAAAAGTACTATACACTATAATTATGTTTGATAATGTAATATAATTAAATTTATTAAAATTAAACTACTACTTCATATAAAACTCAAATAAAACTAATATTTCTTAAAATTTATAATAAAATATCTAAAGCAGGTGTTGCAACCGGTAACACTATATTGCTTGACAAAGTTTACGACATTAGACTGTGAGTTTACACATTCTTTCTCTTTCTTTACGCGTACTAAGTATAAACAATAGTCACTCCCCACCAGCCCCTCACCGTAGTTGGTTCACGGTTCAAACAAAGCATACAGTAGATTTCATCATGTTCATTCTTGAGGTAAAGGTTCTTTGGGTAAAACCGATCAACCTTAAAAAAATATATATAAAAAAGCTACTGTGGTTATTTTAACTGTGTTGACAGTTATAAATGCATGAAACTTCAACTTTAACATATATTTTTTTGGATTTTTATTTTTGTAAGAAAACCGAAAAAAACATCTAATTTTGACCGGTTTCACCCCTGTTGACGGTACTTAATGGATTTGACTGAATCTTTTTTTTTTTTTTTTAAGCTTTAACTTTCTCTACTTTTGTTTTTATTCAGAATACTCAAAAAAAGTATTTTTGTATTTACACCAACAAAAAATGTACAACAGCTTTTTGCCCCATCTTCTAGGAATTGTTTTTCAAATTTTTAAAGTCTCTCTTATTGCTGCAGTCTTAATATTTTATTTTTTTTTATTTTTACTTTCGGTTTAGGTGATATCAGAATTTTCCTGAAAATTGTAATTTTTTCAAATAACTTAAAATTGCTAGATCAGTAAAGTTGTTGTTTTTTATTTGAAGCATAAGTCTTTTAATTTTTTTTCTAAAGTTTCTTTATCCCAGGGCAACTTTCTGTTGCCGTCTGACGGTGTATCAGCGGTGATTTCGCAGAACCGCCGCCCGCTGGATAGAGTGACCTATTTTTTCTTCTTTTCAAGTTTATCAAACCCATTTTATGTTTCTCGTAAACTTGATTAGAAGAAAAACGTAATACGGTTAAGCTTCAAATGTAAAACACAACATCAATCAAATGCATCTAGTACTTTTTGGGTTAAATAAAAAAAAAATAAAAAAATAAAAAAAAAAGAAATATTCATAATAACTGCAGCAATAAGAGACATTTGAACAATTTGTTAAACAGTTGCACTGGCGTACCCATGCATTTCCTAGAAACTGGTGCAGAAAACATGGTTGTACATTTTTGTTGCTGTGAATACAACAAATATTTTCTTAACCATTTAAAATAAATACAAAATTAGAGAAAGCTTCAAGGCGAAAAAAGAATCAGGAAATCTAAATAGTTCGAAATATTTTATTTTAAAAATTTTTTAGATGGATCGATTTTTTTGCTCTCATGGGTACATATGTAAGTAGATAAAAAATGTTGTCTAGGATTTTTTTTTGGCGATTTTGGTATAGTATATTACATAACTAGTGTGGAAAGTGGCATATTTCATGCGAGTGGGAAGGTTTATTACTTACTCAAAGAATTTTTGAGAAAAACAAAGCATACAAAGCAAAAAATAGCATACAAATGTATGTATGCAACACATAAACTATGATTTTCTTTTACTTTTAGTTTTTTTGTGTGTTTTTTTTTAATACAATATTATTATACCTAGCTGTTTAATGGGTTGCCTGTAACGCAAGGCTCTTCTGTAAATCTAGGCAAAATTGACAGTTTGCGAGTTAAATTAGATTTCTTTAGATATATTCCCATATAAAACCGTAAAATTGTGTGTATTATGATGTTTTTTATGAAATGTAAGGTAACTGAATCAAAAATTAAGTAATTTTTATAAAATCTAGACATAAATAAAACATTTCAAGTTATATCTTGATCAAACTAGTAATTAATTTATAAGGTTATAACTATAATACTTTATAAGGTTATAACTATAGTTTCTATTTTTGACATGAAAAACATATGTAAAAAAAGGTGGAAAATTACATATAAAACGAGGTGAGCTAAATTCGTAGAATCTACAACGAAAATTAAGGCAAACCTACATACGTGAAATTAGGCAAACCTACATACATAAATATCAAACTAGGGTGATATAAAAATATCAAACTAGTGTGATATAAGGCGTTTGGACTTTTTTCTGGAGAACAAAAAAATGTGCTAAATTTCATTTTCATAATGGATCGTAGGAAAAAATTAGAAACTACCATATTATACTTTTCCAGCATTTACGCACTGTTAAGAGTATAATAACCAGTACCCAGCTTATTTCTAGTTATAGTCCAGTCTTCAAGTTAATAAAAGAGGCTTTACCTTGAAATAATTCAGGGAGTTTAGATTTTTGGTTTATTGGGTAGGGTTTAAAGCCGCAAATAAACAATTTTGCGACATTGAACTCGATTTGAAACTGTAATTTTTTTTAACGTATTTTTTCACAAAAAATTGACTTTTTTAAATATCTCAAGATTGGTACATCCTAGGATAAAAAACGTTTGACATGAAAATTATGAGGACCAAATCTTCAACATTTTTTGGGTCATGTATTTTTTTGTACGACTTATAGCTAATTCACGGCACCGCCTTAAACGTTACAATGTAGGGTTTTAGATTTTTCTTTATCACTTGGTTAGGAAGGTTTTTTTTATGCTTAATACAATGGTAATTCAATCCAAAATCGGTTTACTCTAGATAATGGGGCACGAATGTGTGAATTTAAAAAAAAAAAATTAATCTTACGTAAATTAAAAAGAAAGTGTCAGATAGATTATTTTAATTTTCACCCAAAATATGCCTAACCGACGATAAAGAACAATTTGGTTTTTCGAAAAAAAAAATAAATAAATAAATAAAAATCTAAAAACGTATAGTGTAACGTTTAAAAGATATTTTAAAAATCCGTTTTTTATGAAAAAGACGTTAAAAAAATAACAGTTCCAAATCGAGTTCAACGTCGCAAAATTGTTCTTTTATTTGCGGCCATTAACCTTACCCAATAAACCTAAAATCAAAACTCCCTGAATTATTTCCATGTAAAGGCTCCTTTATTGACCTGAAGACTGGACTACAACTGGAAGTATGCCAAAAAAAATAAATAAATAAAAAAAAATCTAAAAACGTATAGTGTAACGTTTAAAAGATATTTTAAAAATCCGTTTTTTATGAAAAAGACGTTAAAAAAATAACAGTTCCAAATCGAGTTCAACGTCGCAAAATTGTTCTTTTATTTGCGGCCATTAACCCTACCCAATAAACCGAAAATCAAAACTCCCTGAATTATTTCCATGTAGGCTCTTCTATTGACCTGAAGACTGGACTACAACTGGAAATATGCCGGGTACTACACTATAAAAATTATGCATTAGGCAATTAAGCTACATATTTAAATATTTAATTTTCATTTAAATTTTTTATTAAATTAATTAAGGATAAAATATGATGTTATACTATAAGGGTATTATACGAATTGTTTTATTATTCCAGTGATATTATTATGCAAATTTTTATGCACACAATTTACTAGACGGAAGAATTCATTGTATATGCAAACCAAAAAGCATAATATAATTTAAAAGTTAAAATTTAGTTCTTGTCGATTATGTTTAACCCTTTCGCTCCGGATTTGTTTTTAATTTCGGAAACTCTTTTTTGTGTATATAAAATAAAATGCTATCAAAAGTACGAAACAAGTGAAATTTATTTTTTAAAATCTTCTTTTACAAAATATAAGTGAGTTATGTTTGTCGCAATATAACATAATATGTGACCCTGCACAAAGAAACCCAGTTATTGTATCAAATTAAATTAAAAAAAAATCGTATTCTTATGTAAAAAAGTTTTTTACATAAGAATCCGATAAAAGAAAGAAATACGTAAATTTGACAAACTAACTGAGTTTCTTTGTGCAGGGTCACATATAGTGTTTTAGAGCTAGATAAATATATCCCATTAGTAACTTATAGTTAAGTATTAATATCACGTGATATCAATTTTGGACTATAAAATACTAAATTTCCCTGTTCTGTGCAGTTTAAATATTCTTTTTTGGCTATAGGATCTTTTTAACATCTGCTGGGACATATATGTTCCTACAGAAGCGAAAGGGTTCAAATGTATAAGGGGTCGTTCTTTAAACGCAATTTCGCTCCCCTATCCCCATATAACGCTTCGTAACGTTTAAAATTACCTCCTATAAATACGTAACGGTAGCAGCCAGGTGCCAATATTTTGTTTTATGACAAAACAGATTTTATTTCTTTAAAAATTATAAAAAGCGTTACGTAACCCTAGATCCGACCCCCTTCCCCTCGCAACCCATCGAAATGCTAAGCAAAAAGTCCAACCCTCTATGGACACTAAATAAATTGACATTAAACTTCAGACAAAAGGTGAAGTTCAATGTCACTTCAAATCACATCCACATGCATGCGATGGGAATTGCACGCCTGGGTAGCTATTCTCGTTTCTGTTCTCTGAAATAAAAAGCATATTACAAGTAACTTTAGTATAAACTTTTTATGCTCTGGGGGCATGCCCTTCGTTCTTGGCTCATAACTGAATCAAACGTTGGCCTTTTAAATATTTAACCCTTTCACTACCGAAATGCGCTACGCTGAAACGTCGCATGTGCGGGATTTCCCCGCTTACAACTTACATATACAGCATTAAATTACACACCAGGTGTGTCACACCTACAAAAGTTTGAAAAAAATATTTAAAGTACAACAAAACGTGAAACGCGTAAATATTACGTTAAATAACTATTGAGTGTTAAACCAAATAAACGTGCATATTGCTCAAAAAATTAAACTATTACAAATAATGATAACAAAATTTATTTGGGCGCAACGTATAAATACGCCCACAGCAGTGAAATGATTTTCGTATATATACGCCTGCAGCAGCGAAAGGGTAACGCCTCGTATTTAACGACATGTTCCCTCTTGGTCATGAGCATCCTAGAATATATGATATTAGCGCCCTTGTCTTATGATAAATTTAACACGCTTTGATTTAAATCCTTGGTTAATTTAGATGTAATTATTTAAAAACATTTATAAAAAATCTCAACTAGTTGAATAATATTCATTGAATAGAGATTTCTTTTCCTGCAATAAAATACTCAGACAAAAAAACACATATTCCAATATAAAATATAGTCAACAAAACTCGGAAATGTAGGAATATCAAACTCCAAACCCAATTTTAAAAATGGCAATAAATTGTAAAAAAATGAAATATTAAAAAGAGCCGTCTCTAGATGTAGTCTGATTTAATCGGCATTAATAAATCGTAGCTAGCAGCTATTCGGGGAGAATTGTAGGTACAGGAGTACGGCATTATAAACTACAAAACTACCCAGAAAATCATTTTGAGAGTCTAGTATATAGCATCCAAAATTTGTTTTCATATAGCAAGAAATGCTTGCTTTCAAATGGAAGAAATTGTTGAAATGAAAAGAACCCTCAGTGTAGAATCAGAAAAGATTATTAATTAACTTTTAACGGAGAAATATTTATTTGAACTTTACATCAATTTGATTGACATTGATTAGAAAATAACAATTACAGGGTGTATAAAATATTATTATGTCTTAAGTTTTAACACCTTCCCTCATTAAATATTTTATTCAATCCCAAAATATCTTCTAAACATTTAATTCTTGGCTTAAACAAGGGTTTAGTTAATAAATCAGCAGCCTGCATAATGGTGCCAAGTTTTCTAATTTTGATTTCCTCATCTAAAACCAATTCTCGAACAAAGAAATGTCTGATCCTAATATGTTTTGTGCTACCATGTTGAAATGAAAAGAACCCTCAGTGTAGAATCAGAAAAGATTATTAATTAACTTTTAACGGAGAAATATTTATTTGAACTTTACATCAATTTGATTGACATTGATTAGAAAATAACAATTACAGGGTGTATAAAATATTATTATGTCTTAAGTTTTAACAGAAATTACTGAGACGTTCGAAATATTTCTTAAAAGTTGAATGAAAAATGGAAGTCTTAAAGCACTTATAATTAAATCGAAATATGTATGCTATTTTATGTTAATTTAAGGTCTTATTACACAAGCCCACAAAAAAAAAATTTTCGTGAGTCTAGGATTCCAATATGATATTCCTATGTATTTTTTCCCGCTGAAACCAAATCCGTAACTCGTTTAACCCCTACACGTCAGGATTTTGACATAACCTCAAAAACACCCGAAAAACTAATGAAACCGCTAAAATCATCTACTCCATACCACTTTCATCCCCTTCATCCAAATTCGTAATTTCGTAACCCCATAATCCCCTCACCTCGAAATACCGTTACTCCATAACCTCAAAACCGCGTAACCTCATTACTTAAGTAGAAAAATCTGGTTCGGGAAAACATAAAAATTACGTGAAATTTTCTTGTAGAATATAGTTATGAATAACTAACTGTATAAACCTAAAATCCCATCACACCTCCTAACCCCTTCACTCCCTAACCCCATATATTATAACCTCGTAACCTCATCATCCTATTCTGTGGAGAAATCCGGTTCTCAAAATCATAAGAGTTTTCTGAGTGAAGTCATGAGTCAAGGTCTACTTCATTATTTTTTTAACCGGACTTCTCCACAGATAACGGGATTAAGGGGATATAGTGTATGGGGTTACGAAGTGAAGGGATTTTGAGGTTATGGTGTTGGGGGATTTTGGGGTTATAGAGTTACTTACCTATGACTATGTTCCACAAAAAAAAACTGAAGAATGTTTTCTGTTTTCCCAAACTAGATTTTTCTACTTAATGAGGTTACGGGGTTTGGAGGTTATGCGGCTATGGTATTATGAGGTTAGGGGATTATGGGTTTCTGGGATTTTAGAATTAGCAATTTGGGGACAGGGGGGTGACAGTGGTATAGCATAGATGATTTTAGAGGTTTCAGTAGTTTTTTGGGTGTTTTTTGAGGTTATGTCAAAATCCTGACGTGTAGGGGTTAAACGGGTTGCGGATTCAGTTTCAGCGGGAAAAAATACATAGGAATATCATATTGGAATCCAAGATTTTTTTTATGGGCCTGTGTTATTATACGTTCATTTTTAATACGAAATGCTCCCCAGTTTTAGGCGGTAAATTAATAAACTATTTTAGGTTGACAATATAAGCCTTTGTTTGATAAAATTTAGGACGACCTAATAATGACCAACCTTATGCCGAAATATATAGTTTATATTGGTTTAATTGAGAACATGCTATAAAAGAACTATTTTAAGTCCAGAATATACTGCTTATATCGTCTCAATTTAGCTTGCTAATAATGCTTCTATTTTTCGCACTCAATGCAAGCAAATATTTCAAAATTTTATTTATTTTGTTTCTTTTCTGTTATCTTGATATGATAAAAATTCTAAGAAAAAAAAATATATTTTTTAAGCAAAATTCAAATAATATATAGCATTCCTGTTAATATTTTACTTTATTATCTGAATAAAAATTGTTCTAGTGCACTTACATGTTTGCATGTTTGTTTAACCTCGTACTATTCTACTTAATTAAGCATCCCCTAAGTCCAGGACTTGTGTGGGCTAGTAGTAGAGGGAACCACCGGCTTATACTGACTTTCGAACCAGTTTCTAGGGAGTGTCCGTTTCACTTATCGCCTTCGCCAAATTTCAATTATTAATTAACTGAAAAAGGCAAATCGGCGCCAGTGAGAATCGAACTCACGGTAGTAGACTTGCTATGCATACGCGCTAGCCACTACGCTATGCCTCCCATGCACTGATAAAACAGTTTATTTGTGTCAACAAAATATTTGGTTGGATATGGCCAATTGAATTATTTGGTTGTAACAAATAAATTTTATTTCTGTCAAATGGTCGGTCTAAAGCCAAAGTGAACTAAGCGCCAATTTTTTTTGCTTGTGAATAAAAAATATTATACCTTCGACTATTAAAAAATGTGTTGTTTACCTTGGTATATAATTGCCCTTATACTTTTAAATAAATATTAAATTAAATCCCTTACTTGATGCCTGTTATGTAGAGCAACTCTCTTATTCCGCACTCTCTATTAAATTTTCTTAATCAAGTAGGGAATTGTACAGGAATGGCGTTTTTAAAATTCCGATTGTATGTCTTGGTCTTCGGAAAGTTATTAGTTTTCCGTAGAATTCGTAAAAGAATCTTCAATTATATCGATAAGTTATTACAAATTTTAAAGATTTACAGGGCGCGTACCTTTCAATATTAAATTCAATCAGAAATCTTTTTCCAATTTTATTTTCGATAATCAAGCCATTTTTACTGTTTCTCTGCTCTAGCTATAAGAATTGATGCGAACAATTTTTATTTATTGAAATTTTATATTTTTATTTTATCGCTTTTATTGGTTTATTCAAATGCAATATTTCAAGCAAAGTTGCAATACAAATAACATTTTATATAGATATAAAATAAAATTTTCGTATGATTCTAGCGACCCTAGGCCAGAACTATAAATAAATAAGTATTATATAATATATTTATTATTATTTTTATTTTTTTTATGTGAATACTAAAATATTTTTACTTCTGATAGTTTTTAATTTGTATCAATGGTACAATCATACAATGATACAATAATACAATGATATAATGATACAATGCTACAATGTATCATACAATGCGTGATTTGTATTTAATTGTGTAAATATCATTTTGTATAATGTAATTAATTTCTTCAATTAGTGTTAGCATGGTGCTTTTTGGGGGTATTTTTTGTTTTTTTCGAAACCCTGAAATTTCTTTACCATTCGATAGTACCGTCCATTTATATAATTTTCATAAATTGGTTGAGTTGTGGGATATAGGCCAAAAAGAAAACAACGCCAAAACCCCCTTCAATGTAACTTTGACAACTTTTTTTGCCCGGTAGTACTTAACATAACATACGTATGTTATGTAACGTACTACCGGGAGACCATTCCGATTTTTTTCACAAAATTTTGGGAACATAAAACGCTAAAAATCTCCCAAGAAGCAGCTTTGATTTGGGTGACTGGTGGTATGTAATGAAGGGATAGTCTACTATCAACAACTAAAGTAAAATTTGTGTGGTCATTCCAAAAAACCTAAACTTAACAGGGTCGCACTGCGTATAATAATAATAATAATGCCTAATAAATCCCGTGTTCAAATTTTCATAATATTCTATGTTATATCATAGAGTATCATAGCAAAGCGTATTATATTAAATGTACTCTACGGATTTAATTGTATAAGCTCTCAATAGTTCATTATATAGTATCAACTTAATTAATATTCAATTTATCTATAATTAAATCATAGAGACTTCTATGCTATTGTCGAAAACCACTCAATGTCTTTATACTGTAGTATTAGGTTTATTCAAAAAACAATTATTTTCTATTTTCCTCTGTAAACAACGCTGTTTGTAATTGGAGTAAAACCTACTCTTGGGATTAACAAGTAAAGTAAAATTAAGACGTATCTAACTATACGTAATTAAGTATCTATATAATGGCTAACCACATACACTCATCATGTTATTTAAAATTTAGTAAAAGGGAAACGGAAATGTATTTTTGCAGGAGCGGAAAATATATATTTTAAATGTAAAAAGTTTTTTTGTGTTATAATTTATAACATGAAACATTTGTTTGCTTTTTATTTTACAAGCTTTTATTTAATATTTATTTTTCAAGCTTTTATTTAACTTACAATGTTTATTTATTTATTTATTTGTTTAGGGCAAATCTGCCAAAGGCTTTTTCGATCACTTAGAATATACTTAGAAGCCAGAATTTGGTACATATGCTTATCTCGGATGACAATACAATTTTATATAAAACTTAACCCCCCCCCCCCCAACGCACTGACCCCTAAACACATATTTTGCTGAAGCTGGCCTAGTAGTTGGCTGTACGTAATTAAGTATATATAACTTAAGTTTTGTGTTAATACCATAAACAACTACCATGTTATTTACAATTCCAAACCTCCCCACCCCTAAAATTCAAAAAATCCCTTTTTACCCACATCTTTTTATTACTTGTGAGATTGTAGTTGAAGTAAAACCTACTCTTGGGATATCCCACTTGTTGATCCGAATCAACAAGTAAAATTAAGACGTATTTTACTGAAGGTGGCCTAGAAGTTGGCTGTACGTAATTAAGTATATATAACTTAAGTTTTGTGTTAATACCATAAACAACTACCATGTAATTTACAATTTAGTGAAAGTAAAATGGAGGTGTATTCGTGCAGAAGCAATAAAAATACGTGCACAATGTTTTTAAACTTTTGTTCAAGTTAATTTATTGAAGGAATGTAGCGGGTAAACAAAATTGGACTGGCTAACAACTGAACATATAACCAAGAAGACAAGAAAGAAAGTTGAGAAAGGACAGTTGGTTTGGTATGGACAATGTCTATATGTCCATTGAATATATGCTAAGAATGGCAGAGGGCGCACTGTCAAAAGAGTAGTAAGTGAAATCTGGAAAATTTGTAAGGAGAGGTCCAATTAAATTAGATTAGATTGAATGAAAGAGTTCATAGAAGGACTGAAGATATTGGCCAGGAACCGTGGATAAACCCGACATTTCTAATCTAATAATTCTAATCTAATAAATATAATTAATCGGATTATTTGCTAGTTAATTTATATAGCTGTGATTTTACAGTCAAATTTATGAAAGACATAAACTTTTGTAGTTATGTATAGGATAATATACTGACTTGCTACGATTTCAGAGTTAATATCTTGTTAAACTGTTAACAAGGAAGATGAATCGTATTAATTCTAAGAAATAGTATAATTATAAGAAGATTGCCTATTCTCTTGTAATACGGATTATTCTGAGATGTTTTAAGATTAAATTGTTGATTGAACAATTTTCGTGTATCTAATTAGAGGCTTGGTTTGGACTTTTTGAGAAAAAGGAAAAACAAATTTAAAAAAATTGTTGAAATTTTTTTATTTATTTTTTTTTAATAATTGGAAAAATGCAATATACCCACTTACTGTGAATAGTATATAATGGAATGCGTAGGATTACATATTTTCAAGGCTTGTTTTACTCTTCGCAGCTCGTTTAGCATTTATGTTTTTTTAATAAAAAACGAAGATTTATTTAATTTTCGCTGAAAATCATATATTAAAAACTGGTATTAATACCACAGTAATGCCACAGGCCAAATGCCCATTGTGCATACTACCCTATGTGGACCACCGGCTTATAGTAACTTCCGAACCACTGTTTGTAAGGCACAGATACAATTTTTGTTCAACAATTCTTTTTATAGAAATTGAAAAAACTATTATTTCTGCCACCTAGTTCAATCTAATGCAAGTAGAATCAAATTTAAAAATTGAAGATAACACCGCAAAGAGAGCATCCTTACTGTATTGTCGGCCACAATTCTAAGTGTTACAAAGAGAGCAGCCATAATGTACAGTCGGTCACAAATCTCAATACTAAATACCCAAATTTTGAATCAGCAAATGCGCGATGACGGTATTTCTCTGTTTTGTTTATTTAAGAATAAATATAAACAAATAATTCTTATGCTGGTATGTTACGTATTACCAGAGACCATTCCATAGTTTTTTCAAAATTTTGGGATCGTGCTGACGGGTACTTTTTAACCAAAAAAAGCTCGATGACGGTATTACTCAGTTTTGGTTGTTTAAAAATAAATATAAACAAATTGATCTACTAAATAATTTTTACGCTGTTATGTAAATTACTACCGAGAGACCATTCCATGTTTTTTTCAAAATTTTCGGATCGTGCCGACGGGTAGTTTTCTGCTAATTAATGCTCGATGACGCGAGTTTAGGGTTTTTGTAATTACCACCCAATCTTTTTTTTTTTTTTTTGATAGTAGACCGATTTTACCTTTGGTACGGCACTGATAGCCAGTGTAAAAGTATTAATAAATATTGATTTTATTCTAATAATACCAAAAAAAAAGTTAAAAATCAGAAAAAGCTAAAAATCTCCCAAGAAGGAGCAGCTGCGATTTTGTAATGAGGGGGCGGCCCACTATCAACAGCTAAAAGAAAATTTGTGTGGTTATTCCAAAAAAAACCTAATAAAATTCTAATTACTAGTAATTACTGTATTATTATGAATTTTTAAGTGTTTTTACAATTTTATGGTATTTTTTATAAAAAATTGAATTGAGTAAATATGCAGTTGCAACATGTTGCGGTTTTATTGGTATAAAATAAATTTATCTATTGCAGTCGGTACACAGTGGCCGTGTTTTATTTTCGTAATTTAATCAAAATGCATGTGAATTGCGAAAAGTCAGTTTTACGGCTATCGCGATTTCAATTTTTTTTTCAATATGGTTGACACAAACGTCAGTTCGAGAAAATGAACGAAGACGATAAATTTTAAGTAATTTAAACAATGTTATTTTTAAGGCTTTTCTTTGTTAAAATCAAATAAATTCGTTTGAATCGCTAATTTATTACAAAACATCACCAAACCTAATTATTGTACCAGTAAAGCACATAGTATGATAGTATTTAAAATATTTAAATATTATCAAGATTGCCGTGTTTATTCCCCTTGGGAGACAAAAAGTTTAGTCCCGAAAATGAAAGATTAAAATTAAGTTTTAGTCTTCGTCACGCAAAAAAAATTGCGAATCAAAAATTGCAAAATTTTTATCTGAAAATGGTCAGTTATGGTTTTTGAGATCCCTGATTACAAAAATAGTATTTATTTTTTTGGAATGAAAATGGATTCTAAATTGGATTTTTTTGTCTATTCTGTGTATATGATTCTATAGTGTTAGGTCGCTGATTCTCTAAATATTATTTTTTTTTGTAAAGAAAATGGCAGATTTCATAAGGCGGACAAAAATGACAAAGTTTTTAAAAATATTGTCCGAACATAAAAAGAATATGGGTTTTAGAAATCGCTGATTACGAGAATAGTATAACTTTTTATAAAAATAAATAAGAGCCCAAAATGGCTGATGTCATGACATAAACGTCAAAAGTCGATTGATTGTTTTTCACTAAAAATGGTTAACTAGGGCTTTTGGGGTCAACCGAGGGATCAACATAAAAAAATATATTTATCCAATACATACAGATAATAAGACAATTACCAGCTTTATTTTAAATAGATAAACTTAATAATAACCCCCGCGTGGGTTTTACTTTATTGAGTGGATAATTATTTATTTTACCCACTCAACTGTCACTTGTCAAATTATTTTCTTGTAAATGTCATTAAAATTTTTAACAAAAATATGAATTCCTAAGTTATTTATTGAATAAAATCTTGTATGGGTAAACCGATATTGCCCTCTTAAAAATTAACCTGCTTGGCTGACGCCTCGCAGGTTAATTTTCTCATGGGCAATATCTTACTTTACCCACTAGTACCATAAATAACTATTGTCTAAAGATGTATAGGATTTTTGATGTCGGTGGTTCTGAAAGTAGTCTTTATTTTTTCTGTAAAGAAAATGGTGGATGCAATATATAATATATAATAGAGGAACTAAGTATCAAAAGTTGCGAAATTATTTTGTGAAAACAAAATTGTAGATAAGGGTTTTTGTGGTCTTTAAATATGAAAATATTATTACTTTCTTCTAAAAAGGTTTTTGCACCATAGTGCGATAGTTTGAAATTTATTTTATAAAAATGTATACTTTGCTTTGAAAAATACACCTATTTATGATTCAAGACATACTACATTTTCTATCTATATTCACTTATTCTGGTACATATCTGTGGAGAATATGCGAGTCTTCAGCAAGGAATAATAATTTATATTACATTGTAATAGATATAGACACCTAAGAGTATGGGTGTAACCCGGGTTACATCTAATAAACACCAAAACCAAATGTGTACTCACTGATTTAACCTTCGGGAACTCGAGTGATTATTGTAACACGAGACTTCGAGTCTGTCTGAACTAATAATAATTTAGATAATAACAAGCCGTGATATACTATTCACAGTGAATGGTATATTACATTTTTCCAAATACCAAAAATTAAATTTCAAAAAAAAAAGAATAGAAAAATTACATTTTTTAAAATATCTTTTTTTGATAAACGAAAAATTGTTGATTTTTTTTTTCAAAAAAAAATAATCAAAAAAAAAATCACTTTTTTTTTAAATTTCTTGTTGCGAAAAACGAAAAAAATTTAAAAAAATACTTTAAAAAACTAATTTTCAAAAAAAATATTAACATTTTTTATTTATTTTTTTATTTTCAAGATCCAATCTAGAATATGCCTCAATTATTTGGTCTCCTCAATATAATAATCATAAGAAAAATGCTTAGGTTCTGTGCTTTTAAATTAAACACTGCTATTCCTGATCATAACTACTCCCACATTTATTCATTTTTAGATGTAGATTTATTGGAAAGTAGGAGGAAAAAGTCAGATTTATGTTACCTTTTTAAAATATTTAATGGGCTTATTGATTGCCCAGACTTACTAAGTCAAATACATTTAAATGTTCCGGCTAGGGTCATGCGCAACTTTTCTCCGCTTTTTAAAATCCCATATCACCGTACAAATTACGGTTGTAATTTTACCATGGATAAAGTTATGACTTTAGCCAATAGTTTGGATAATTGTGACTTTACTTTTTCCACTTTCAGATCGTTTAAAACCTCTATAAAAAGCATTAACTTCATTAATGTTTAAATTTTTTATTAATGTTTAAAGTTTTTAATTTTAGTATTGTATAGTTTTTTGTTATTTGCAAGGTTATTTGTTCTATTTTTTTTTTGTTACAATTATTTTTTTTTACATTGTATTAGGTTTCTATTATCATGTTATCTCATGTACATTTAATTTTTGTAGTGGGTTGTTCCCGTTAATAAATAAATAAAAACAAAATTGAAAAAAAAATTATTTGGAAATTATAGTTTTTTCTATTTTTGTTTTTTTTTTTTGGTTTTGTGGAGATTACTTTCAAAATTAGTAGAATTGATCCTTATAATAAAAATAATTTTTCCTGAAAAAGTTAAGTTAATCTGAATTATCTTTCAGGTTTTTTCGATTTTTTTAAAAGTTTAACCCCCTATAACTTTTTCATGTTGGAGGGGATTACTTTCAAAAACAATAGGGACCTTCCCCCCATTAAACTTGATTTTTTCGTGAAAATTTTGACTCGATCGGATAATTTGTTCTTGAAAAACATAACTTTTTAGAAAATGGCTATGTGCGACCTGTAGATTTTTTTCAAAAGTTCTGAAAAAATTCAGAGATAATACTCTCACCCAATTACCAAATTTAAGGGGTGAGACCTGAAAAATTTTCAATTTAAAATTTTGGTGAGTCTCCATATTGTATAGCGAAAAATTGCTAATAAATTAACTTTTACTGATGTAGCTTCAAATCACACAACTTGAATATCTCAAAAAATTAAGTCGGTGGTAATATCACAAGGTATAAAAAAATCCTTCTTTAGATTATTTCATAATTTTTAGAAGCTTTGAAGTCCGTTCCATTTTTTAGTAAAAACTTTAATTAAAGAATGAACGATAGAGTTGCGGTGACAGCAAAGGTTTTTTTTTTTTAATTGAGGAAAATTCTTTAAACTTTAATTAACGTACGTTAATTAATATACGTATATTAAAAATGATTATAGCGAAAAATTACTATTAAAATTATATTTACGTTTACCGAGGTAGATTCGAATCACACATAAGATAAATCCTTTTGAAATGTGCATTAGGGTGTCCCGCGAGGATTTAGAACGGCAAGCAGGCTTTTAGCAAACGCTGGCCTCCAAAGTTGACTGCTCCCATGTTTGCACGCTTCTACGGGCACGTGTGCCATTCTAACCACCACGTAGGGACCTTACGTACTGAAAAAGATTTGATTGTAACTTGCTGACTTTCAGTTTTTTTTATCCAATATCCACCTAGCACACTATAAATGACCATTTTTGTATTTTAGTAGAAACAATAATATTATAGTCTAAAATCTGTTGAACATTTACAACAAATTATTTTTTCCCAGCTAAATTTTACATATATCTAATCCTAAAGTACATTCTTACTTTCCGAAACACGTGTTCAGGATGCGTTTCATTTGACTATAAGAAGCTTAAATAAGTGAAACATAATAGAGGAAAAACCAAAAACTAGTTGGATCCCATATTTGAAAAATCAAAGTTCAGAAACCGAATAGAAAGAATTTACCAATAAGTGTTTTTTTATAACTTTTTCAAAACTTACCACCGGAAGACCACGAACGGCCCCCGGAAGTTTGTTGAAAAACTTAAGAGAATGAAAACCATCCTGCGATGCCCTTAACCTAAAGAAACTAGGACGCAAATCATTTTTTGCTGATGAACATCAGCATTCCGAGAAAAGCTGAATTGGTTGATGTGAGCATGTCGGAGACAGAGTTAGATATAGAGGCAAGGAAAAGTGAGAATATTAAGTTCTATGAACTTACCTCTACATTCATCCCTGTATCCCAAACTCCCAACAACTTTAACAGCTTTCCTCTGAAGGATAAATATTATTTCACTGTCAGCACAATCTCCCAACAAAGGTATACCATGTTCTAGGTTTAAATGTATTAACCCGAAAGAACGTTAAAAAAAACCGGATGCCATCTAGAGTTGGGCCATGTATGTAGCTCCGCGGAAAATGCATGAATTTTAAAATTATTAAATTTTTTTTAACCTTCGAAGTGTGAAAATTAACGTTGTTAAAAAATTCAAATATAGGAAGTTATAAAAAATCAGAAGTTATAAATATGTGTATGGAGCCGCTGAATCCAAATCTAAGGTCGGAATTTAAAAGTTAGATCCCATTTTCAAAATAACCTCAAAAAGCATATCATATCATTGCGAAAAGTTTGTTTTTTGAGGAAAAGTCCAAAATGATCAAAATTTGCGTTACGTAATATATTACGTATTAATACGAGAAAGTTCCCTTATCTCTAAAAGTCAGATCAAAAACTTTTTTACAAAATATTTTTATTTTTTTGAGGAGATGATGTTAAATATACAGATATATAAATAAAAAATTAGTATAGATTATGTCAAATAACAGTATTGAAAACATCATTTTACAGACATATAGGATCTATACTTTAGGTATCTTTCCTGTATCTACGTCGTATATTGCAATGCAAAACTATTGCATTTACATACTTCATGTAAATTTACGCTTTTTAGATTGAATTAACGTTTTTTACTATTGTTTTTTAATATTTTTTTACGATAAAATATGTAATAATTTGCATAATATAATTTGAATATAATTTATATAAATTATTTTTTATAGCTTCATTACATATAAGATAACTGGCCAGCTGGGTAGTGTAGAAAATATATGCAAAACTTTTACTTATCAGATTTTCCCATACATACCTATTATAGTATAATAAACATAAAACTTTTTTTTTATTTCAGGTAATATACTAGAAAAATTATACTGCATACTTATGGGCTTTTTACGGTAAGTCCACATATTTAAACTAATAATAATTATCATTATTTTAAATAGGTACGTTATTAACCTATTAAGCTTAAAAACGTAGGTATTTTGCTTTCCCGTTTTGGAAAATTTCAAAATTTCTGAAAGCCTTTTATTCGTGCAAAAATATTTTTTTGTATATTTTATGGTTTTTAGACGTTTTATCTCGATATAAATCAATTTCGAGCAAAAAGAGTCAGTCGATCGGTCGATCGGTCTGTCCGGGAAATTTTGTGAACACGATAACTTAAGAACGCTTTAAGCTAGGTTTGGACTTAAACTTTGAAATACAGGTATGTTAGCAAAAGTTCTAGCTTTTTGGTGAACATTGGGGTGTAGCAAATGGGGAAAAATACATTTTTTTTACAAAAATTTGAAAATTGCTATATAGGGGTTTTTGAGATTGCTGAAATTGAATCTAATAATAAAAGTTTTTTAACTCCACCCCCGAGGGGTGGGTAAATATTTTTAAATATTTTCAATATTTTCTTCAAAATTTGTATATAGGGGTTTTTGGGGTCGACGAATATGAATCTGATAATAAATTTTTTATAATTTCACCCCCTGAGGGGTGGGGGGTAGTTTTTGTGAAAACTGGTATATTGTGGTATTTGAGGTTGCTGAAAGTGAATCTGATTATATAAAAATTCTAGCTCCACCACAAATGGGCGGGGGATAGTTTTCGTGAAAATTAGTATATTGGGATTTTTCTGGTTGCTGAAAGTGAATCTGATAGTAAAAAAATTCTTACTCCACCCCCTGAGGGGGTGGTAGTTTTCTTGAAAATTTATATATTGAGGTTTTATATGATATGATATGATATGATTAAATCTGTGTAGGAAATTGAACATGATTTTTACCTGTGCAAGAATTTTTACCCTACGATCAATAATAATATTAATTTTTGCCTGCTTGCCTTCCTTGCCGCACCGCAATGTTAACCATATTTAAGGTCACGCAAAATACAAGATCCTAAATTGTTTATTGAAAGAATTTTTTAAATCGGACATTTAGTTTAAAAGTTACAAGGTTTGAAGAGAGAAAACAGACAGACCGATATTTTTTAACACACACTTGTTTCACATTTTCTCGACGTTTCATGACATTTCGAATCGAAAAATGCAAAAAAAAAATTTTGAAATTTCGCTCGACTTCACACTAAAACAATAATTCATTAGAAAAAAATATACGACCTTTGGTGTTTAAGATATGACTTTTTGTAATGTAGTGACTAGCAATAATAATTTTACTACTATATATGAAATATATATTTCTATTTACTGCTCTACAGGCACGTCCTATGAACATAGTACAATAAATTAGAAAAAAACGTAAAAAAACAATAATTCATTAGAAAAAAATATACGACCTTTGGTGTTTAAGATATGACTTTTTGTAATGTAGTGACTAGCAATAATAATTTTACTACTATATATGAAATATATATTTCTATTTACTGCTCTACAGGCACGTCCTATGAACATAGTACAATAAATTAGAAAAAAACGTAAAAAAACGATCGATCGGAAATAAAAAGTTAAAATTTGCAAAAAACCACTGTGACCCGGCCTCCTCTGATAATGTTAACAGTTGGATGATAGGTATGCAGTACATACTGTACACTTTTGATCCGTAATATCTCTGGCGCTTAAAACTAACAAAATAAATAGCCTAGATTAATCAAATGCCTATTATTATAATTAATATTTACTGGGTTACTGTTTTGATGTTAATGAAGATATTATTATTATGTCAACTACAGAACATGTTTAATTTGTGCCTTACAACAAATCTAACTTTGTTGGCCCGTTTTCAATTGTGTTTATGTTAGGAAGTTTGTTTAATGGGTAAAAGAGAATGCTTGACAGTAATAAGCTTTTAAATATGTTTTTGTTGCCTTTTAAATCTAATGAAATATGTGGTATATAAAGACAAAGTCAGTTACACAAACAATCGCCATTACAGTTATATTAAAATTTAATCTCTTTTCTTCGTCCTTTTTAATCAGACTACAGCAACGCGAAAGTAGGGTTATGTTTTTAGCTACTGGGTCAATTTTAACGTCCGAAGCAATAACGCGAGTAACACAAAATTTTGTTTCGATATTATTGATTGTTATTATCATACCTCGGGCGATTGCGAGCTGTTAGTCATCTATTGTCATGTTTTTAGCTTTTTTATAGATACACTGGCGTTGCTCTGTTCTAGAGGGGGACCGGTGCACCGTGGTGGCTTACAGTTAGTGTTTAATTGAATCATGAATCAACGAAAAACTGCTCGCTTATCCCCGACGTATGGTTATCATCAAGAATTTAACCCTTAACACTGGTGACGTGGTGCCATGCGTGACCCCACCATAATAAATTAGTTCATATTTTGAAGTCATGAGCAAATGACATAAGTTATATGTTATTTTAATGTTTCCACCTGTTATTTTTAGAAGCTAATTACTATACCAGACTATTAAATAAACACCAAGGTTCATAATGACACTAAGAAATAACATAAACAACAACAAAAATTAGGATTTTTTTTGTTTTAAAATATGGGGTTCTGAATAACACCAGTTGTGTTATATTTTAACCACCTCACCAGTTAAGGGTTAGTAGAAATTCCATTTTCCGGTATAAATCAAACAATAGATAAATTTCGATATCATAAGGTTTATATTAAATTAAAAAATAACATTATTTACCCACGTTTCGGCTTTATTATATAATATTCCAAGTTTCGACTTCTGTACACTGTAAGCTGTAAAAATACATACAGTTGATGAACTGCTATTATTCAGTGACTGCATCATGCTTCGTGTGCTGATTTGAAGCTACCACAATCAAGTATTTTTTAAAAGATTCAACAATTCAATATTTCAAACTGCAGAATCTGCATTTGGTGCGATTTCCAGGTTCTAAAATTTTTGCGTTTTTTAAAATATTTAATTTGGATTTCCTGATTTTTTATTTATTACACGTATTCTGAAAAATAAAAAAAAGGCAAAGTTTCGTCCAACGATGTTAAAAAATTTTGCGTAAATTGGAAATATCGCGATATATCATAGGTATAAATAAGTCTTAAAAAAAATAGATTTTAATGTCATACTGTTCGTTCAGAGTATAAACTTCTGCAGTTTTTTATCATTAATAAAAATATGATTCTTCTTCTTCTTCTTTTCTATTTTTTTTTTGGCGTTGTAATACGTTTCCGCCAATTTCACCCGCGGGATTTGACTTCACTACCGCAAATTACTTGTAACTTCGGTTTTAATTTTTATTGTTATTTTTCACTAACTTTTACTTTTGGTTTGGTAGAGGGGTACCAGCGGCAATTCTAAGAAATGAAAAAGATGATAAGGGATTACACTGCCACTCGAATTTTTTCAAAAAAATCTACAATGATTGAAACCACTACCGGACTTGGATTATGTAATAGGGTTTGGATGTTGCAAGGAAGGTCTAAATTTGTTGCTAAGCGGGTAAACAATGTGTTTCTTTCTACTGTGTAGTTCATGCATTCTAATATGATGTGTTCGATGTCCTCTACTTCACCACGTGCGCAATTAGGAGATTCCGCTTGTTACGTTCTGTGAAGGTGTGCTTTAATCCTACAGTGCCCACTTCTTAATTTACATAATAATGTTACATGTCTTCTAGATAACTTTAGATTCCAAGTGTAAGTGTGTGTATAGTAGAAACGTCCTGCAGTTTGTACATCTTCTTTCCATTTTACTTTCCATCTCTGTATTTCTGTCCTTTTTGGTTCCGCCTCAAACTCCAACCATGATATTGGAGGTGTCACCTCGTGCATCGCCGTTGTCCCCACCGCAGCTAGGTGGTCCGCCCTTTCATTACCCTCTATCGCTGTATGACTGGGTACCCAACAAAACTTCACCGTATTTCCATTTGCTTCCAATCTATATAATATGTTTTTTGCTTCCAATATTATTTTGTCTGTCTTGAACGACGTTACCGGATTGCATACCCTAAATAGGGCCGGCTTAGAATCTACAACAAAAAAAACGCATTTCTCTCCCTGACTATCCGATATCTCCCTTAATGCTATTAAAATTGCAACTGTTTCTGCTATACATATTGTTATGAACTTACTGAGCTTTTTTGATATTGATATATTCTTTGCTGGTATATAGATCCCCACGCCAACACCATCCAAACTTTTCGAAGCATCTGTATACACAGAAGTAAAACAATAAAAATATGATAAAATTTAAGTTCTCAGACATTGCCCAAAAATACGAAAATACATTTCTGAGAGTATCCAGAGAAAAATAATTTTGAAAAACTTTAAAACTGATACTATAATTGCAACCTTCGCCAAAACAACCAATATTAGCACCAATCTTACCTAATAAATAGTGTTTAAAGGCTTCTTTTCCCAAAATATTAGATTATAGTCACTTTCTTGGGTTAGGGGAAAAATAAAATTCTAAAATATTTCAGCTGACCGGTTTCGCATATAAATATATTTATGCTTCTTCAGAGCTCTACAAAGAAAAAATATATAGTTAATACAAACATTACAATAGAAAACAAAACCAGAAATGACAATTAAATAGTGTCCGGTCAATTTATTTATTTCTACAACCGTTGTCTAGTTAGACACAAAGTATTTGGAAAACTTAAGGTTAACCAATAAAATTTAGGTAAACAAACAAGTTAAAAACACTTACCGCTGATACATGTAATTTACAAACTAAATAATTTACGTCATTGTTAATAAAAACTAATTTAATTTAATACTCTTTAAATTAGTTTTTATTAACAATGACGTAAATTATTTAGTTTGTAAATTACATGTATCAGCGGTAAGTGTTTTTAACTTGTTTGTTTACCTAAATTTTATTGGTTAACCTTAAGTTTTCCAAATACTTTGTGTCTAACTAGACAACGGTTGTAGAAATAAATAAATTGACCGGACACTATTTAATTGTCATTTCTGGTTTTGTTTTCTATTGTAATGTTTGTATTAACTATATATTTTTTCTTTGTAGAGCTCTGAAGAAGCATAAATATATTTATATGCGAAACCGGTCAGCTGAAATATTTTAGAATTTTATTTTTTCCCCTAACCCAAGAAAGTGACTATAATCTAATAAATAGTGACTAATAATAAAATGATTCATTTTAAATGAAACAGGTTATTAAATGTATTTTTCATACGTATGTAATTTATAAAGTAATATAAGTAATTAAATAGGGTACCTAATAACTTAATAATACATAATGTATAATAATAATTATTATAATATATTGATATTGGTTTTATTAGTTTAATTAAAATAGCTGCAGCGTGCTTTATTCATTGTTGAATAAAAATTTGATAATGTTTATTAAAATTTTTTCGACTTAAAAATGAACGGACCTGCATTTATTGTTTATCCATAATTTCAAAATAAAAATCATTATTTTTTTTTACCAAAAAATGTTGATCGACAAAATAAAAACTGTGTCGATCCGCATTTTAATTTGATCATAAAAAAATGAGGATACAGAAAACGAAACTCTACCATCTTCACTGTAAAAAAAATTTAGAACGTTAACAAAATATGATTTGTTAAATAGAATTGAAGATATACAAAAAAAATCCAAAAAATGTAGATTGAAATTTTTAATAGTACCTAGGACGATTCGCTCACCGCAGTAATGAGAAGAATCTAGCACGTGCGCACTGGTTTGCTTATTTTTGTTTTGACGGATGTCAAAAGTGGCTTTCGTTTAGGCAGTTGTAGTTTTATGAAATAGTTTAACTTGAGTGGGGTTACGGTGCGCATCAGGTCCACAAAAATGAACTATATTTTGCACTGATTTCTGGTTTTATTACTAAAACTTACTGTCTTAAAAATCCATTTTTTTTTGTTAGAATATATAGCAAAAGATTGTTAAAATACTCACGAATTTCTGTTTGATTTTTTTAATGAGGGCGTTGGTTTATGGTTTGGTTTGGTAGTTTGCTGGTTTGGTGTTTTTTTTTTTAATGGGAGGCATTGGTTTACGTTCACAATGGTTTGGTTTGGTAGTTTGCTGGTTTGGTGTTTTTTTTTTATGGGAGGCGTTGGTTTACGTTAATAATGGTTTGGTTTGGTAGTTTGCTGGTTTGGTGTTTTTTTTTAATGGGAGGCATTTTTCAGATAAGATATTTTAGTATTTAGAAGGCGATATATTTTAAGAATCAAATGTTTATTAATGAATATTCCGCAATTTTTTTTTACGAAAATACTATTAAAAGCGAGTACTTTTAGCCAATTAAAAAAAAGTGTTAGCTCGCAAAGAAAAAAGTAGATATTTTTGTAAAATTCTGCAAAAGAATGTTACATAACCTTAAAATAATTTTTGGCAAACGTCAAAACAAAAACAAGAAAAACAGTGCGCATGCGCTGGATTACTCTCATTACTGCGGTGAGTGAATCGTTACCTAGGATATTTTCCCATGGGTAAAGAGCATTTAATATTATTTTGTTCAATTAAGGCAAATAGTCGAGTGTTAACAGTTAAAGTTATCAACGAGCGAGAGTATGAGTTTAATAAGCACTATAAATTCAGAACTTTGACCCATATATGGTAGTATAATAGAAAGATGATGGCCGCTCTAATCACATTGTAATAACTTTATGGTATTTCCTTTTGTGCTGACATCAGTGGAAACATAGACAACAGTAAAGTTAGGTAATATGTTTGGAGATGCCTGACCGTATCTGTGGTAAGTATACGACGTAGACTAAAATACACGTCGAAGTATTTAACAGTTTCTTGGCAATAATTTTACTTGACGATGTTCATGCAAATGTCCATACTTTGAACGTATTTGTCTTCCTACTTATGCCAAAAAGGGTTTTATTTCATGTGCTTTCCAGAGATGTAAAAATGTAGGTACAAATTAAATAGCCATATGGTTATTAAAGAATATTTGCTAAACTATAATTGCAATGGAGCACGGCTAGCCTTAAAAAATTTAAATGAAAAGTCAAACCACCCTGGATTTTTTTATTTTAGTTTCTTTTTGGGACGTTTCCAAACAGTTTTTGACAAAAATTGGAATCGCTTACGAAGCCGTTTTTAAATAAAGTCATTCTTCTTCTTCTTCAAGTTTTTCTTGACATCGCAATACTGAGTGTTTTCTATGACCCGCCCTATAGCATAGGTACTACCCATGATACTCAATATAATCACGACCATTCACACGCCTACTTTGTTAATGTCCAAAATTAATAAAGTAGGTGTCTAAATGGTCGTGATTATATTGAGTATCATGGATAGTACCTATGATATAGGGCGGGTCATAGAAAAAAATCAGTATTTCGATGTCAGGAAAAACTTGAAGAAGAAGAAGAATGAATTTATTTAAAAACGGCTTCGTGGGCGATTTCAATTTTTGTTAAACTGGTTGGAAATGTCCCAAAAACAACCTAAAATCAAAAAATCCGGGGTGGTTTGACATTTCATTTAAACTTTTTAAGGCTAGGCGTGGGAGTTTTATAACTCACCGTTAGTGTTGTAGGGGTTTTATCCCATTTTAATTTTTCATCTAAAATTCACTAATTTTTCAACACGTTGACTGCCTATAAAAATCTTGGACATTGAGAAAAAGCATTTAAAAAAAATTAACACAAAAAGTTTTTCTTACTGTTTTTTGTATTATTCTTATTTATTTTAGTGAGTGCTTAGACCCAAAGGCCCATGACTCGAGGGTTTCTAGCCAGAGCTCTGCAGAGGACGGCGTAAAACACAGTTTCCACGATAAAGGCCAATGCACGACTTGTTAGTCGTGGCGGTTATTGGTGGGGAGCCATTATGACACAACAGTTGAGTCAACGTCAGTCAACGTGTTAAATAAAAGCCTCTCAATATTTGATTCCATAGAACACTCTCTTAAAGAAGCACATAAGTGGAGTCGTCTGCCGACTAATGCCGAAATTCTCTAAAACAAAATATTTTAAATTGTTCTCAAGAGAAGTTTGTAAAAAACTCGCGTCATCTTCGTTAAAACTTCTCAATGGCTGCGTTCAATGGAAACAGCAAAACTCATCGAAATCACTACTGAACGCTATGATCAGTTTCGATTGACAGATGTCGCTGAATCATTCCTCATCAACGTTTTGAGATGATTAGTTTTGATTGATTTTATAAAAGCGCGGGAATGTACTTTTTGTGGGTATTTCTAACCTCAAATGGTGGTTGTGATAAGTGACAGATATTAGCCGTTTAAGAGTTTGCTAGCAAAACTTTTCATTTGATGACTTTTGATTAGTTTTGCTGTTTCCATTGAACGCAGCCAATTTATGTTATTTTAACATAGTTTTTGATTGGGTAAGTTTAAACCCTAGAGCAGTGGTATAAATTAATAGATGTTGAAAACATATTTTAATTCACTAGATGTCTCATTCATGTAAGTTTTAGTTTATTAATTATGCAAATCATCATATGATGATTAATCGCGAAATAAACTAAAACTTTATTTTTTTACATATTGCTACTTTTACATAAAAAAGCATGATCATGTCTTTTATGTAAAAGTAGCAATATGTAAAAAACTAAAGTTTTAGTTTGTTTCGCGATTAATTTTATTTTTAACAAGTGCATGCGTAGGTATATATAATATATAATTTAAATATAGTATATATAATTTAAATTATATAAAATAATAATTTATATACAAAACAAGATTAGTCTTTTCATTTATAAGACTTATTTAAAATTAATTATTCAAAAATTACTACAAATTTTGATTGCTTACGAGCTATGTCCTAAATTATAACCGGCAACAAGGCCCTTGCATGACGTGAGCTCACATTTTATGTTATCTAGAAACATAAGCAAAGTTTGTATTGTCTAGGTTTACCAAACATTTTATCTAAATGTGTTTTTATTACATTTTTCTTTTGCGAAAAAATCTATAGGTGTATTTTCTTTTTGCGATCCCCATATTATGAAAAATTTCTATATCAAATACCTCAAAGTTTAGATACATTACTGGTAAAAATAAATGAAAACTAAATATGCATTAGGTTTTTCTTTGAAAAAATATATTTTTAAAAAGCTTTATTTTGGAACAAATTGACTAAAACTTACGTGTACCAAATTTTGCAAAAAAATCTATCTGAAGGTATATTTTCTTTTTACAATCCCCATATCATGAAAAATTTCTGTATTGAATATCTCAAAGTTTAGATACATTACTGGTAAAATTTAAAACTTACAATATTTTATTATATGAGGACATAGAAAATGTGCATTAGGTTGGTCTTTGAAAAAATACATTTTTAGAGACGCTTTATTTTGAATTAAATTGACCAAAACTCATATGTACCAAATTTTAGATCGATAGCTCAACGTTTATACTTGCCCCATCGAGCCCAAAAATGGAACACAAAGCATATTTTTAATGTTAAAATCCAGACGGTACTTATTATCGAAAAAAATGCGAAGAACAATAAATATTAAGATTAAACATTTTTTTTTGTTTAAATTAATTTTATAAACATTGTGTTGAAAAAAAAAAAACAAACAATTAGATTTTTTATTAATAAAATATAATAAATATCTGGGTTCTCTAATAAAGATATTTATTATTATTATTAAAATATATGTATATAGGTATTTTATTTTAAACATTCAGTAGGGCGTAACGTTTGCTTTTAAACCCTTAAATATGTGTATTCAGACGCCTTTTTTAGGTCTTGATGTGACAAGAGCTATCGACCTAAAAGTTACACACATTTATTTTTTATGGACCACCCTAATGTGCATGCTAAAAAAGTCAAAGTAAAAAAGGGGTTTACAAAGACCATATAAAGATCAAAATAAATAGAGAAAAAAAAGGTGTTTTTTTTTAGTATCAAGCCATCCAAGTCAGAACATGTACACGGTGTATTTGAAATAGGATCCGAAATATTAAAATATGACAGAGTTCCTATAAACATATGTCTAAAAATGCGTCGTAAGACAGCTAAGCCCCTTCAGAAGTGGCTAAAAAAATCGGTTTCTAATTTAATAGGTCAGGAACCCTTTGATATGTAGCAACGAGGTTACACACGTGAACTAAACTTAATAAGGCCCATCTTCCTCTGTTATTTTTATGTACTTATTTTAACCAGGGTTGTGCAAAACGGGAGGCCTTATCAGTTTTTTGTCCCAAACTTTTTTTGTGTAACTCTTTTGAAATTTTATTTTTGGAATATGATTCCTTAGGTCAAAATACATAAAAAAGGTACTCTTGTTATAATACTATAGGATTAACCGTCTTCAAATAAAAAAATATTTCAAGGCGAAATTTTATCGTGAAATTCACCGTTCGAGGTTAAAAATTAAATACTTAATAGTAAAAAACCAAAATTTTAATGATAGAGGGTTATTATCAAAAACACTACTACTACTAATACTACTACTTTTATTACTATTACAGACTTGAAATTTTGTAAATTGGACTTTAAAAATAAATTCAGTATACCGTTTTAAAATTTAATATTTAATATCCGCAGAGTGGATATTAAATATTAAATTTTAAACTTTAACAAGAACCACATTTTATTTAGGTACTTAAAAACTAGTAAAAAGTTTCTAAACTAATTTAAGTAAATCACGATGGTCGTAAAATAATTAAGAGGCAATTTATTTTAAAGTCACCCTTATAGATCTCTTGATTTTTAAATGTGTAATCTATTATGGAAATTTTACTAATAAACCTATTATAGTACTAATGACTTCTTTGTTCTAGAACATTAAGCTTAATGAAAGTAAATACCAAGTGGTTTATAGCTTAACAAGGTAGTTGCGGCAAATTTGGGCCTGTATAATCTTCAGTGCCTGCAAATTTCTGTTTATACAGGGTTTGTTTTATTTTATTCACAAAATAATTTTAAAGACAAAAACATTATACATTTTTAATTAAAAAAAAAACATATTATACCTATGTAAAGTATGTTACACAAAAAATATAAAATACCGGTTATTAATTAAACAATAAACAATAAGATTTATTCGTTATACAATATACAATAAAGTTTAAACACGTCAAATAAATAAATAATTTAAATAAATTATTTAAAAAAATAAACAATTTAAAAAATACAAAATATCACAATAAACAGTTTTAAAAAACTAAGGTATAAAAATTCATCTATAGAATAAAAGGCTTCTTGCAGGAAAAGACTTAATTGTAATTTAAATTTTTTTCAAAGGCAGGATTCCAACTTCATTTGGTAGTTTATTAAATAGTTTAATACTAGTAAGTTCATAACTCTTTTGTGACTTTGCTAGTCTCAGCTATATTTTTGCTATTTCGCGTTTAATAACTGTGATTATCACTATGCCTACGAAAAGTTTTCATTTTCTTTAATATAGACAAGACATTCAAGAATATAAGCGCAAGAAAACGTAATAATTTTGTGCCTGACAAAACTTTCTTTACAATTTGCTCTATAATTAAGATAATCTATTATTCTCATGCGCGCCTTTGCAGACCAAAAACTTGCACCCTGTCCCAATGCTAATAAACAGTACGAAATTTTTGAGTGACAAAGGGCATGATATAATGTAACTAGTGTAGACTGGGATATATTATTACTAAGAATAAGCAAGCTGAAAATATATTTGCGTAAGGCCGAGGACAATAAGTGTCATCGGCGAAGAATATAAACTCGGTATCCTCCACAGAGGACACCAGGTCGTTGATATATATCAAGAAAAGAAGAGGACCTAAAATAGACCCCTGTGGGACGCCTACCGTTACACTTCTCGCCGAAGAACATCCAGTTAAAGTTTTCACTACTTGTGTGCGCCCACCTAAGTATGAGGTTATGAATTTGATACTTTTTCATCAAAATTGTAGCGTTTTAACTTTTCAATCACTTTTTTGTGATATACACAATCAAATGCCTTTCTAAGGTCACAGAAGACCACTGCTAAAAATTTGCCTTTTTCAAAGCAGTTCAGACATTTTTGAATAAAACGCTGAATTGCCCTGGAAGTACTGATTTTTTGTAAAGAGATTATTCAATTAAAAATACTCACTAAACCTGTTTTTCGCCACTTTTTCAAAAACTTTCCAAAGAATCAGAAGCAGCGATATAGGTCTGTAGTTCGCAATATCATCCTTGTTACCCTTTTTATGATTTGGAACAACCAGAGCCTTATTAAGCATATCAGGCAAAACACCTGCCTGCAAACAATCGTTTGGACTTATATCTTAGTTAGTGGAATATAAATAAGATTATTTATACTTTTAAAAATTTTAATAGAAAAACCAAAATATCTTTACTGTTTGAATTTTTTAATAAGCTTATTATATCCCTAACATCTATATAAGTGGCTGTACTAAAAGAAAAGTTGGTATTTTCACAATTTATTTGACTAGGTTGTGAGCTCTGAACATCTGGCAAGAACTGAATAATATTTTCGGCTATATTTGTAAAGTAAATATTTGCTTCTTCTGCGTTTATTTCGCACTATTTAGTTTCAGATTTTTTTTACTATTTTGCCATGTAGTTTTTGAACGATTATTTGAGTTTTTTATTTGAGTATCATTAAATTTCACTTTGGCTTTTTTTATTTCTTTTTTTATACCTTATGTTTAAAGTGTTAGGGTGTTTCCTAAGCTCAATTTAGTCAAGATTATGACACAACTCACTTACAAAGTTCAGTTCCTCCCTTGTTTTTCAAATGTGGTGTGAACCAGTCTTTACTTGGCCGTTTATTCTTAGATTGGGCGCCGGACTTTACAGCGAAAAAACAACCGCTAAGACCATTACCGCGCAGTCCATTACCGCGAACGGTCTTTACCGCGTATGACTTTTACAGCGAAAATCGTTATATATTATTATTAATTTGTGTAAGGGTATTTCCGTGGGATTGATGCCAGTTTGTTTAGGTTAGTTTTGGTTTTGGTTTCGATTTTTATTGATAAAGTGGAACGTTTACTAAATATACCTATATATCTGTGTTTGGGTTTTTTATGTGTGTGTTTTTTTTTTAATCGACTGATTTAGTACGAATCGTCATGTCGATCAAAATGATGAAAAGACCTCGAGGTATATAAACATTTCATATACGCCAAGGGGCGTTAGCATACTTCGGACGGAATTGTTTTAAAGGAAACTAGTAACGGCCACAATCCTGACCCAGCAACTATATCAGTCAGAACTGTTTGATTGTTTTCTGCAAAATATATATATTTTTTTATTTAATCTTATTTTCTTCAAAAAAAAATTAAAATAATTATGGGCGGTAATGGTTTTCGCGGTGAAGTCCATGCGCGGTATTGGCCCCTTCGCTGTTATTTTGTTCGCGATAATGGCTTTCGCGGTAAAGTCTATGCGCGGTATAGTCCATGCGTAGTAAAGTCCATGCGCGGTAACGGTGGCGCGGTAACGGTTTCCCGGTAATGGACTGCGCTGTAAAGACCCCTACCCCTTACATTCCGTGTAAAATCCTGTCAAATGTTAAAAAAAAACTATTAAATTTATTGGGTTCAATAGGAGGACTATTTAAGTATGTCCAGACAACATTTGAGATTAAATTATAAAATGTATTTAAGCCTTTTTGATTTATTTTTCTAAAAATACATTTATTTGTACACTATTAATTTTTAAAATTTAGGGTAACTATTTGACCATGATGGTCAGAAATAAATGGTTTTATTACTGACGACTTAATTAAACCATAATTAAAATTTATAAAAATATTTTTTCTACGACTGCTTTAGAATGTAAGCAAATACACACACTTTTCAAACACAGAATGAATCCATTCTAGCTCTAGATATCGTATGAATATTTCGTATCAAGTGTTAGAATGAGCACATGTAGTGCCATCTCTTGTTTATAAAAGTAAAAAAAACTGTAGCAAAATTAGCAAAAATATGTATATTTTACCATAAAACATTGAATAATTTAATTCAATTTAAAGTTTTGCGTTAAAATTACCTAAAATTTATTAGTTTTTTTTTAAATATTTGTCCAGTTTTTTATCAATTTAGTTGATATTTGTCACAACAACATAACCTTCAATTTTTGCATTATAATTTGTAAATATGTGCTAAAATTAAATATTTTTTTTTTAAGTACTGATTTAATAAAATTATTAAATAAAATTAATTGCTTTATTTAAAAATATGTGTTTTGTTGCATTTACAATGTTGAGTCACAAAAAACATTGTTTTTAACCTTGTCCGCAGTTTAAAGCCACACAATGTTTCATATTTGCGGTCTAAGAGAAAGTATAGTCTACAACACTTATGGTATAGTCATTCCGCGCTCGGAGGACCATCAAACTCGCCTAACGGCTCGAATGACAAACTTTTATATATATATATATATATATGTATATAATATTGTCTATTACATACTAGTTGTAGAATATACTATTCTATACAATTCTCATAGTTTTATCAAATATAGTTTAAACGAAACCAAAAAGTGCCAACAAAGTTACAAAGAGAGTCTCCATCTTTGTAAAATAAACATTAAAGTCTCCGCAAATTATGATTCAATTTTTTTACCAATAGCATTAATTGCCTTATCCAGAATTTCAATAAACGTTTGTATACAGCCATCTGGTGATCTGTACACACTAAGTATAAAAACATTTTCTTTGACCAACTTTACACAGGACAATTGGTCCGTCTAAAGCCAAAGTGAACTAAGCGCCATTTTTTTTACTATTGGTTCATGGTTCAGATTTTGATATCCTACGGTCTGCAATGAAATCCAAATTTTTTGAAAAAGTGGCGCTTAGTTTACTTTGGTTTTCAACCGACCAATTCACCATGTATTTTTTTTGGCAAGAATAAGAGATTCCCCCTCATGTTTATCCTGCGAGCAAAATATGAACATAAGTTAAGATTTCCTACCATAAATGGAGAAATGTCCTGTTCTTGTAGCCAATGTTCAGTTAAACATACTACGTCAAAGTCTTTATCTACAAGAAACGCTTCTAAATTATTCATTTTACTAGTAATTGACTGTATTATATGAAATATGTTAAGTGGAAGGTTTACTCACAACTGTTGCTTCGGTTACGAAAAAAGTCCCATTTTTTAACAATACCACATTTTGGCCAGACTTAGCAAGTCATCTGTATAATCAATTTTAATAACTTTTTACATAATTTTTTTAGTGTAGTTTTGTTACATATTGCCGACACATATTTGTTGCATTATTTCAACATTTTCTTATCTGAAAATTTCCGAAAGTTTTTCAGAGAAAGCCTTTTAAAAAAAATTGTGTAGGTAAATATTAATTAAAAACAACATTTCGTATTCGCAAATTCCAATTATAACTAATAAAAAATAGATGCTTTGTTTCTAATTGTCTTCAGGTTATTTAATGAAAATAATGAACATTTTTCCTTATTAGGCATTTAAATTAATTATAACAGTAAAACAATAAAATGTTTATCTAAAATTTGAATACAAGGAAAAATTTTTATTTAAAATTTTTATTTTTCTTACCTTTTTTTAACAGGGGAGAAAGGAAGAATAAGAGACATAGGTTTACAAGACATATGGTAATACCATATGGTATCCTGATAAAAGAAATTCAAATAACTGCTCTATACTCAAAAATTTGCCGATACCATTTTAGTTGATTCTAGACCTATTTGATGCGCTGTTTTCGAAAACTTTTTCTCGATCAGCTCGTTTTTTGATATATAGCTCACAGTATGTTTTTGCACATAGTTGTATTAAAAAAAATAATTAAGGTCTAATTATTTTTTTTGTCATGGATTGGCTCCAAGCCAAACGGAGCCAATTTAAAATATCTTTATTCTTTTGTTTTTTTATAGGCTTCTTAATTTAAAATTTTTTCGCATAATTCGATATATTTTATTGACTATTCTTTAATAGACCAATCAATTCTTTTTATTTTTTGACTTTCAACCAATCAGATTCGAACGCAACTTTTAATACTAGCTCTTTTATTCCGTTTATGTCACGACATGCTAAATTAAAACATAGCATTGTTCTCAGATTTATTTCACAATTTATTGTTTAAGTTTTAATTAATTATAATAATTATTAAGCCACGGAGCATTTTATTTTTCAATAACATAATGTAACTGTGTTAAACCTAATTATATGCAGTATAATGCTATGCTAGTTAAACCTAATTATATGCAGTAAACATTTGAATAAAACATACTATTTTTGGCTAGTTAGTTTGTAAAATAGTCGAGCTAAATATTGGTTATGCAATTTTGAGAAAATTTTATTATGGCCTCATAAAATAATTTTGCTCCAAAGTAATTTTGTACGTTTATTTTTCGCTAAAAGCTCTCGACCTTCGGTCTCGGTTTTAATAACGAAATATATACTAAAAAAATTACTGAGCAAAATTATTTTATGGGGCCATAATAAAATTATCCAAAATTTCACTACCTCTTGAGATATTACTGTCGAAAACTTTATATAAATATGTACTAAAGATATGGTTCTGATTTTTATAAGCATGTGCTGTTTGTAAAAATAAAACTTAAACTCGTCTTATTTTCTAAATTTGGAAGCCTAAAAAAAGTAAACAAATAAGTATATTCCAAATCCGCTTTTTTGGCTTAAAGCCATAAATTGAAAACTAATTCACGACAAAAAGATATTTTGTAGACTTTCAACCCTTGTGCGTAATATCTTAAAAAATGAGGTGATCATGAAAAAGAAATGTATATGGGGAGGTTTACAAGACAATAACTTGAATGACCTTAAAGTTATATTAAATATGTTGTTAAAAATTTTATTTAAAAAAAATATTTTTCCACAGAATTGTTGTTTAAAGAAAATGATTTGCTCACAATTAGACAGCTTTTTGTATATCAAGCCATCTTGTGGATGTACAAAAATAATAGCAATAATATTAAAAACACTTTTTATAAAACAAGAGCAACTTCCAACCAAAACATACATATTCCTTTTTTTAGAAAAACTAATACACAACGTTACATATATTTCTTTGGTCCTAAGTTTTACAATAAAATTCCAAATAAAATGAAAAACATAAAAACACTAAAAAGGTTTAAAAGTAGTCTATATCTATACGTTTTAAATAACTTCTCTACTCTTAAAAAAAATCTTGATGATGTAATAAAGTAATTTTGTAAAAACTCTTATTTTCGCTTGACTCCCTTGTTAAGACATTTAGGTTTCTCT
>OY294045.1:74765768-74794681 GCA_958510825.1 Brachypterus glaber | reverse complement strand
ACTCGTGTGCATACCATAGAGAAAGTATAGTCGAAATTAATTTTCAGCTTTATTACTAGAGGTAGAAAGTTTATTTTTTTTTATTTTGTATAGGAATGTTCAAGCTATAAAACGGTGTACAGAAAATTAATTTTTCTTTGATTGGATTAGGGAGAAAAATAAGGGCAAAAATAAAGAATATATTTTATGATAATTAAATTTATATATCTGATTATACTGAAATTATTTTGATTAGTTTTTACTTAAAATATATAAAAAGATACTTGCTAGTCAACAAAAATTATATTTTTCGCTAAGTTGATATCATGGTTTCCCGAAAAATTCCAAAATTGAAACTTAAAAATTTAAATAAAATTGTAAATTTTTAAATTTAAAAAATACCAAGTATGGACTATAAATTAAGGAGTATTATCATCCCCCGGAATAGAAGGCTGTCTAAAATACTTATGTTCCTGCTTTTAGCTCCTTAAACCTAGTAGTTTTCGAAATATTTAGAATCGTTAAAAAAAAAGTTTTCTTTTGAAGTAGGGACTATTTTCTTGCAAAATCTAAATATCCCAGGCTTTATGGATTTTTCAATATTAAAGAAAAGTATAGAATATAAACCGGGGGATATCGCCACCCCGGAGTAGGGTTGGTTATATACTCATTTATCTTTCTGAAAAGGACTAAGAGCCTCCTAAATTTTAATTTCGTAGGCCTTATAGTTTTTGAGATATTTAGAGTTTGTATTAAACAAGCAGTCTTTAATATAAATATGCATCTGAAGTAATGACTACTTCCTAGGCCTTATGGTTATAAAGTTATATAATATAAACGGGGAGGATTATGCGACCTCCGGGGGGGGGGGGCAGTCTAAAATATATCATACTTATAAATCTGTTTGTGGTAAGGACTACATGTATGCAAAATTTTAGCTTCGTAGCTTATAGTTTTTGAGATATTTAGCTTATAGTTTTTGAGATATTTAGCTTATAGTTTTTGAGATATTTAGCTTGTAGTTTTCCAGATATTTAGAATGGGTTTAAAAAAAATATTGGGGTGGCACTAACCCCCCGGGCAGTGGACAGAATTCTGGACATCAGAAATAGGACAACGGACACCAAACTTCGGAGATCGACATGTAGTTATTAGAATAGATGTACTTAACAAACTTTTTATATATTTTCCATATGTGCGCCTTCGCCAAAATTGCAATATAATTTTCAATTTATGCTTTCGTCCCTTTCTATATACGTTATACAATATGAAAGTTTTTAGACACTTCATCTAGTTTAGATTAACGTAAATTTGACAAATGAAAGGTATATTATTTTTTAAGCGATTTATTTTAGTGTGTACAGTTTAATCCGAAAAAAAACAAGATTGAAAATTTAGTTGCGTAAATTCAATAATTACAATACAAACAAAGCCGTTGTCATGTTGACAATATTTGTCAAAATTACTTATAATAATAATAATAATTATAAATATAATAATTATAAAGTAATTAGAAATGCGTTAAGAAATGTTAAGAAATTTCAAACTAAGTATTAGTATATTGGAAGCAGGATTTAAGGAAGTGATTGTGGCTAGTGATCTCTATAGAGACCTTTAATTGTGGCAAAGATATTCAGTGTTTCGGAGAGTTGTGTTAAGATCATAGAAAAAAGAATTATGGTTAAGATTGAAGAAAAAATAGATGGGGGAGGAAAGGGCGTGCAGAGTCGGAAAGAAAGAAGATATCAAATGAAATACAGGATGAAAATTTACTTAATTATTTGAGAGAATACCATTTACAAGAAGCGGTGCATGCTATAAACAATACAAATTTTCCTGGGTCAAAAACCATCGCCCGTCGCCGCATCGATAGTTCCAAGATTGAAAAAACGAAAAAAAAACCTCCGGAAAAACCTTTTTTTAAACGAAAATCATAATTTTCATAAATTATATGTTTGGTTAGTAGAGTTCAAATTTTTATTTTTTCATAATATTTACTAAATATTGTGTTTTAATTTTTGATTTGATTAAATATTCTAAATGTTTTTTCAGTTTATTATTTATTATTATTTTTTTAATATTCGACATTATTCGCATGCATTTTCTGTAATAAACTTTAAAAAAACTGACAATTAATTGTCAAATTAATCTAACCTATATCTTAAAATCTTACTTAAACTATAAAATAATTAGTAAAATTGACATTTTAGCATATTTAAATCTTGAGTTTTTTGTGAGTCCAACTGTACTAAAACAAATGATAATCCAAAAAAAATAATTTATTTGGACATATTTTTTTCAGTATTCAGTTCGCTAAATTTTTTTCTTAAAATAGATTATTAATATTTTTAAATAAGAAAGTTTGTTTTCTTAAAGTGCTTTAGGTATTTAATTTGGTTTATTTTCCATAAAAATATTAAAAGGAAAAGATGTCAGTTTAAAAAAGACGAGTCGGTTATTTTTACGAAATAATTTCGTTAAATTATATGTAATTTGATTCTATCAGCAGTACTTATTTCACAATATTTGTTTATTGTTTTTTTTTTTAATAATAACTTAAACTTTTTGTTTGGTTTTGCATTAAAATTATAATATCTAGCGTAACCAGATCGGTGTCATTTGGGGCGAGGTCAATTTTCCAATTTTTAGATTTTCCAATAATAATTTTTGCCAAAGCTTTATTTCCAATCATATATTTTCCAAAGATAATTATAGCGAAATTAATTTTTCATCCAAATGTTCTTGTGTACCAATAACAATATTTTCTAATAATAGTTTTTATCCAATAAGCTTTTTTTTCTTAATAATATTATTTCCAAATATTTTACTTTCCTATTTATTTATTTAACTAAAATTAATAATTTCTATTTGCTTAATTTATTTAATTATGAATTGATCCAACTTACAATTTAATACAAATTAATTTTAGGCCATTTAAATTATTGTTACATTGTTTATTTTAATAAAAAAATTATTCCAATGCATATATACTCCAAAGCTATTATTTTCCAACAGTCAATTTTACAAAACCGCCAATCTATTATTTACAACCTCAGACAAATGACGGAGATAGACTAGGATCGCGGGAAAAAGTACCTTCATCATTTTGCAATGCCTTATTATATATTAATCAACAAGAAAGTAAATATCTCATTTTCCACGCTAAATAATAGTATTTATATTTTATACTGCTTCCTCTCATGGAAATTTGATATATTTGATAATATGCTAGCTATGTGAAACTGTAACAAAATCTTCTTTTGTCTGAGCTTGTAAATAATGAATTGCTAGCGCCATCTGGCGCACATTTCTCTGGTGTATTTGGAAAATTGACGGTTGGAAAATAATAGCTTTGGAAAATATATTCACTAGAATAAAATTTTTATTAGTTGAAATAAACATTGTAACAATTATTTAATTGGATCCAATAATGAACTATATTAATTTTTAATTTGGTAAATAAAATATTTGGAAATTTTAAATGTTGGTTAGAATAATAACACAGGCCCACAAAAAAAATTGTGAGTCTTGGATTCAAATGTGATATTCCTATGTATTTTTCCCGCTGAAACCGAATCCATAACCCGTTTAAAAAAAAGTTTAAGCCTTACACGTCAGGATTTTGACATAACCTCAAAAAACACTCGAAAAACTACTGCTAACCGCTAAAATGATCTACTCCATACAACTTTCACCCCCTTCCTCCAAATTCGTAATTTCGTAACCCCATAAACCCCTAACCTCGGAATACCATTACTCCATAACCTCAAAACCTCGTAACCTCATTAAGTAGAAAAATCTGATTCCGGAAAAATAACGTGAAATTTTCCGGAATCAGATTTTTCTACTTAATGAGGTTACTGTATAACCCTAAAATCCTATCACACCTCCTAACCTCTTCACTCCGTAACCTCATATATTATAACCTCTTAACCCCATCATCCTATTCTGTGAAGAAGTCCGGTTCTCGAAATCACAAGAGTTTTATGAGTGAAGTCATGAATCAAGGTCTACTTATTATTCTCCACAGAATAGGATAACAGGATTAAGGGGATATAGTATATGGGGTTACGAAGTGAAGGGATTTTGAGGTTATGGTGTTAGGGGATTTTGGGGTTATAGAGTTACTTACCTATGACTATGTTCCACTAAAAAAACTGAAGAATTTGTTCTGTTTCCCAAACTAGATTTTTATACTTAATTAGGTTACGGGGTTTTGAGGTTATGCGGCTATGGTATTATGAGGTTAGGGGATTATGGGATTCTGGAGTTATAGAATTGGCAATTTTGGGACAGGGGGGTGACAGTGGTATGGCATAGATGATTTTAGCGGTTTCAGTAGTTTTTCAGGTGTTTTTTGAGTTAATGTCAAAATCCTGACGTGTAGGGGTTAAACGGGTTGCGGATTCAGATTCAGCGGAAAAAAATAGATAGGAATATCATATTGGAATCCAAGACTCAGGTTTTTTTTTTTGTGGGCCTGTGTAATTGGAATAAAATATTATTAGACAATCTATTAAATGGGAAAATTTTATCTTTGGTATAAATATTTTTTGGATAAAAATTATTATTAGAAAATATTTTCATTGGTACACAAGAACATTTGGATAAAAAATTAATTTGGCTATAATTTTCGTTGGAAAATATGATTGGAAAAATAAAACTTTGGCAAAAATTACACTAGGCAACACGGTTTCTTGCCCCGATTGGAGTCATATGATTTTTAACTAATTTTGGGTCGCTGAAACCGAATCTGGCCTCAGAATATTTTTATTACCTAAGTTTTCTGAGAATAATAAGATAAAAATTTTAAAAACTCATTATTTTATCCCTCTTTTGTTCTAAAACCATGGGAGACAAAAATATTCCAAGGACAAATTTGGATTCGGCGACTCAATATTAGTTAAAAAATGCTCAACTTAAAACATATAAACTTTAAATTCATAGGTAGAATAAATAGGGATAAAAAAAAATATTTAAAAAAAATGGATAATGTGACAAAACTAAGTAGGGGTGGAGGGTAAGTAGAAGGGTGCATAAGGGGACAAGCTTATCGCCACGTACTCATGCTAAAAATTGTCAAAAATCATTACTAGGGGGTCAAAAATGAACTAAAAAAATGTTACGTATTATGGTTCTTATGTAATAAAGTAACATTTTTATGATGTAGAACCATTAAAAAAACAAAAAAAAATACACAATATTTAGTTTTATAAATTATTTTTAAATTGGCGTAATTGCATCTACTAAAATTTAAAAAATAAGACGTGCTGAATTTTTTTTAAGGTCAAATTTGGATTCTGCGCCTTTAAATTGATAAGAAAAATATATTTTTTGGGCTCGGGTAAAAAGTTTACACTGTGTACTTTAATTTTAAATCTTTTTCATTTATTTACTTTTTAGGAACAAACTAAGCAAAATAAAAAAATATTTGTATAAATATTTTTGTAGAGAATTTTATAATCTACAAATTAAGTTCTATAAAGTTTTTAAAAAAAAATTTGATAGATTTGCCACAAATGAGCAATTAAGTAAACTCTGCACTTTCATTTTAACCTTTTTATTTTTTTTTGCGTACTTACTCTGACAGTAGGTTCTTGACATATAGATTTTTGAATTCCTCGTATTTTTTTTAATATACACTAAAATTTTCAAAATTCTACTCATTTTTTTAAAGATTTTGAAAAAAAAACGTCATTATTACCTGAACTTATATCTCAAAAATTTTAGGTGGAATTTTTCTAAGGTCAGATTCGGATTCTACGCCCTCGAATTAGTAAGAAAAATTGGGGCAAAAAAAAAAGTTGCGAATTGTTGCCTAGTGTTATTAAGGGAAAATCAAAAAATTGGATAATTGACGTCGCCCCTATTTTTTCAGTATACTGCTGCATAAATGACCAAATTTGTTCTCTTACGGTAATGTGCCACAGTCTGTCTATTTCTATTTATATCCTACATTAAGAATATTCTTAAATTAAAAAATGTTTATGTTTTCCTTTATAAACGCTAAAGCTTTGACGTTGCAGTCACTAGTGACATAGAATTGAATTTTCACAAATACCGCACTCATAAGGTTCGTATTTATTAGATCAAAAATGCCTCACGCACTGTGAGTCAGTTTAACCCATATCGTACCAAGGACAGAACACACACTAAATATTTCTGTTTAACTGTCTAGTTGGTAATATTTTATGTTCATTAAGACATTTTGAAAGATTTTTTTTTTGCCAAAATAACAAAAAAAAGTGATGGTGCGTTTTTGCATCATTGGTAGGATGTATGTAATTTTTAATTTATTTTTTTACTTATTTCTTGTGGTACTTTTTAAAACAATTAGTGTAAAGGTGTACGTCACATCTTTGACAGACAAAAATAGTGTGATTGTGACGCACTTTACATCTACGTCTTGATTTTGGTGCACCTTTTCCTATATGTCCAACGTTATTAAAACAAGTATTACGTTATTTGTCGTAGGTTTTTAGTATAGTACTAGTTTCATAACATACGTTTTTAGCGCACGAGTACAAGTTTAGAAAACGAGCCGCTTGCGGCAAGTTTTCTAAAGTACTAGTGCTCTAAAAACGTGTTATGAAACGAGTGCGTTATACAATTTTTTCTATTTTGCTCTAAAATTAAAAAAAACTTACATTTAAATTGATGACTGATTTAGGGATTTTTGTTTTGGGTTGGCATTACAGTTTCACTATATTTAAAATTCTAAGAACAAATGATATTTTGATATATTTTACAGTCATCTCTTCTTTTTTCACTGCAATTAACCAGTCCACAATTTCAACATGGTAAAAAATAACCCAAACACAAAATTTTGTAACAAATTAAACTTTAAATCGACATTGACATTAGCACGCAAAACGTCAAGAGATAGGCGGCTTTTGTATGTTGCCAACCCAACTGAAAAAAAAGTAGAGACCTCTTATGGGCCCATAAGAACACTCAAAATGCGTGTGATTATGAGCTTATAAGAGTCGCAAAATAGAAAAAATATATTATTTTAACTTTTTAACAACCCTTTCGTAATATATGACTTAAAATCTAACTGACTCATTTTTTTGTATTTATGTTGTATAGCTTCCACGAATATACCAATTATCTATCTATTGTATGAATAAATAGAGGCCACCAGCATATTTTTGTTCACTAATGTCAATTCTGTAATTTTCTAAACCATTGTTGAACATTTTATACAATTTGGTTGTGGTTATATATTTTTAGGTCATGTCTTCTCTATAAATATTTATACCATATCCTACCAATGGTGCGTTTTCGCACCACTCATTTTTGCATGTCATTGTTTGGCATATGTTGAAAAATTTCAGATTTTTATGGCGCTTACCCTGCCATGAGAATCGATAATAACATCCTTTTGCAAAGATTTAATCTTATTAGTTTGGAAAGAAGAAGAACCCTCTCATCAGTGATTTTCCTGCATAAATTACTGCATTACAAAATTGATTGTTCTGAACTGCTAGAACTACTTAGTTTCAGATCACAACCTCTACACGCCTAATTAATACATTTTATTTGTCAAAACCTAGAACTAATATACTTAATTACTCTTCCTTGCATACAATTTGTAATAACTACAATCTGATTCAAAATGATATTGATATTTTTCTTGCTTCTCTTAATAGAATCAAGTTTGTTTATAGCCAATTAAATCAGGGTTAGCTTGATACTCACATATTTGTTTTTAAATTTCTTTGTTATATTTTGTACCTTCTTATTCATATTTTGTAAACTTTAGTCTGTTCATATTTTGACTCATTCTGTAACTGGTTTTATAACTGTTGGATGTTAATAATAAATAAATAAATAAATAAATAAATATAGTATTTTTTTCACTACCAGTACAATTAATTAGCTATTTATTTATTTCTTTTACTAAAATTTAATGACAAAGCTACTTTCTTTAGTTAATTTTTCTTTTTAAGTTCTTCCCTCTTCAGTACAACTCTGCCTATGATTTTAATGAAACGGAAAACCCCAGAGTACCCCACTCCTTTGATACAAATTTACCTCATACAGAGAACTCAGACACATAATAATTTAATAGTAAAAAAGAGAAATAAATATACCAATAACATCACCTGCTGATATAAATCTTGCCGAAATTGTATAATTAACTATAATGTTTATAAGTAGTTTACAAAATTACTAATTACTTTTGTTAAATTTTGTTAATAAATATGTCATTTTAAAAAATAAAAAATTTTATTTTAAGGTTATATCAACAAAAGACCAGGTTATTTGTGCTGCGCAAATTGCGCAAGGCTTGGAACAAGGCATATGCAACCTATAAAACATTGTCATTTTACGAGTTGAATATCTAATATCTAATATATGGGGGTTGTACCTCTAGTAATCTATGATCTTTAGGGTAATCTATGGGATGTATAATCTATGGTTGAATATGAAACATGTTTTATAGGTACTAATTTATTTAATATTTTTTAATTTATCATGCAATAAATAAATTTGGTGCCTAAAGACACTTGTAAATATCAATGTGATTTAATAATTATTAAATCACATTGCTAATTATAATTATGTGAAACGTCAAATGCCAAAACAGCTGAATAAAAATTCATTATTAACCATGGTGCAATTTCATTATTTTTAGAACCTCTGACGTCATAGGTAGAGAAATAATATTTCCACCAATGAAAAGAACAGTAATAAAGATGTGCTTTTAGGCTGGTGGTGAAAAAAGGCTATAATAGCCTCGTACTCTTATGTCCCTCGTTCTCTACCTTGGTATAAAGGTAATTACTTCTAAGATTATAATAGGTCTCTCTCCTTAGTTAAAGGTAATGTCTCAGTTAACCATATAACTTTTATTTGAACTACTGTGCGTCAGATATGTTGAAATAATTTTGACTTGCAGCAATCCAAACTGTGTATACCGGTTCGTCTACATCCTACCAATTGAAAATAAATAAAATTGACTCGTGGCATTTGAGTTGAGTGATGTATATCAAGAGTAAAGCAGAGCGTTGCAACGTCATGATTTTTCTTATCTGCAGGAAGCTGTTATTACAGTCAGAACGCGTCCTTTTCGCATTTATTCAATTTTTGAATTTTATTTGGAAATCGCTAAAAGTCCAGTCAAATAGTAAATGTCAATTTCAATAAATGTACACATTTTTTTTACATTTTTGTTTAACCTCGTACTATTCTACTTAATTAAGCATCCCCTAAGTCCAGGACTTGTGTGGGCTAGTAGTAGAGGGAACCACCGGCTTTAATTGACTTTCGAACCAATTTATAGGGAGTGTCCGCTTCACTTACGCCTTCGCCAAATTTCAATTATTAATTAACTGAAAAAGGCAAATAGGCGCCTGTGAGAATCGAACTCACGCTATTTTGGGTAGTAAACTCATAAGTACGACGCGGTAGTCCACTACACCAATCCTCCCACGGGCTGATATTTTAAAGGTTAGTAGTGGATAGTGACAGAACACTCCTGTTAGTTTTTCACCGGGTGATTTGCTTAAGGAGTGACCGCTATCTTGAATTATAGGGGTGAGTTGCTTAATTTGAATCAAAAATGCATTTAACCAATTTTGTTAAGGAGGAAATTTCCAACAATTTTTGTTTGGATCATTTTTTTAAATATATTAATAACAATCGAGTTAATTCAAAAATAGCCATGTTGGAGGTGAAATTAGTTTTTCCTATTTTTCAGCCAAATTATTCATCGGATGATAGAAGTGGTTATAAGCAAATTTGTAGCTCTATAAGTTTCGTATATTATAAATTTTAATAGGTACTTTGCTACGTTTATAGAGGGCGCAACTCGATTTTCAGCGCCCACTTTAACCGTAAAAAAATGAAAATTCATAATATATAAAACTTATAGAGAATTTCAAGAGCTACAAGTTTGCTCATAATCACTTTTATCCTCCGATGAATAATTGATCTGAAACATCGAGAAAACCAATTTCACCCCCAACATGGCCATTTTTGAATATTTATAACTTGATTGTTATCAATATATTAAAAAAATTACTCCTACAAAAAATTTTAGAAATTTTCTCCTTAACAATATTGGTTATATGCATTTTTATCGTAAGATGCATATTTAGCGAGATAACCGCACTCATCCCTAAAATTCAAGATAGCAAATCACCCGGTCAAAAACTAACGGGAGTGTTCTGTTATCATCCACTACTACCCTTTAAAATATCAGCTCGTGTACATTTATTGCAATTTAACACAGACATTTCTCGTTATTTGACTGCGTTATAGAATTTGTAGCTCTGTCTTCCTAAGCTGAAAGGTCCTATCTATATATGTTAAACCTATTTGGCTGCTTAGTACTTTCAAATCGCCTTTCAAAATAGCTCTTGTGTTTTAGTGTGTGACCAAAAAAATTATTCTTTGTCTAAAAGATAGGCTTTTCTCCAATTCTCTCCATATAGGCTCTCGTTTGTAACTATCTACCATTTTATTTTTAATATTTTTCTAAAGCACCACATTTAAATGACTATTTTTTCCTATCTGCTCTTTCCATTATCCAAGTAAAGAATGGTACTCCAGACGAATATTTTTAAAAGCCTGTTCCTATTATTTAGATTTATTTTTTATGAGAATATAAATTTTTCTTTGAATTAAAAGACTTTCCCTTGTACTATTATTTGCCTAATATTTTCTGCACATTTGGAATTTGGAACTTTTATATCATTATTATATTATTCACAGCGCCTGCGCTGGAATAATATAATACGGTAGTTTGGAATTTTAAAAAAATTTCAAATATCGTCGTAGACAAAAATTCTTGGTATTTCCCAATTACTTAAAAAAAAATTATTTAAAAAAAAAACAACAAAAATTACATGCTTTTTTTAAAGATCTTTTTAAAAAAATGAAAAATTATTGAACTTTTTTCTTTCAAAAAAAATTGTCAAAAAATTTTTTAAAGTTTTATTATTTTATTTATTTTTTTAGTGAAAAAAAAAATTCAAGTATTTGGGAAAATGCAATATACCATTTAGGTACTGTGAATAATTATTATAATATGTAATGGAATGCACAGCATTACATATCTTCACGGCTTGTTTTATCATACAATGATCTTCATTTTAGGCGTACATTAAACTCACTTTAGAATATTTGCTCATATGTGAGTAATAACTATATTTAATTCAATACTTTTACATCGGCATTTAGTGCTACTAAAAGTGCCGATGTATTGAAATCTTTGCCGAAAAGTCAAAATCTTTGACCATGTTTTTTTCACATTTCTCGACGTTTTAAACCTTTCTGTGTCGAAATCAGTAAAAAAAATTCCGTCCGTCTGCCTTTCTGTCTGTAAACTCGATAACTACTCCATTTCTAAATAAGATATCGACAAGCGGTTTTTTGCATATTGTTTCTTATCGTATTTCAAAGAGGTGATGAGATTTTGGGGGTAAACGATTGGGGGTAAGGGGGTAAGAATGGGGTAAATCCTATTTTTAGCGTTATTTTGGTTATAATTAAGGAAATTATTATTGTATTTTATTAATTTAGCACTTATATGAAAGATAATTTCAAATTGATCAAAAAATTTTACAAACTATTTTTTCCTAAAATGCATTGTTATCGAGATATTGGCGTTTAAAGAAGTAAAACGTTTTTTAGCATTTAGGTATCTTATTTATAACCCGATTTCAAAAAAATATATTTCAAATGAAAGCTATTTTTAATCCCTATAAAAAATACTATATACAGTTTTTTGCTAGAATATAACGTTTTGAAGATACAGACTTTAATAAATTATGCAGGTGTATTAATAGTTGCCTATTCACATGATCACACAACTTTCCTTTTTATAATGTTTTAAATTAGTGCCTAGTCCCGATGTTTTGATAAGGTGCTTGCAACTGTTCAGCTGGTTTATGTTTGTAATAGTAATTTTCTTTCATAACAATTTTTTGTTAATTAAATTACTAAATGTGTTCAGTTTATTTTGTGGTATCTAACGTTTGGCCTATTCCACGTGGATTCAGGCAACGGTGACTGCACTATGGTCATGGATTTGGGTGAATTATGTTTTATGTGTACCTTGTGACATCAGAAATAGATCCCCAATTGGATAAAGATTATTATAAAAATTGACTTTGCGCAATTGCCAACGTCAATTTCTTGACAAAATTCAAATTTTTTTATATCGATAGTGTTTTGTTTTTTTTTAGATATTAGCTAAAAACTTTAAACTTAAATATCTCAAAAAACCCACCCTTAATATTTTTAAAAATTTTAGGATATATTTTTGACTATGTCTACTTTCAATAAACTAAATTACTGAAATGCACATTTTTGTTATTATTTTTATATTTTCAATAGAATGTCGAAAATTCCAAAATTCTTGCCTTTCTTTTTCCAATTTCTTGAAGTTATAATCAAAGTAGGCCGTAAAAAAGTCATTATTTTTTTTTATAATAAAAAAATTATATACAGTTTTTGTTAAAAAATTACCTACCCCTCCCCCCGGGAGCGTGACGTTAAAATTATTTTAGTAAAAAATAAATAATTAATATTTCTTAAACGTTGAAGGCTTGTAAAACTAGTTTCAAGCTTGATATTTTAAAGAAAATCAACTTCTATGTCTTTTTAATGTTTATGTTTATATAACATAGGATTAATTTGACCCTGTTATGCAAAACTCAACAAACCCACAAATTTAAAAAACGAGAGGATGACGTATACTGATCTAGAAATGTCCAGACTACATTCCTACATCCAACCCACAAAATGTGAAATATTGTGAGTTGGTTGCTTTTTGCATAACAAGGTCCAGTAATGAGTTTCACAAACTCGTAACAGTGATGCTTTTTCGATTTTTGTTTATACATTTAATTTGTTAAGGATTTATGTCTGTACATAACTAAATATTATCTTACTAGAAATGTTAACATAAAAACATGGCAATTAAAATATATAACTCATACAGCTTCTATACAAAAAAATTAAAAATAAAGAAAAAAAACTAACTATATATTTTAATTACCATGTTTTTATGTAAAAATTTCTAATAAAATAATATTTATGTACAGACATAAATCCTTAACAAATGAAATGTATAAAAAACATCAAAAAATTATAATTGTCATGAGTTTGTGAACCTCATAACTGAACTCTGTTATGCAAAAAGCAACCAAACCACAATATTTCACATATTGTGGGTTGGATGTAGGAATGTAGTATGGACATTTCTAGATCAGTATACTTCATTATCTCGTTTTTTTTAAATTTGTGGCTTAGATAGATAGATAGATATTTATTTGGTCCGTTTGAGAAATTTACATTTCTATGGATACGTCAGGTACAATATTAAAAAAGAGAAATTAAATTAACACATAAAATTACACAATTAAAATTACATAAAAATAAATAAAATATAATAAAATTAGAAGTCGGAAGCTGCAACATTACCACCAAAGTACTCTTCCACCGAGTAAAACGGTTTTTTTAGAAAATACGCTTTTATTTTGTTTTTAAACACATTAAAAGAGGTAATATTTCTAATTTCAGTTGGAAGCATGCTGTAAGCTTTTATTCCCATGTATTCTGCCCCTTTTTCAAAGGTGGTTGTACGGTGTCTGGGAGTTGCCAGCCTATTGTTATGCCTTGTACTGATTCCCTGATTAAGTAACCTATTTGTGTTAAATTCCTGTAGGTTTTGTTTTACAAAGATACATAGGTTGTACAAGTACAACGAATATACCGTCATAACCTTACAACTTTTAAATAATGGTGCACAATGCGCATCATACTTTTCTTTACATATGTTTCTTATTACTTTTTTTTGCAATGTAAATAGTCTTTCCACCTCAGATGCTCCCCCCCAAAAGAGAATTAAGTAGTTTAAGCGACTTTTAACATACGCATTATAAAATAATATTAGTGACTCACGGCTAACTGTGTCCCTTAAGTTATAGATGGCAAAGTTTGCACTACAGATTTTTTTTGCAATCGTATCCGTGTGCGTTTTCCATGTAGAATTTCCCGCTATGTGGGTGCCCAGAAATTTAACATGTGATTCCTGTTGGATGGATTTACCATCCATTTTGACTTGGCTTGGTTACTTCTTGCATAACAGAGTCCAATTAATCCTACGATTTATAAATAAAAATTAGAAACAGATTGAAGCTGTTTTTCCTTAAAACATCAAGCTTGAAACTAGTTTTAAAAGCCTTCAACGTTTAAGGAAACTTAGTTATTTATTTTTTACAAAAATAATTTTAATGTCACGCTCCCGGGGGGTAGGGATAAGTAATTTTTTAACAAAAACTGTATATAATTAATATTAATTAATTAATATTATAAAAAAAAAGAAATAATGACTTATCCGGCCTACTTTGATTATAACTTCAAGAAATTAAAAAAAAAGGCAAGAATTTTGGAATTTTTGACATTCTATTGAAAATTAAAAAATAATAACAAAAATGTGCATTTCAGTAATTTAGTTTATTGAAAGTATACATAGACGAAAATATATCCTAGAATTTTTAAAAATATTAAGGGTGGTTTTTTTGAGATATTTAAGTTTAAAGTTTTAAGCTATATCTAAAAAATACAAAACACTATCGATATAAAAAAATTGAATTTTATCAAGAAATTGACGTTGTTCCTAATGTTGAAAACCGTTTTTGGACATCTCTAATATTTTTAAAGTTATGTTTGTTTGTTTTTAACCTCGTACTATTCTACATAATTAAGCATCCCCTAAGTCCAGGACTTGTGTGGGCTAGTAGTAGAGGGAACCACCGGCTTTAATTGACTTTCGAACCAATATATACGGCAAAGTAAATTTTTATACTAATCTTTGATTTTGGGAAAAAACTAAAAAAGGCCATATCTTACAAAATATGCTTCTTTCGAAAAAATCCAATTAGTGATCTATTTCTGATGTCACAAGATACCCATAAAACATAATTCATCCAAATCCGTGACCATAGTGTAGTCACCGTTGCCTGAATCCATGTGGAATAGGCCTTTTACAAAAAAAATAGTATTTTATGCTTTTTAGAATTCTTGAAATGTAATAAAGTATTAAATTATAACAACAAATATACAAACAGTAGCTAGCTTTTCGCTAGTACGCTTATATTAAAAAAGCTTCACTGGAAAAATTTTAATTTAAATTTTAAAAAGTGTTTTATATAAATCATCTTTAACAAAACTGTGGGCGTATTTAATACTACTGTTTACCGGAAAGCTTTAATCTTTTTTTATCAATTTTACAAAATGGAAAGATCAGTTTTTTATTTTATGAAAAATGTACTTATTCATTTTTCATTATTCTAAAAGGTTTTTTGGGCTTTAATATCCTAATGTCTTTCTTACCTTGAAAACAAATCACTGATGCGATGCGCCTTTATAATTATGTAGATATGTAATTTATTTATTTATATAATTATAATTATAACCTTAATGTTACTATACATAAATACAATAAAAATTTAAATCTTAAGGATAATTGAGTTTCAATAAATATTTTAGAATTTAGGCAGGTTTGGGGGCTTCTGTTAAGAAAAAGGTATTCAAGACAAAGTTTACTTCTGTGACGTTGTTTTTTATCTTTCTTAGCTGTAGCAGAGTATAAGTCAGGCGCGGGGACCTGGGAGCATGCCCCCCTCCGCAGATGTATCGCTTCGACCAATTTGGTCAACATTTGTATAATTTTTACAAATTTTGATGAAATTTAGGAAAAATTTGTATAATTTGTGGGTATTTGAATAAAATGCCATATAACCTAAAAATGGTGTAACAGAGTGGTCACCCTATATATATTGAGTATTTTTATTTTATTATTATTCTAAGGGAGAAACTTATTGTTCTAAACACGAAGTTTGCCTTTGCAGATGTTTATCTTATATTTGATACTCTTAGATTTTACGTAATTGAGGCGTTTACATAAAAAGGGTGTATATTTTTATTAGGCTAATTAATTGGTTAATTCGGTTTTCATAATTAATAAATATGGGAATATCTTTAATGATGTTGTTTTAGATACTGGCAATAGTTAGGGATTGTTTGTAAAAATGGTTTTTTCTACTTCGAAGCAATGTCATGAAAATCAATATCAATCAATATGTAGAAGTAGTTTTTTAATCATTTCGCTTAATTAAATTTAAATTAATTTTTAGTAATTTAAAGTAATTCTTCATTAAATATTTTTCAGTAATTGAACTTTAGTAGAAAACCCTTCAAATATATATGTATATAGATATATTTACGTTAATAGTTTTATGACTGGTATATCGACATCTCTGGGAAGGGAAATTTTGCCTGTGTTTAGTTATGGTCAAAAATGGGATTCGGAAATATGTAGTCGTCAAGTAAAGTTGGGTCTTAGGGGAATTTTAGAATTAACGTAATATGTGAAAATTTGAATCCGCGAGTATAGAAATATCTGAAGGGTAAAGATACTATGTTAAGCTTAACTTAACTTTCAAATTAAAATATTTTGTTGTTTTTATTTGTTTTTTAACTTTTCAATTTTCTTTCATTAAATTCTTTTAATTGTTGTTTAATCCTTTTGTTTTATTGGCAAGATATATTTTAATTAATTTAAAATATATTTGAAGTTTTTTACCTTTCGCATTTCTATATAAAGTTAGTGATATATGAAGACATCGAAGAAACATCTAAGAAAGTCAGATAAGTATTAAGTAGTAATTAGATTTTTATATTAACATTTGTAATCATATGATATATGATATTGTGGTAATATTATGTAATATTATTACTGGTGGCACGCTACCCAAATAGCAACTATACAGCTATTTGTATTTGATACGCCTCCAAATAATAGTGTGTGGTTCTAAATTAATGTCTTAGATAATTAACATTTTTGGCTTTAATTGAGACCAACGCGCTATTACAATGGACAATTCACAGGATTGTTATAACTATTAAAACTAGATTAGACATTATTTTTTTTCATGCACTTTCAGAATTCACGATTAATTTAAATATTTAAAAAATAAGGAGCGCTTATGTGCAGCTCTTTATGCAGCGTTTTGATAAACTGCGCATGCGCTGATCATTTTTTAATATATTATTTTAAATAAAAAAACATTTTTTTACAAAAATAAAACACTAAACAGACTCCAAACCAACGTTAACGTAAACCAAGGCCCCCTCATTAAAAAAAAAGTCCAAACCAAGAAAAAACCAAAACAAACTCCTGCACACAGAGCTGCATTTAGGCGCTTTTAAAAAATACATTAGTTTACAAGTAGTAGTAGTAGTAGTAGTAGTAGTAGTAGTAGTAGTAGTAGTAAGGGTGGGGAGGCTATAAGCCAGGCAACTAGGCCATTATGGCCCTTTTTGCCAGCCCCGAGCTGTCCCAGCCACACATCTACCCTACTCCCTGCCTAAACCTGCCGGACCTCCTTATAAAGGTCGCGAAATCTGTTCAGGCAAGAGTACGCAACTCCTCTCTTCGGAAGATCTCCTGTCGTATTCTGCCGAACCGATCGCATTGTCCTAGGAAATGGAAGGGCGATTCTTCGTCTATCCCGCAACCCGAACAGACGGGGTCGTTACCGACCTTCATCTTGAACAGGTGCCTTCCTAGTCCACAGTGACCCGTGAGGATCCCTGTGAGTTGGCTGATCATTAGTTTACAAAGTAATGCACATTTATTATTTCAAAGATAAACAATAGTATATTAAAGTACTAGTTTCATAACATACGTTTTTAGCGCATGAGTACAAGTTTAGAAAACGAGCCGCTTGCTAGTGCGCTAATAACGTGTTATGAAACGAGTGCTTTATACAATTTTAAAAAACTTACAATTAAATGGATTAGGGATTTTTGTTTTGGGTTGGCATTACAGTTTTTCTTATGTTTAAAATTGTAAGAACGAATAATATTTTGATATATTTTATAGTCATGTCTTCTAAGCCACAATTTTAACACGGTAAAAAATAACCTAAACACAAAATTTGTAGAAAATTTAACTTTAAAGCGACGTTGACATTTGCACGGAAAACTTCAAGCGATAGGCTTTTGTCTGTTGCCAACCCAGAAGAAAAAAAGTACAGACTTCTTATGGGCCTATAAGAAGACGCAAAATGCGGATGATTATGAGCTTTTAAGAGTCGCAAAATAGAAAAAAAAATATATCATTAGTTCTATACAGTTTTTCGGTAATTTGACATCCGAATACACATTTTTTTTGCATCGGGATAATATTTTTTTTGTTTGTTTTCGTTCTGCAACGTCACGAAAATCGATTAACCCTTCGTTAGGCGCGCCTCTTTTTGTAACGTGGTTAGGCGCGCGGTCTACACTTGTAGACCATTTTATTTTTTGTTTAAAAAGAAAACACATTTATATTTTTAAAAACCAAATATCTTATGTTATTTATTTGGTTGTATTTAAAAGTTATTTATATATTTTTTTCAAATTATTATTGTTTTAGTAAGTGTTAAGGGTAAAAGAAAAATGATATACAATTCTAACATATATTTTACATCTGTACGGTAATTTGTAAAAAAAAAATAAAAATAACTTAAAAAACTTTTTGAAACTAAAACATTCGTTTTTTTTTAACATGTACGATTATAAAAAAATAAAAAACACCTAAATTAAAAGAAAAAAATATTATAAAATTTGACTCGAAATCATGCAATATTTTAGTAACTCATGCGCCTTGTACATGTGCTCTTTGCAATCGTAGTTATGATATTTTAAGCATTTTTTTTTTCGATTTATTTTCCCTTCTTAGGCACATTTAGTGTCCAAAGTAATTTTTAGTTTTATAGAACAGAAAATTACCTTATTTATCAAAAACATTACGTATGAGCTCTTTCATGCCCAAAAAGACTCGTGCCAGTGTCTTCCTGTAACCCGCTATTTTTTTTGGTGGTAAAGACATATTGTATCTGTAATTTATTATTACTATTAAACGTGGTTAGTCGCGCGGTCTACAATTCTAGACCAGGCAGGTTTCAATATGAATAAAAACAATATTATACCCATTTAAAGTGTGAATTATTACTGATCTAATAGATTGATGCATAATGCACAGCTACTCGAAGGGAAGCAAGCGTAAACACTCCGTGTAAAAAGTTACCCAGCTAAAAAAAAGCATGGTCTACGATCGTAGACCGCGCGCCTAACGAAGGGTTAAGCTCATTTTTGAAAAAAATCCTTCCCTGTAACTTAAAAGTATAATTTTGGACTTTTGGATAATTATAGATATGACATAAAATACAAATGGCGGATTATCAAAACAAAGAAAAAAGTGTAAACCATTTTTATTTTGCTAAAGTTGTGAAAAATATCCAATGTGCAATATTGCATTTTTCCACTGCATTTATGTATACTTTAGTATAGGTACTAAGAAAAACAGTAAAAAGGCAAAATATAACGAAGGATAAAATATTTTTATACCTCCAATTTGCTTATAAAGTTTTTATTTCTTGAAAATTACTGTTTTATTGCGAGTGAGTTGAAGCAGAGTTCGTAAAAAAATACATAAATTTATCATACTTCCATTTTAAAAATTGAATTATTTTAGAAAGTGAATTATATTACTTTAGAAAGCTTAATAAGGTAGAAAGTAACTTTTTGGTATACAGTCGGTCAAGTAAGAGCGTGTCTCGCATTGTTTATTTAAGAATATATTTATACTATAGTAGTAAAATAGATTTTTTTTACATTTATATAATTTCGCCGTTCTTTCACACGATTTTGGGGTATATTTTTGCAAGGGTGTTTAGAAATTTCTGATTTTTTTTTGTGCGTGCCTACATGCAAGTCAAGTCCAAAAAGTCCAAAAAATCGTATTGCCATTGTATTTTTCTTGATCGGGCCCCAAACTCGGCCCCTAGCTACAAAAACATCATACCTTGTAAGAAAAGACCATTTTTTTTTAAATTCTTGTTCAAAATTGTTATTATAAAATATATTGATTTAAAATTTAGGCAACAAGTGGCCCTTATGAGTGACTATAATTATGCTTGTTCAATTTTTCTTAAAAGAATACCTTTTTTGAAGAGCAAAATTCTAGACGATGTTCAGACAAACCATGATATAACCATGATATATGCGTAAAACTATAGGTTGGATTCTTTAGTTCTATGGCATTTCCACAGACTAACGATGCCCCCGCTTGCGAGTTTAATTATATTGAAGGTCTGCACGTACGCTATTTTCCCTGTTTTTTTTTTATCGATTGCAGTCTTATACAAAACAAATCGTTGCATTTTGGACAGACATTTAACAAAATTTTGGGACTTTTAAAATGTGGGGTGAAAAGTGATTTTTTTCTATCTTTGAATAAATATATTATCAAAATTCAAAAAATATAACTTAAAACTTAACTTTTACCAAAAAAAAGTGTCTTATTTTTTTTTTGTCAAAAGGAACTAAGTGCCAAAACTAGGCCGACAAATATTTTTTTGGTAACTATGCCATTTTTGTTAAATATATATAAAAAGCTATCTTTTTAAGCAAAACTAGGCCGACAAATATTTTTTTGGTGATTATGCAATTGTTATTAAATATATATAAAAAGCAATCTTTTTAAACAATTTTGTTTTATTAAGTTTTTTTTTACTTCATTGTTTTCGAGTTATAGCACGTCAAAGTTGCAAAACTGCAAAACTAGCCATTTTTAAAAACTAGCGAAGTAAGAAAAAAACTTAAAATAACAAAATTGCTTGAAAAACAGCTTTTTAATTAAAAATGCATAGTTACCAAAAAAATATTTGTCGGCCTAGTTTTGGTGCAATAACCGTTTAAGTGCTTAACTTGCATTTCATTCAACTGACTGTATAAAGGAATCAACTAGCATTGGCGAAAAAGAAAATGCTGCAAGTTATGCTTTATAGCGGTGTGGATTTCTTAGGTATGATAATCCTATATACAGGGTGTCTAATAATGTTGAGTACCCAAAATAGTGCAAAAGTAACCCCGGGCATGACGGATAAAAATTTTCGATTACGTTTTTTTCACTTTTCTCGACGTTTTAGGTCATTTTGAAATCTGCCAAAAAAAAAAAAAATTCGTCTGTCTATGTCAGTATGTACGTTAGCACATAACCTCCATTTGTGGATTAGCTATCGACAAGCGACTTTTTTTATTTTGTATTTTACGTATAGGATATCCAGATTATTTTTTGTAGTAATCAAAATGGGGTAAGTTGGTCCAAACGGGGTAAAACCACTATTTTTTTGTGTTTTTGGCATAATTTTGGAACGCTTTGACCTAGAGATTTTAAATTTAGTACGAAAGTAAACGTACTTAATATTAAGACTTCTACCAAATATAAAGTATCTAGGACAAAGCGCTTAGAAGTTATCGTGAATAAATTAAAAAAACAATAGGTTTGACCTTTATTTCAACCATGGTTTGGACTTTTTCTCCTTGCTTTAAACAATTAAAATAACATTAAATAAACATTAAATAATTTAAAATATTTTTGTTCTGCTTTTAATAACTCCCCGTAAAATCTCCGTTACTGAATTCAATCTAAAACTTTTTTTATTTTTACAAGTCTCACATGTGTGTTAGTGTTGCCTATAAAAATCAGAGCCACAGATTTAGTATTTATATAAAATTTTCATGAAAATATAGCAAAAAAATACAAAAAATGTATTTTATTGAATTTAGAAGCCTATAAAAAAACAAACGAATAAAGATATTTGAAATACATTTTTTTTGGCTTAGAGCCCTATTAATAGAGAACCAATCCACAGCAAAAACAAAATAAATTGAAATTTAATTTTTTTTTACTACAACTATAGGTAAAAAAAACACTGTGCGTTATATCTCAAAAAAAAGAGCTGAACGAGAAAAACGAAAAAAGTTACCGAAATCAGCGCATCAAATATATCCAGATACAACTAAAATGGTGTCGGTAAATTCTTGAGTTTTAAGTAGTGTTATTATATTATTATCATTACAATGATTACATTTTTGATGTAAAACATACAAGAAGATGATCGCCCAACTGCATTAACGCGAAATTTTAATAAATTAAGATAAGAAAATAATAAAAGTACGTTGTAATCTTTGAATTCATTTATCATCTTTGGTCTCCAAAGGATTTGTGAAATGCGCGATGATTTCTGTGAGATTCAACGAAATTCTTAAAGGAAAAGTAGATCTAAAGAAATTAATTCAGTATGTGAGTATTTTTACTCTTTTCTGACAATTTTTTTTATTCAAGCCGCTTTTATAATTTCTTTGGCGAGATATTTATATGGGTAGGGAAATCTTTTTATGATAAGGTAAAGGATAGTATGGAGAATATAACTTCCACTGTAAGAAAGTAAATTCACTTTACATTTTATTGCTAGAAAATAGTGTCTTTTTATTTATTTACAGAAAATATTTAGATTTTCTGAAAAAAGTTACGTATTATCGTCTATTTTCTGTAAGTTTTATAATCTATTATAAAAAGTCCAAGCCAGCGTGGTTTGTATTCGCTACCTAAATAACTGAAGCTGTTTTCAGTCATGTGTTAAAATTACGAAAATCTGACTATAGTCCAGTCAAATAACGAGAAATTCATATGTTAAATTGAAATAAATGTACACTGGCTAATATTTTAAGTAGTGGATAGTAACAGAACACTCCTGTTAGTGATTTGCGTAAGGGGCGCCCGCTATCTTAAATTTTAGGGGTGAGTGCGGTTATCTCGCTAAATATACTTCTTACGATAAAAATGCATATAACCAATTTTGTTAAGGAGAAAAAATCCAAAATTTTTTGTTTTGGTGAAATTGTTTTTTTTTTTCATTTTTAGCCATATTATTCATCGGAGAATGAGCGAACTTTTAGCCTTCGAAATTCTCTATAAGTTTTATACATTATGCATTTTTATAAGTATTTTGTTACAGTGTTACAGTGGGCGCTGAGAGTAGAGTTGCGCCCTCTGTAACCGTGCCAAAGTACGTATGAAAATTTATAATTTATGAAACTTATAGAGAATTTAAAGAGCTATAAGTTTGCTTTTATCATCCTATGAATAATTTGGCTAAAAAATGGAAAAAACAATATCACCTCCAACATGGCTATTTTTAAATTAACTCGATTTTTATAAATATATCAAAAAAAGTATCCAAACAAAAAATCTAGGAAATTTCCTTCTTACAAAATTGGTTATATGTATTTTTATCGTAAGATTCATATTAAGCAACTTACCCCTAAAATTCAAGATAGCGGACACACACCCCTTACGCAAATCACCAGGTAAAAAACTAACAGGAGTGTTTCTGTTACTATCCACTACTACCCTTTAAAATATCACCCCCTGTACATTTATTGCAATTTAAATTTATTATTTGACTGGACTAATACACCACTTTATTGTGTTAAATACTATAACAGTATATTAAAGAACAAGCTACATAAGACACTATTTTGGCGTCTAGTTTGAGAAACGAGCTGCCAAGCGGGGAGTTGTTTCAATGGACGAGTGCGCTAAAACTCTTATGGAAAAAGTTCTTTATACTATTTTGTCTATTTGCTCATTTTATTTTGCTTACAAAGTACTTTTGTTTTGAATATTTTCAATAAGACTGATTTAGAAAATTTAATGTATTTATATTGGTTACTATGACCCTTAAATTAAAAAAAATATATCTGTTTCTTTTTAATACAAATTCATAATAGTTACAAAGTTTTAACCGTATTTTTATAATTATTTTAAATCATATTCGACGGGGAAGAGTTAACATGTACTCCAGTGTACAGGGGTGTCTCAAATGCTTTCGTTCTACCTGTCAAGCACCTCCAATTCTACTGTTTGAGCCTTACCTGAAAACAACTGGAACTTAACTAACACCAAATTCTATACAACATAAATTCACACAAAAAACATACATACTTATTAAGATTTTATACGAATTTTACCTGTTTTTAGATTTTTAGTTCTAATTAAATACTGTGGATACAGAATACCAAATTTATTAGAAATTTAATGTTAATTATCATTTGTTTTTGATAACCAACTTAAGAGCAAGAAAATCCCTAAAACTGTTTTACAATTAATAAAAAGTTACTAAAACTGTTTTACAATTAAGCTTATTGTAACACCCACACCAAAACTACAAAAAAGTAATTATAAAACGCAAATAGATAATAGTTATTTATATACTAAGGACTAAACTGGCTGTTTTAGTCCCGCTGCATGAGGGAAACAGAAATGCAAGGGACTAAAATAGCCACGTTTAGTCTTGAGGTATATATACACTATTTTTTGCACGACCAAACATAATTTAGGTAGGTAGATAAAATTAAAATTAAAAACCATGCCACTAAAATCTGGTATTTTATTTTCGTAATTTAATCAAGATGCCTGTGAATTGCGAAAAGTCAGTTACACGGCTATCGCGATTTCAATTGTTTTTTAATATGATTGACACAAATGTCAGTTTGAAAAAATGGACGAAGACGATAAATTTGAAGTTATTTAAACAATGTTATTTTTAAACCTTTTCTTTGTTAAAATCAAATAAATCGCTAATTTATTACAAAACATTACCAAACCTTATTTTTGTACCAGTAAAGCACATCGTATGTGTACTGTTTTAATATTATCAAGCTTGCCTTGATTTTTATTCCCTTGGGAGAAAAACGGCAAGTTTAGTCCCGAAAATGAAAGCATAAAATTAATTTTTAGTCTTGGTCGTGCAAAAAAATATATTTTTAACAATTTCAGAATAGTAATTATCAACATCACCTTTATTACTTGTTTACCTTATTTATTTATTTATTTAATGGTTTAGAGTCATTCTGTGATCTTATTTTAAGGTGTTTTATAACATAATATACCAAATAATAACTCGGTAAAATTACTACCAAGTTTTAATTACATTACTGTTCCAACAAGTCAATCGGTAGTACCGACTCGGTACCGCGGTATCATTTAATGACCATTAGATCATATATACATAGATATAGCATTAATGTTGATTTGTTTTATGTAGAACATATACAAAGCCAATTGTAAACAAACCACTATAGCGGTGAGGTTGCGAGGAGGTGAAGTATAACATTTTTGTTAACAAACCACTATAGCGGTGGGTGGTGACCAGAAGCGGGAAGGTGAAATCTACCTGGATATTAGGGTGGGTCGTTTTAACACTTTTTTCTCTGATACGGAAAGCGGTCAATATCTTCTGTTCGTTCTTTGAGGATCAATTTTTGAAATTTTAGGTAAAAACACTAAAAGTTAGGCTTTTTCTAAAATGGGCCCGGCTGCGATATCATATAGGATCACAAACTTAAAATCGAGACCCAAAAGTGGTCCTAGTGTAAACGCCAGGGGGAAAGAGAGGGGGTAAAAATGCACCCTGCCGAACGGTCTGGCAGAACGGAGTGGGCGACGTGTTTGACAGAGGATTCAGTGTAAGTAAATCATACATTTTGTTTTATTGTTACAGATATTTAACTTAAACAGTAGATACGTCCGAGGAGTTTGCTGGTTGGTTGTAGTTGTTATATTGTTTTCTTGGCTCTTGTTAGTTTCTATATTTCCACAATGGCGAAATTTGCAAAGAGGGATCTTGTCCAATGTCCAATATTTGGCCATCCTAAAGAATTTGATAAAACGGTTTTGCCTTCAAAGGCTGACGTTTTAAGATGTTGCCTTCTTTCAGGATATCGCAAATGAAGTAACTCTGAAATTAATTTCAATTTGGGAATCTACTTCTATTCCGACAGTGTCAGAGAGACGCATCAAACAACGCATACTATATTTGCACTCAAAGTACATAACCCTTAAAGCACTTTTGAGAAGCAAATCTACATTAGATAATACAAAGAAACAAAAGATTGCATCATTTAGAGAGGATTCCTCAAAATTATTTAATATTGCCTTTTGTAAATGCTTGCTGCTCCTGCCCCAAAGAGAAGAAAGTTCCAGTCATTGAGCAGGCTATTTATCTTGACCAACAAAGTTCTCGATTGATGTTCTCGTTAGTCGATCGTTCTGAAACAGAAAAATTGCGTAAGAGAGCAGAACGAGCTGCAAAACGAATAAAATTTGAACGTCTGCACAGCATAATACTGATACTTACTTTGTTGGGGAAGGTGTCGAAAAAGGCGCTTCTAAAATAGAGAACGGTGCTTCTAGCGAAGCCGGTAGTAGTCGTGTGGTTGACGATGATGTTACTTTACCAGGAGCCAGTCGCAGTCGAAACTTGATTTATCTGAAACAGCAATAGTCGCTCAGAGATATGGCATAAGTTTAAGGGCCGCCGCCCACGTAGGCACGTCTGTGCTGCAGGCACCCAAAAAGGCAGGTTTTATTTCTGAGGAAACCTCTCAAAATATAACTACTGACGCTCTTATGATTGACAAAAACAAGATAAGGCGTGAGTGTAAAATCAGGCACTAAGTTAAAAGATGAAGCACGCCTTGAAAACCCTATATGTGCTATATACTTTGACGGCAGAAAGGATGAATCTTTGACAGCTCTTGGCTTTGCCACACCATCAGGCTCTGCCCAAGATGAGTGTGATGCTATTTGTAATTACGTCACGACACATCTTACCGGCGGTTTCGATGAAGTCGTTGTTGTTGGTTGCGATGGCACAAACACAGGATGGAAGGGAGGTATTCTTCGAAAACTGGAAGAAAAGATTGGGTGTCCTCTGCAATGAGCAGTTTGCCTTTTACATTTTAATGAGCTTCCATTCAAACTCTTTTTATATTTATTGACGGGCCTTCTTTTGGTCCAAACAGTTACACAGGTCCAATAGGATCAAAGCTTCTAAATTGCGAGACACTTAGAATTGTGAAGTACAAATCTATAGAATGTGACTTACCTGACATGAATCCAAAAGACCTCAGCAAGGATCAGAGGTATCTCTACGAAATAGCAAAAGCTATTCGCTACGGGGAATGCTCAGTCGAACTTGCATCTCGAAAGCCAGGTCCTATTAACCATAGTGAAGGTCTTACTAACAGTGTAGTCAATTGCTGATGGTTGCCGTCATCTCTTCGAAGCCATCAAGGGGTCATAAGATGATTATGTGGGACCAGACTGATGTTTCAATCACTGTCCCTCCAGTTTTAAGGAGCATAACAGCAGTTGAACTTACCTCTAAGCTATCCGCACCTGATGGTGTGGTACCTGAATGGAACTTCACGTATTTTCCTTGCCATACTGTTGCTGTGGAGAGAACTGTGAAGTTAGTCACGGAACCCTCAGCCAAAGTCATCGGCCCCGAAGCTCGTGACTGATATATACAGTCAACCCTTCTCTCTCGCCAAGCTGTTCCCTTATTTGACAGTAAGAGGCAATTTGTTAATGTCTTTCAAGGAGCTAAGTAGTAATAGACACGTCCTATATATGGATGGTTGGTTGGGTAGGGCGTGGGTGGAGCCCGACGTGCAGCCACCTCCACGTGGTGGGCTCCGGGTAACTTGTTCTGGTGCTAGCAAGGGAGCAAAGAGCTGCACAAACACTGCTTCGTTTTGACCGAAAACACGCATTTTTACCCCTTTCTATCCCCCTGGCGTTTGAACTAGGGCCACTTTTGGGTCTCGATTTTGAGTTTGTGGTGTGTTTCTGGTATGGTTGGGCCACTTTTCCCGGGTAGCCGTTTCCGATCAGAGAAAAAAGTGTTAAAACGACCCACCCTACTGGATACAGCAATGAAAACATTTCGGTTTGACGTGGACTCAAGGCGCATGTATGTATATATGATCTAATTAATGACCTTGTCCTCACAGGACTTTGATTTCAAAATTGTATTTATTTGTTTAAAAAATACATAAAACAAACTAAAATAAAATAGAGAAAGAAACACACAAAACAAACTAAAATAAAATAAAAAAGAGTATTGTTTGAAAAGCAAACAGTTAATCATAAAATTAGGGGCGACAAAAATAAAGAACAATATAATAAAAATTTTCAACAATACATTTTTAAATAAGCCGCAAAGGACGTGATTTATTTTCTTGCAAAGCCTAGCTATCACAGTATTTGTAATTAATCATTAACCCTCTTAAAGCACATAATTCTTACATAATATATTAGACCAGGGTCGATAATTTTGAAAATGGTAAAAAGTGAAAAAAAATTATAGTAGGATGAAACCCGTTAAAAAAGGACTAGAATATAACAAAAATGAAAGAAAAAATAATTTACGGGCGATCTGAGGTCGGGAAGTGAAAGGGGGTGAGTTTTTAAGGGTAAAAAACGGTGTATCTCAATTTACGGCAAAACTACAAGTCCTATGGAAAAAAATTAAATGACAAAGTTGTAGGTCTCTTTATTACCTACAACTTTGTCATTTAATTTTTTTCCATAGGACTTGTAGTTTTGCCGGAAATTGAGATACACCGTTTTTTACCCTTAAAAACTCACCCCCTTCCACTTCCCGACCTCAGATCGCCCGTAAATTATTTTTCCTTTCATTTTTGTTATATTCTCGTCCTTTTTTAACGGGTTTCATCCTACTATTATTTTTTTTGGTTTCAAAAATTATCGACCCTGGTCTATATTACTCAGGTTTATGAAAGAATATGTCTATCTGTTGAATTCATTAATGAAATCATGCTTTTTTTATTTTTATTTACCTGTGGTAATAAATTTGCTTTTTATAATATATAGTACTAGTGTGGAAAGTGACATATTTCACGCGAGTGGGAACCCTCACGAGTGTGTGAAATATACTTTCCACTATTTTTCCTACGATCCCGAAAAAATATGAAGTTACTTATTTTAAAATTTTCTAATTTTTATTAATTTTCAAAAAAGGCAAAGCACAAAATAATTATAAATAGCATACAAATTTATATATGTAGGTATGTCAAACAGGAAATATGATTTTCATTTAGCTTTAGTTTTCTTGGTTTTATATTTTATACAATACATAGCTGTTTAATGGGTTGCCTATTCCTAAATAAATGCAAACTTGAGTTTGCTTATTAAATTAGATTTCTGTGATTAT